>JAEQBH010001430.1:0-260885 GCA_016808115.1 Tetrastigma voinierianum | reverse complement strand
TTTTATCTACATATCGTGATGAATATACAATGAAGGCAGGTAAAAGATTAATCAATACAAGTAACCGGGATAAAAGACAATATTGAAATGTGACAAAGAAATCCCTAACATAGTGGTTTGGGTAAAAGTGAGGCAAAGGTTACGCCTACAACCTATTTCAATCTTCCGTAAAGAACAAAAACAAGCTTAACTTCAACATTTCAAGAACAAAAATCGAATCCAACAACAAAAGAGAAGATGTCGAGGAAAGAAAATCTGTCATTGATGAGCTACATCAACTTCATGAAGAAAATACAAAGTCGAGAGTTCCTAATGCTCATAGTGCTCAATATGTTTTGACTATTAAGGTCATTTATAAGTATTGTTTTTATTTTATAGTAATTTGTCTCAATTATGTCAGTTTTGAGTTCAAGAATTATTATTATAATTTGTTAAATTAGTGCACTAAAATAGGCAATGCAGCCACCAAAGTTAAAAGAAAAACTTGCTCGGGAGTCTATTAAGGTAGGACAGTTTCATATTCTTTACAATTCATAAAATTAGATCTTATTTGTTAGAATCTGAAAAACTTTTAAATCACATTTTCTAAGTGTCCAAGCAACTACTGTGCGTTGGATGTGGTTAAGAGTCACTCAGCAAAGAAGGAGATCATTGAAAATCATATCATTTCAACCGATGAAAAGGTAGGTTACACATACGGATTCATATATAGTACTTTATATTTAGATTTTTATGTTGTGTTATTTAGCTGGTCTTTTCTCGAGTAATTACAGAGAGGCAGCTTTGTGAGAAGAAAAACTGATAAACAGAAGAGATCGACATTATGCTTAGAATAATGGAGTACTTAAAAGGCTTCATTTGAAGAAATAGTTATGATGTTTGTTTATAAAAATATCGATATTTCCAAAGGATGATTGGATAAAGAGCTCAATTCAATATTTTTGTATTTTGAATTGTTATGCGCTTAGATGACAGATTTAGTGTCACTTAAACTCCGGGTCCATGACTACCCCGTCAACTCGCAATGCTAAGTCGACGCTTTCTGTTACCCGATGCCACTTTTTTAGAAAATCGGGCAGGTCCTTAAATGGAGCTCACCCAAATACACACTGTAAAGTGCCTGTCTCCTAAACAAATTCAATATATAATATATATCCAATATATTACTCTGGGCTTCCATAACAAAGTACTTCAATATGCATATCCAAACTATATCCAATAGTTTCAAAGAGTTAAGAACCATTTTATAAGTAATACATATATTAAACTAGAAAAGGTTCCATTACATGTAAACATCAACAAAGCCACATTCCCGCTTTCTTCATGTTGGGTTTCACTGTGATCAGCTTCTCTGCCCCTCGCACGCTCCACAATTCAAAAAGAGGATCCACGACAGCTAGCGCCTTATAGAACGCTCCGCGGGCTGGGTCACCACCCAAGCCGCAAAGGTAACAAATCGACTTAGTCATACATTCAAAGCGCAACGATGATCCTACTAACGTTCCATGATCAACTCATCCCAGTTCATCGATTTCATGACTCTCTAAGCTCAGATGAGAATTATTTATTTGATGTTAGGTGGGCAACCACTGGCGAATATGCAGAACAATCACGTCCAATAATGATATATATTAATTGTTTGTGGATTACCTCCACTTAATAAATATTCAACTGCCGTCCAATGCTGATATATTATTTAGTTTGGACTAATCCGCTGAATAAATATCAATCAAGCTGCCCACTCATGATATATTATTTAAGTTTACCACCGATAATCGACATTTTAGACTACCAACCTTGTTTTTCTAGACCATCTCATGCAATTCAACTTCTATATCTTCTAGGATGTTCCAAGATACTAATGTACGTACGCCGCCTAATTGGCCTAATCATCACATGCAAATATATAAATACGAATATACTCCAGATAAAAATTAAATCACAACATGTTATGTAATTATCATTTCACACATCAAAATTAGCTCTCTTGGCTTAATGTTCAAACACAATTCGATTCAATTACTAACCAAACACAGTAAATTTACGAAAATATATTCTGAATTAATTATTTCTCGGAATAGTGAAACTCTGCTAATATTCCGAAAAATCAGAATCAACTGGGCTCACCTTAGAACCCGCAATCCATGGCCATTCCCGGCCCAATCCATACCAAAACACATGGACATTTATGGCCCATTTCTCACAACCCCTGGGACTGCTTAATAGTCCCGGGGCCCCAAGAAGGCTGTCCACGCAGCTTCATGTCCAACCTCTGCCTGAATTTTGAAACCGGCTTCTTACCCATTTTCATCTTTGCACCACCAAAGCATAATTTATTGGAACAAATTATGATAAGCTCCCAAACAATCTTAGCACCCACTGTCACTACTGGCCCAAAAGTCTAAAAATATTTTACAATCTCTAGCCCCATGTTTCGGACCGATCAACAACCCATTCCGATTTATTCACCAAGCATGGTTTAAAGCAATTTTGGTGAAATAAAACACCCAAATGAAATTTTAATCGATTCAAGTGCTCGTCACTGCCACTACAGTCCAAAATTCCAACAATTCTATTCCAAGCCTGATCGATCAAACGGCCCTCACGCCTCAAACCAACTCAAAGAACAAAACCCTTAAAAATGGGAATAAAACGCAAGTAGGAGAAATACCTTCTATGCAGGCAGTGGAGTGCAAAAGTTGTCAAAACTCGCAAATTCGGGGGGTCCAGACGTAGCTCGGCCTCCTGCTGTGAACGTTCCCCTCTGTGCCAGCCAAACTAACGGCCGACGTCGGGATCTTAGAGAGAAGCGAGACCTTCTCACTCTTAAAACCCCATTTCCGTTTGCTGCCAGCCACTGCATCTCCAAAATGAGTTTCCACGTTTTGCCTTGCTTAAGTGGAGAAGATGGGGATGCCCTTCAAATTAAGCAAGTTCGTTTCATTTAATCCAATTAATTCCTTCTTTACTGTGACGGATATTCGCACTACCTCGGGTCGTCCATTTTCATCATTTCTACTCACCACTATGGTACATGAAAGACATGTTATATGCCAGCCAGAAGATCGAAACCTGTTTTTACTAAGACCAAACGAATACGCCTCGAAAAACGTGCCGACCGACCGTCTCGTAAAATTACGAAATTTCCACGTGTTGATCTAGGATTTGCTAGACCATTCCAAACGGGTACAACCCGGGCTTTGTCATCCGAGGTCTGTGAGAATTACGGACTTTTGAACCGTAATTAAAATTCAGAATCAAATTACGATTTACGCTATTCCGTAAATTGGAATTTCTCGGTCTTACAATTGGATATTATACTAATGCTTGAAAATGTAGTCTAAATGTCTATAATAGACTACGTTTTCAATAAAAAAAGCAATTTTGTACATTAGAGATGTAGTTAAAGTAAAAAAATCGTGGTCTGTATAATGTTTAGTTAAAAGTAAAAAATGTAGTTAAAAGTAGTTTATCCACGCTTAAAACGAGTTTTGAGTTCATAATAAACGTAGTTAAAAGCTCTTAAAAACGTAGTCTAAATGTGGACTTTGAATTCATACCACACTTTTAACTACACTCACCTAGATTATTTGCTTAGAAAAACGTAGTCTATATATAAAAGACTAATAAGTAGATTATAGTCTACCTTAAAATTGTTGTAGTATGATAACCGTGGAATGACCACACATTTATCGGTGAATAATTATTACAGATAAATATCCAATACTATATATGGGTTTCCGGGAATAAGTGAAAATACGCTTTCTTCTAAGAAATATTCCTATTATCTCTTTTTTATCTTTCAACATCTTATTTATCTTCTTCAATATCGCTATCAACACGAGCTCTAAATCAATCAAGTTAGAAAGCTCAACCAAGGAACTTTAATTCTCGCATAATATTGTACAAAAATCATAAAACAAGAAAGGTATGGTTTCCAATTTCATAGTCTGGGTTTTAATTGTTTAGACTTCAATTTAGTTTAAAGCTCGTTTCAACTCGGTCAGAAACTAGCCCAAGCCTACGTTGAAATATCTGGCAAGCATGATGCTTGGAAGATGAAGAAGAATTCTTTTCTTTTCTAAAATCGCCCTAAGCCTCGTGACTGGAATGTTCAAGACTAAGTCAAGAAGAAAGAAAAAAACAACAAAAAATTGTTTTTGTTATTTTGATTTTGAAAGCACCCGTGATCTCACAGATCGCTACAAGCCCTAATATTCCTTCCATCATATTGATGAAGGTCCCAAAAGTGAGATCCCAACTGTCAAGGGGATCCAATGATCCTCTCACGAGTTTGAAAGAACGATATGATCATCAAAAGATCAATTTTCAAAGGTCCGTTATGATTGGTTTCATTTACGACTGCTGATTCTCTGGGCCGGCATAAGTGATCACAACTCAACCTTGTTCAAAATTAGTTCTCAATTGAAATATGTGGAGAAAAGATTACAGATGAGGACATGCTTGAGAAAACATACACCACTTTTCATGCCTCTAATGTGCTCCTGCAGCAGCAATATAGAGAGTGTCGTTTTACCAAATATTTTGAGTTAATTGCATGTCTCCTTATAGTTGAGCAGAATAATGAACTGTTATTGAAAAACCACCAATATCGCCTATTAAATAATTTAATTAGGACTACAATAAAAACGAGTCTTTTATATATATAGACTATAAGCTTTAAACCGTAGTCTAGGTGAGTGTAGTTAAAAGTGTGAGTGTAGTTAAAAGTCCCATGTTTAGATTGATAAAGTAGACGTAGTTAGTAAAAAAAATGCAGTCTTTAAATATATTTAGACTATGTTTTTATCGGCAAAAATGTAGTCTAGTAATTGTATAAAAAGACTACGTTATTTGACTTTTTAACCACGTCTGGCGTGAAACAAAAGACTACTTTTCTAAATTATAGTAAAACTACTTTAACTACATTTTTTACTTCTTTAACTACGTCTATTATGCACAAGACTACGCTTAAGACGTAGTTAAACCACTTTCTTAACCACGTTTTTTTTTTAACCCTTTAACTACATCTAACCGAACAAAATATTACTTTTTTTTTTTTATTGAAAACGTAGTCTATTATGAACATTTAATTACATTTTCAAAACATAGTATAATATCCAATCCTGCCATACAAACATATACTTTTCAATTCCAAAAATACCAAAAATATTGAATTGAAATATCTAATACTTTCATACAAATATCCAATAATGCTTATAAACAACATCCATAATATTTCTTCTTAAATGAAGCCTTGGTGTGCATCGACCCATTCTCCGCGCATAATGTCGATCTCTTCTTGTTTATAAGTTTTCTTCTCGCCAAATTGCATATATACATAAGTTACTTAGAAAAAGATCACTAAATAACACAACATAAAAATCTAAAACCATAAAAAGTACTACTTATATGAATCACGTGACGCACAATAACCTACATTTTCATCTATTGAAATGATATGATTTTCAATACCTTCATATACATGATGACATAATAGCCACATTCAACACTCCATGGTTGCTTTAGTATTAATTTGAAAATGAATTTAAAGTTTTATAAGATTTAAAATAATATCTAATTTTATGAATTATTAAAATAATGTGCAACCTAATATACCTTTAATAGAATTCCCAAATAAGTTTATTTCTTGCAACTCGGTCAGCTTTAACATTGTATATTTTGAGTGCACTAATTTAACAAAGTATAACAATAGTGTGAGACTCAAATGATATAATTCAGGAAAATTACTATAAAAATAAAAAGAAATAAATAGTTACGTATTAATAACACCTTTCAATTCCTTTCCCACTAACGTCTGAAGGAATCACAAAAATATACTTTGTCCCTATGAGGGTCAATAACCAGCTCAAGGACTAGTGATCCTCTATAAACATATAACAATAATCAATAACTTAATATAAAAAATATCAATTTCATTAAAAAAACTACTTACCCAGAGTTATATGAGCTAAATACTGATCACATAACAACGCTTCTAATCTTTTAGCAATCAAACTGATCGCAGTTCCAAGCCGATGCAGAAAGTGTGAGATCCGTCTGTGGTCTATGAAGCCATACATGTTGAGTAGTTTTGATTTCTTGAGTTGGTTGTACAAATACCACACAAATCAAACAGTCTAATTCTGCGCTTTTATTAGGGAAACTCAGAAGATCTGGTAATCATATGAAATGCAAAAAATATAAAAATATCTTATTACCTCATATATAGCACAATACAACTAGAAGTAATATTCTCCATTGAGCAAAAGTTATCGATATATTCTCAAATAATATAACATACCCGTTCATAATCAAAGACAATCTTCCAACATCCAATACCACAATTATACATTTGTATCTCCCAAACTTTTGCAATGTGACTTTATGACCCACATGTCATGCAGCTTCTCAACATGGCTACTTTGCCCAATCAGAGGTAGCGGAGTGGAACTGAGTATGTCATGACGAACTCATGACCCACTCATTTTGAATAATCGGAAGACATGGGATGCGCGCAGATGGATGATAAGGGTCCACTCACTAAGCTCCGGTGACATTTTATGGCGTATGGATGACCTCACACCGGAGGAATTGCGCCACTGTGGCATTCAGACTGTTAAGCCACATGGCGCACTAACGTCCATAGTATTAGCCAGGATCCTGTGTTTATGGCACACCTCTTTGGAAAAGTTTCCAAAGGCCATGGAAACACAAATAATGGCTACACGGGCTTTATCCTTAGACAAATGGTCACTTGAGAGGACCACATGTTTTGGAGATGATACGAAAGATGTCCCGGATCTTATGGTAAATGGGAGGAGCACTTACTCCTTAGTGGAATTTACGGTCGGCAACAACAGTTATCAAGCAAGTATATAGATGGCAACTGTATGAGCTTTATAAGGAGGCCATACATCCCGATTTGTTGGACAAAGGTGGAGGAGTCTCCATCACCGATCCGATCTCATTAGAGATGTCTTTCTGAGAAGGTGAGTTTGATTTGGAAGTCTATGCTCGTAGTGATAGAAGAGCCTAATGGCTGCATCGGTGGCGTCATTGACCTAGAGTTTGTGGTGGGTGATCACGCTTTCTCAAGGGTGACGCCAAGAGAGGAGGGTTAGGAACTAAATAGCGAGGGAAGCCAGCAACGAGGTATATTAAGCCCTTCGAGGTGGCCCGAGAGGGTGGGCATTAGCTGTATACCTGGCCGTATACCACACCGTAGTTTATTATGTGTTCAAGGAGGTTATCCATGTCTCCATGCCTGAAGTATACCCGCATCCAACTATGTAGTGGACGTGGGGAGAGATTATTTGATACCTACGGATCTTCGAGGAGGGAGAGAAAATGCGTCTCGATAGCCTGGATCAAACATTACATGTAAAGAATCGTGGCAGCTAGTGAAAACAAGCTGTGGCAACACCAAAGACGCCGGAGGAGGCAACTTGGAACGCGATGACACAGTAATGTGGTCCACCTATCATTTCCTATTTGAAGACGTATAAAGGTCTAATATTTGGCACTAGAATATTGTATCGTATGATGTGTTTATGTGTTAAGATAAAAGGGAATTTGACTAAATTTATGGGAAGAATGTAAACCCCGAAACTGTTTTTTTTGAAAAAGGATAAACGGTAATTTCGTTGAAAATCTGTACTTAAATCTTTTGATGACTAAACGAACTTCACTATTGAATCTGGCCTCGTAATCTAGTTACTCTCGCTGAATTTCGCTGGATTCTAAAAAGACAATAGGAATTTAAGGTTTTTTCAAGACACGGTGTCGGGTGACACGTGGCATGACCATGTGGATGCCACTTTGGCACCTTGAGATGGACACGCATGATGGCTATGTGGTATAGCAAGGACACATAGCACTGGATAAAGGGCTTATATTGAGCCATGTGTCAAATGGAGAAATAAAGGAGAAAGTCAACTGGAATAATAACAAAAGAAAAAAATTAAAATTTAAAAGGAATGGGAGGAGCAAGAAGAGGTGGAGTTTGGTCGGATAAAGAATAAATGAGAAAAAAGAAAAAGAGGAAAAAAGAAAAAACTAAAAAGAAAGAAAAAGAAAGAAAAGGTGAAGAAAAGTCAAAAGGGGAAAAGGGGCCATTTTGGCAAAAAAAAGTGACAGCGAGCTTGAGGAAGGAGAGAAATATGAGAAAGAGAGAGAAAGCAGAGAAACTTGTTCTCTCTAAGATTTAATGGAAAATGGACCATAGGTTTCGTCAAGTAAAGAAAAGACAAAGCCGATCCACGCATAGCGAAGCATATGGCAGTACCAAATCTGGGAGTTTTCGTTCAAACTACATGGCGTAGTAATTTTCTCTACTTGGAATATTTTTACCTTAAAAGCCATGTAATGGCATAGGTTTTCTGGGTCGTGGATAGGTCAGGTGATTTAGTCCTGTGGATTTGGTGGTCGAATATTGAAAATTTTTTGGTTCGGGGTCCCTAAAAATTCTGACTGTCGACACACCTCACCCCCTACCATCGGCAGTAGCTGCCACCCACAAATCCCCAACCACCCCGAACTATCGAAAACTGTGAAGCTAAGCCATATATTGCTTTGTTTCAATCTCGTATAAATTTTATTTTATTTTTCTAAACTTATGATTTTATAAAATTGTAGCATAACAACCGTGACATAGATATGTCCCAAACTCAGATACACAATTTACACTATTTCAAATATGGCAACTAACAATATATTCTCTGATAAGAGCCCCCAAGTCTACACATTTTCACAAAACCACCTTATGTATACATACATATATTCCTTTATACAATCGCAGTATTTCCTACGTAAAATAATATTAATACAAAGACAAATATTAAGTCGTGAACTCAACGCCCAACGTCCGCGCGCCTCTAATTCGGAAAAATATTTTAAAGGAAAATAAATTGAGCTAAACGAGCTCGTTGAGTGTATGTTTTATAAAAGGATTCTTTTTCAAAATAACTCAAAACTATAAACTCTCTTTTACAAGATATTTTCCGTAAGCCTCTGTTTTCTCTTTACTTAAAGTTTCTTAAAATTTATACTTGTTTTGCCTTAAAAGTTTATAAACTTTAATACTTGCTTGCTTGTTTAAAAGTTTATAAAATTTTTAATAATACTTGTTTGTGCTTTTGTTTTTAAAAGTTTCTCAAACCTTTCACAAACCTCGCTTTAAAAGTTTCTCAAAACCTTCACAAACTCCTTCGCTTTAAAAGTTTCCTCAAAACTTTATAAACACGGGAACTGGCTCAACCGCTTTTTTAATCACCGTGGGAGTTTCCCAGCTCAACCGATCGTTGAAATATAAACGTAGGCCTGGGTTCAACTGCTTGTTTAAAACTCTCTAATGAAGCCTATGGAGCCAGGAAACCAATGGTTGATTTTTCAAAACTATATATCATGCTTATAAACATCAAACCATCGAGTCTATTTTCGCATCGCACTTAGTGAACACTGAGCCTGCGTACTGCATCGCGTTTGGTGGAAGGACCTGTGTCCGCATCACCTTTTTTCGGTGAATATGGTGGAATTGACCTTGTGTCGCCATCACCATAATTTAGTTAGAGCTCATAACCCATATACCCTCAGATGCGCTACTATTTCCCTTTAAATGTATGATGTATGACCTAAGTTTGTCGACTGTGCAAAAACTACAATGCATGTATGAGATCCTAACACCACCGTGCACTTAAGGAATACCTCTGACCGGTTTGCTTGCTTAGAACTAGGGAATGCCTGTTTTCGCAAATTTTCTTTTTGCTTGCTTGCTTGCTTGCTTTTTGAAAAATGGTTTTACAATTTAAAACCATTTGCTTACTTACTTATGCGCAGCTGAAAAATGGTTTAATAATTAAAAACCATTTGCTTATTTGCTTGCTTGCTTGAAAAATGGTTTAATAATTCAAAAACAATTTGCTTACTTTTCATATATGGTTTAAATCAAAACCATTTACTTGCTTTTCAAATATGGTTTATAATCAAAAACAGAATAACAGCGTAAAACATTTTATAATATAATACACTAGTATTTGAAAATGGTTTAGAACACTCACCTCTTTGTTTCAAACTGAAAGTACAACCACTATATCGCTTCCTTTGCTTTGAATAAGATATCATAATTCATCAATGGCAAATGTATTAATCACCTACGATAGTGTATAAACTAACGTACTTCACACGCAAATCACTTTAAGGTCAGACAACATTCATATAAAGTCAAATTAACAATTTACCTTGAGCACTAAAAAAGCCTATACCAAAAAACCACTCATTTTGGTAACCTTTTCCAACAATACTCTATGGACTTTATTACCCAAAAATTATTCAAAAGGTCTTCAAAATTCTGAAACTCTCTAGATCAGTCCTTTGCGGTTCAATATCCAATGACATCTCTTTAAAATTTCAATGTAAAATTCCTTCTAAGGCCCTCAACCACATAACACAAGTTACAGCTTGTTTTTGATTCCAATCACTGAATTTCACTCCATCATATCCTTGATTGGATCTTAAACGGCAATTGGAAATGGTTTTTCACTCATTTGAATCTATGATTCTAAGGTTTCTTCCTCCGTCTGAATCACCCAATTTGATCACCAAAACCAAGTTATTGTATTTACATCTAGATGACTCCAATTTGGCATAACAGAATCTGCACATAGCTCCCTCTTTGACAAATTTTATGGGCACTTTGGCTTACAATTTGTATGTACTTCCTTCCTTGTTAACTTATTCCCTAGAAGTCTATGTTACCCAGAATTTTAAACTGGTCTAATTTTGATGAGTGGAACTCCACTTATGGCCAAAACATTCACAACCATACCCAAAAATGTAGGCATACCAGTTAGCTACACTTATCACCTTCGCCCATATTTGTTTTATGAGATACAATTTGATCTTGATTCCTTCTATACATTTGTAGCCCTATTCTGGTTCTCAATTTTAATCAATTCATTTGGATGATTATAACTTAACTATAACCAAAACAAAAACAAGTGGTTTTAATAAATTTTTATGAATTCCTTTAAAACCCAACATTCTCCTTTTTACAACAATTCATCAAAACCAACATGGAATTCATCCAAAAACAACTCTTCACAACACTTGAATTGCGATTTGGAACTTCATAAAACTAAACCCTCAGTTAAAAATCCTATGAATTCAACCTACATCCACACCTCTTATAAAACCACATAATTTGATGATTCCAGTTGGTTATTTTCTCCCAATCGGGGTTTTACTCATAACCCCAACAATTCAAAGGTTCATGTGCTCCTTTGCACAAAACCTAGACCAAAGGAGAACTAATTCCATACCAAAAACCTAGGGATTCAAATCAAAACCCAAAAATAAGGATTCCATACCTGATCTTCTTCTCCTCTTCCTCTCTCTCCTTCTCCTCCTTCGTTCTCTCCCTTCTCTTCTCCACTGCTGCCCTTAAACCTAATTGAGACTAAAAATGTATTTTATTTGTCTCCTACATTAAAATCTCAAGTTTCTTCTAATTAAAATTAAGTCCCCATCTTCCAAGAATTTTAAGATCAACTTTCCATTAATTGAAATTTAAACCTCATCTCCTCAATTTTGCAATCAGAATTTATTCTATTTATCAGGCCCATCTCTAACTTAATTTTGATTTTCATATTATTTTGCTTAATGACAATGTACTTTATTCTCATACACAATTTCCGGTTCCATAATTTTACTATTTCTAAATTTTAGTCTCCAAAATTATCTAATATGACACTGTACTTTATACACCCCTATAGTTTCATGTAATGCACTCTTTATTAACGGGTGTTACATGTGTTGAGGTTTGTTTGATCCCGGGATTGATATCTTCGAAGCTTTGTTGTGTGTTTTGGCATGAGTAAGGTTAGGTAAATCTAATGGAAACCAAAATGGTTCTTGGTCGTGAAGGACCGCAGGGGTGCCTTGTTTTATATGGGTCCGAGACTTGGACCATTTTGTGTGTATTGTTGGAAAAATAAATAATATAAAGTCGTTGTGCTTAAAATCATGTTAATACGTAAGCCATATGATGGCAACATGGAAATTGTGATGAAATTTGGATTAAATATAAAATTATGATAAAGGGAATTATATGTAGGAAATATAATTATCCTAATTTATAAATGTTGCGGTGTAGTATGACATAGCATGAAATGACATGATCAGATTTCATATGGTGGAAGGTCACACTGCCTAGTCGAGTGGGTGCATGGTACCGTTATTCACCATTCTTGGTGAATGTGTGAGAGTCGAAATTGACCACGTCCAAAATCGACTACCGCTGTATAAAACAATAATAAATATAAATTACATGTGTTTAAACGTAGCAAGATGAGGTAGATCCTCCCTCCCCCCACCCCCCCCTCTACCCCAGGGTGAAAGACACAAATTTATATGCGGTTATACATGATCACGGGGCAAGGAAAGCAGAAACCCTAAAAAAAAAAATTTTTTTGAAAATGAGCGAATTGATAATTTAACTTGAATCGCAATGCATAAAACCCTAGATCTTTCTTAATTCTCGATGACGAAACGGATCACGCTGCTAGAATCATCTCGCAAATCTAGTTGAACCAAACGAATCAAGGCCGACTCGGTGAATCGGTTTGGCTTTTGCACGTATTTCAAGACGTAACTGCCAATCATAAAGCTATGTAAAATTTCATGGAGACACTTGGCACATGGAGGCCATGTCATGCCCTTAGGATTGCATGAGTCGGGTGGGAGCCAAATGTCAAGCCACCCTCATGCATGAGCATGAAAGGGTTGAAGGTAAAGTGGAGAACACTTGGTCTTGAGTTGACCAAGTGTCAAACAAATGGATGTTAGGTGGCTCCCTAGGTCAAACCAACTTGGTAGTTCTCGAGAGGAGATGGCAAACAATCTGTAGAGAAGAAGAGAAGAAAGAAAAGAGAGAAAGAAAGAAAGAAAAGAAAGAAAGAAGAAAAGAAAACAAGAAGTAAGAAAGAAAAGGAGAAAGTGGAGGAGGAAGTTTTTTTTTCCCTCCATTGTTTCAGAATGGTGATCAAGAACTGATCCTACACACTTCAAGAGTGTGAGGGATCTTTCCTCTTTGTTATTTCCTTGTTCGGGGCCATGGAAATGCATATGATTGAGTTTATGCATTGTTTGAATGAAAAACATGCTGGAATTGTGATGTTGTCCATAATTGAATTTTCTTGAGTTTTAAGACTGAATTTTGTGATGTTGTCCATGCTGAATTTTCTGGGTTTTAAGACTGAATTTTTGATGTTGTACTTATTGAATTTCTGGGTTTGAAGACTGAAATTGTGGGATGCTGTACATAATCTGGTGTATTATTTTAAGTGAATGAAAACATGCAGAAATTTCTAGCTTCCATGCAGAATGTTTTGGATGTTTTAGATCAAAGAAAACCCTAGTTTTGTGTATCCTTTCATGCATGACCAACATGTAGAATGTTCTAGGTTTTTTAGACTAAAGAAAACTCAATCTGGTGTATTATTTTATGAATGAAACATGCAGAAATTTCTTGGGTCGTAGAAATGCTTGGGTGTTTAGATCAAAGAAAACTCATTTTTGTGTATCCTTTCATGCATGACCAACATGCAGAATGTTCTAGGTTTTTAGACTGAAGAAAACTCAATCTGGTGTAGTATTGTATGAATGAAAAACATGCAGAATTTTCTGGGCTTCCATGCAGAATGTTTTGGGTGTTTAGATCAAAGAAACCTAGTTTTGTAAAAATATCCTTAATGCATGACCAACATGCAGAATGCCTTGGTTTCTAGACTGAAGAAAACTCAATCTGGTGTAGTATTGTATGCATGAAAAACATGCAGAATTTTCTTGGGCTTTCTGCGATGACTAAGATGCAGAATGTTTCTGGGTTATTAGATCAAAGAAACCTAGTTTGATGTATCCTGTATGCATGACTAACATGGCAGAATGTTCAGGTTTTTATACTTGAAGAAAAACCTAGTTTTGTGTATTATTGTATGGCTGAAAACATGATGAATTTTATGGGCTTTCATACATGACTAACATGCACGTTTTAGGTTTTTGGGATCAAAGAAAACTCAGTTTGGTGTATCCTTGTATGTGCCGACTAACATTAATGTTCAGGTTTTTTATACTCGAAGAAAAACTTAGTTTGGTGTATTTTTGTATGCATGAAAACATGCAGAATTTTATGGGCTTTCATGCGATTAATATGCAGAATTTTCCTGAACCGATGACCATGAATAAATATGCACTGTAAAGAATATTAATTCAGAGTTCAAAGAATGTTAACATGTAGAATTTTCAAGTGGAACCGATAAATCGATGAATAACATGCAGAATTGTGAATATTAACATGCAGAATTTTCTGGAACTAATATGGTTATTGCATGTTTTACGCTGTTTGCTTTTCTGAGTTTTAAGACCAAAATCAAAGTTGGCTTGTACATTTGAATGAATGCCGCAGAATTTTCTGAACTAATCAAGTTAGTGCATGCTTATGTGATGTACCGATTTGAATATGTGGAATGTTAACATGACTGCATGTATGTTAAATATATGAAATGTCAGGTGCATTAGATACGAGTATTCATAGCACACACATAAGAAAATGTGTGTAGAAATGTCCATGTAGAGGCTATACATTTGTCATGTCGATGTAGTGGTACGGCATTGGTGTGCGGTAGCCACCACATTACATGAGAAGTGTACATGGTAATCGATTTGGCACCGCATTTGGTGCTGAATCATGTGGGTCGGGAATGGGACTAAGTCAAATTGAGTTCCATAGTGTTGAACGAAATGGAAAATAAAATGTGTCAAGGAGCAAGTAGGATAGATACCCCTCGGGTGAAAAACCTAAAAACTCGGTTAGACAAATCCAACTAAGTGAAAGCCCAAAAATGTCTGAGGGTGCAGTAACTGCTGTGAGACTCCTCGGAAAGTTCGTTGCCCAAAAAGACAATCGAAACGATCAAATAAATATCATATAGACTCATGAAATATGAGATAGGAGCCTAATTGACTCAAGATCGATTTCCATCGGCACTTCATGCTAGGTGGTGGGTCTGATGGTTGACCCTTATACTTGGGCCATGTACAGTGTCGCCCCATACATGCATGTAGATTTTTCCATGATAGATAACATGTACGCACGGATCGGGTCAGGGCCGACTGAAAGTTGACTATTTGTGGCGTGCACTTGTGGTGGTAAAGAGTCTTTGGATTATCTCTACTGGGCGTTAGCTCACTCCCGCCGTGGGACCCTTCAAAAAATGTGATGTGTACAAAGTGCACGGCGCCCTTAGAGTCGGATTATGAAGCGGGCCTGACTTTTTGCCTTGATTCTTATTTTGTGTATATATTAGAACGACCTAGTTTTAATATATGTTTTCAGGGATGAGTGATGTAATAACTCTAGATCTATAGAAATGTATGGTTCTGTAAACTGTATATGGACGAGTATGATGATGGGCCCTATCGGGCCATTTTACATGTAATGGGTCTCAAGGATATGAGACATACAGTTTTCGCAGTTGATCTAGAGTCAATGGGACCCCCCGTTTCAAAATACAAATTGGTATCGTGAGCTTAGGTATATGAATACCTGTGGCTTTGCAAATGGGTTTAGACATGTCAGTTAATGTGTGGAGCATCACAAAACATATAGCTTGGTGTTGGAGCTCGAAGCTAGAAAGTTATCTAAAGGTTCGTAAATTGATATCCAGATCATAGTTCTATGATCAAGGTCTAGGTAGGTGGTTACCTAAAGAGTCTACGAGACAGATTAGATCAGCCAAATACGTATCAGGTGTTTTCTTGTTTATGCTTTGATTGTATGTGCAATGATTGTGTGTAAATTACGTGAATTATATACATGGTAGGATATATATAAAAATGCTAACACTGGGGCTGAGAAACGAACCTTAGGAGCTCGGGAACAAAAACTGATGGTTCGGGATAGCTATACATTATCGGGTTCAAGATGCAGCAACAAATTTGGACACTTAAAAATGATCTCTAAACTTGTCGCTTGACTGTAGATGGCAAGCAGAGGATCGGGGCGTAGAGGTCGCCCACTCGGTGACAGGCCGACCACCACCGCTTTTTGATCACAGCCTTCATAGAGGCCACGGGGGCGCCGCGATACCTACGCCAGCCTTCACAGTCAATACGCAATGGGTGGTCGTGGAGGTGCCAAGAACCTCCGTGAGGTTCAAGGCACGCCATCCCCTCCGACGCTCACGCGAGGAGGGGACCCGATGGTAGCCGACCATTGGTTCCGGCCATATCGGTGAGGATCGGCTACGAGATCAATTTGATACTACTCTGACACGCTTAGCTTCATTCCAAATTGGTGAGTCCCAGATATGGTGGGAGTGGGTCACGACTTCCGTGGACTCGAGACTGGTGACATGGGATGATTTTCGCAGACTATTCATGGGAAGTACTTCCGGCCTCAGACATGCGAAGGCCCGAGTTCCTTTGAGTCGAGGACAGGGACGATGATCAGACGGAGTACGAGCCGATTCACAGAGTTGCACGCTTTGATGATTATGTGGCCACTGACGTAGCCAAGGTCAAGAAGTTCGAGGATGGGCTGAAGTTGTCCATCCGGGACAAGATTGCAGGACATAAACCCGCGCAAGATATGGCCCGACGGTTAGTACAAATTTTGACATCGAGCGCAGAGGTGATGACGCCGTAGCATCCGGAGACGCGGTGCTAGTACTATAAGAAGAGGGGGAGCCAAGGTTCGAGCCTGTGCTCTGGAAAGAAGCAGAGGACTCTGCTCCACGAGGGTTTCGTGGGCTAGGGTCAGAAATAACAAAGGCCAAGGTCAGTCCGGGTTACTATCAGTCGGAGTGATGATGAGCTCACCGCTTACCGCGACACACGAGGCGGAACTCGTCCCGCACATGGGTTTCGGTGGATCAGGACACCACATCCCGATCATCGGGGTATGATAGACTTTCAAAGATAAATTCCTCCCCACTCCCAAGATCAGGGGAATGTATCGCCTCGGGGCGACACGAGCATCGAAAGTGTTTCGCCGTATTGTGCCAAAAGGGCCGTGAGTAATGGGTCGAGGTCGAGGCGCAGTGTACAGTTAGGACTCTGGGCTCAGGGCGTGTCTTCGCCATTACTCCACAATGAGGCACAGATCGCGCTGATTCAATGCCACTCTTTCGCTTATGGGCAAGGGTGTTATTCGACTTTCGTGTGCACGTATTCCTTTATCACGTGATTCAGGTGAGAGTATTAGGGCTTAGAGGTCGAGACCTTAGATGAGCTCATTGCATGTGAGTTCCCTAGGGACTAAGGAGAGAATTGATCGATATGTCGAGGATGTGAGTTAGAGGACTGATTCTACTCACGGACCTTCGGGTCAGCCGGACATGTCGTAGTTCGAGGGGTCATCCTGATGACTGGCTGACGGCACATCGGGTTGTCATTGATTGTGATTGTATGAGAGTTATCGCCTACACACCCGACTCCAGCATTTCAGGCGTTGTGTTTCAGAATAGGTACGATGTTTCCACCCCATACTATGTACCGATTCATCTATTTTAAGACGGCAAAATGACGTCATTAAGAAGCAATTTCATCTTGGGAGGGATCGAGGTGAGACAGATATGAGTCTACCTCTGGTTTGCGAGTACGAGGATGTTTTTCCTGACGAAAGCACGATTACCTCCACGAGATGTAGACTTCCACATTGAGTCAGATCTCGGATCGTCGCCTATTTCTATGACTCGCATGTGATGGCGCCTGGCCGAGTTACTGTGAGCTCGCGTCCATACAGGAGTTACTGGGTAAGGGTCGGCGACCCGCGACTTACCTGCGGGGGTGCCCGGCCTATTTGGCGGTAAAAGAAGGATAGCACCTTCACTATGCATCGATTACGCATAAAGAACGTGGTTACAACTGCGAAAATCGTGGTCCGCCATCGGTGATTGATGACTGCTTGATCGTTCCGGCGGGGCGCGAAGTCTACCGCAAGATACCTTCGCGACCGGTTACCACGGGCTTGAGAGTTAGGGAGTGCGCATATCCCTAAGACGCTCAGACGCGGGTATGGGCACTTTGAGCTACGGTGGATGCCCTTTGATCGACGAATGCACCGCGGTATTCATGGATTCATGAATATGCCCAACCCTATTTAGATCAATTTCAGATAATTTTGTCGATGACATCCCATCTACTCCCAATCGGAGGTGGAGCATGAGGACTACTTGAGAATCAGATTTGATACCAGGGACTTACTGCGCTATACAAGTTCAGAAGGCGAAGCTTTGGCTGGTCGAGGTGGGTTTCGGGACACGTGGGTGTCGTACCTTCAGCGACGTACCGACCCGTAAGGTCGAGGCTGTAATGAGTTGGGAGAGACCCTAAGTCGCCGAGATACGTAGTTTCTGGGATTAAGGTGGTGTTACGTAGTGTTTGAGGAGGATTTCTCCGACTAGCAGCGCCTATGAGCAGAGAGTCGTTGACCAAGGAGGTCAAGTTTGTATGGATGACCTGATGAGCGAGCTGCTCCAGAATCAAGAGGAGGCTTACTTCGCCTCCTATTCTAATAGTCCCTAAAGGGGGATGTGAGGTACACAAAGCAGTAACGCGACAGCTCAAGGACCTGACTAGGGTGTGTCTCCCGATGCAAACCGGAAGGCTGTGGCTTTGTTCCTAAGTAGCTGAAGAATCACTTAGCGCACTACCCCGCGCATGACACGGAGTTGGTCGTAGTCTCGCCTCAAGACTCAAGGCCACTACTATATGGTGAGTGGGTCGAGGTGTTTTCTGCACTGCAAAGTCCGAATACATTCACGCAACAGACCTCAACATGAGGCGTCAGAAAATGAGTTGGAAGATTACGACTTCACTTCACGAGGATACCATCCCTGAAGCAAATGTGGGCGGCCGGCGCTTTAGCCGAAGGCCGTGGAGTAATCGGGCTAGTATAGCTTCCCGGAATGCGATGCTCGAGACAAGCAAGGGGGCTTTAGACTGCAAAGACGATGAGCGTGTCGGTACCTGATGTATGATGGCTAATGCCGCCTCACCAAGAGTGATAGAGTCCCGTGCGTGACGCGTAACTAGCATCCATCAAATAGTACAATGTACAAGCAGACGGTCGGGCCATCCACATAGATGGTAGTCTCTGCAGATGTGTGGGACTCGTCAGGGTCCCCCGGGGCCGATGGATTTGAGGGAGGGAGGTCCTCAAGGAGTTCCATTGCTCCTATCTTCACCAGAACGTGGTACTTAAGATGTATCATGACCTCACGCGTATTACCTGAAAGGGACGAAGAGGCATTGCTCGGGATTTTGTCCGACTGTCTCACGTGCCGCCAGGTGTCAAGGTCGAGCACCGTAGGACGCCAGGCTACCCGTACCCATTGAGATAGCGAGTGGAAGTGGGAGCACATCACGCGGACTTTGCGGACTCACTTGCCACCACTGACATCACTAAGTATGATGCGATATGGTTATGGGCTGGATCGACTCACCAAGTCTACATATTTTCTCAAGTCGCTGGATGACCTTCAAGACCGAGGAATTTCACAGTTGTATATACTGAGATAGTACTACGCATGGAGTTCCGGGGCCTCCATAGCACGGATCGGGATCCCTGCTTATTTCGGCCAGCCTCCTCGAAGAGTCAAGGCCACGGGGACGCTAGCCGACAAAGGTCCGCTTCATCCCGACCTGGATGGTCAATCGGGAGCGACTATTCGATTTAGAGGATATAAGCATGAGCACAAGGCCCCGGATCTCAAGGGTAGCTTGGAGGAGCACTTGTTCTTGGTAGAGTTCGCCACAATAATGCCACGTTTGTATTCGGGATGGCACCTTATGAGGCTCTACTGAGGCCAGCTGCCGACCACCGATATGTCGACGAGGCGGGAGAGAGTTCCATCACCGGTCCAGATTTGATTGTAGACACCTCAAAGAAGGTGGGTATGATCCCAAGCGCTCCCCATCGCTTCAAAGTCACAAAAGAGTTACACCGATATACGCACGACGACCTCTAGAGTTCAAAGGGTGATCATGTCTTCTCAAGGTGATGCCTAAGAGAGGAGTGATCGATTCTAAACGAGGGAAGTTGTCGAGGGTACATCGGACCCTTCTTCGAGGCTCGAGAGGGCAGTTGCGACGGCGATGCTAAGCACCGAGTTTGTCGGGTTACCATGAGGTGTTTCCACGCTCCTATGTCTCTAAGTACACCCAGATCCAAGTCATATGTTGGATCGGGGGAGAGCTTGTTGCTGATAGCCGATGGGAACCTTCGAGGAGGGACCAAGGCGTATCATGGATACCGGTGAGCGCGCTTATGCGTGGAAAGACTGCGGAGACTTGTGAAGTTATGGCAGCACCGGGAGGAGTCGGATGGCAGGCGCACACGGAGCCAGGACAACCGCGACGGCCACTAACCATCTCTTCTTGTTCGCGGGAAGGTGCGTTTTCTAGTCATTAATGTTTTAAATGACCGCTGCATATGTACGTGGTTGATTGTTCAGAGGTATGGAATCTCGGGACGAAATTTCTTGGCGGGAGAATGTGAACCCGAAAAATTTTTTTGAAAACGAGCGACTGATAATTTACCCACTAAGATGTGCACAAAACCCTAGATCTTTCTCAGACTTGATGACGAAACGGATCACGCCGCTAGAATCATCTCGCAAAATCTAGTTGAACCAAACGAATCGCCACTCGGACCGTCGGCTTTGCACGATTTCAAGACAGAACGGGCTAATCATGGTGCCATGTGGCACTGTGATGGGGAGACACCTGGCACATGGATGGGGCTATGTCCCTTAGATTGCATGAGTTGGGTGGGAGCCAATGTCAAGCCACCCTCATGCATGAGCATGAAAGTGGCTAGTTGTAGCTGAGAACACTTGGTCTTGAGTCGACTCAAGTGTCAAACAAATGGATGTTAGGTGGGCTCCCCAGGTCAAACCAACTTGGTAGTTTGAGGAGAGATGGCAAACAATCTGTAGAGAAGAAGAGAAGAAAGAAAAGAGAGAAAGAAAGAAAGAAAAGGCAGTGGAAGAAAGAAAACAAGAAGTAAGTAGTTAGTTGAGAAAGTGAGGAGGAAGTTTTTTTCTCTCCATTGTTTCAGATTTGGTGGATCAAGAACTGATCCTACACACCCCAAGAGGTGAGGGATCTTCTTGGTTATTTCCTTGTTTGGGGCCATGGAAATGGCATAAGGATTGAGTTTTTATGTGATTGTTTGAATGGAAAACATGTTGGAATTGTGGATGTTGTCCATAATGAATTTTCTGAGTTTATGATCGAATTTGTGGATGTTGTCCATGCTGAATTTCTGGGTTTTAAGACTGAATTTTTACTGTCATCGCTGAATTTTCTGGGTTTGAAGATCTAGCTCAGGATGCTGTACATAATCTGGGTGTATTATTTTATGAATGAAAACATGCAGAAATTTCTGGCTTCCATGCAGAATGTTTTGGATGTTTAGATCAAAGAAAACTCAGTTTTGTATCCTCATGTATGACCAACATGCAGAATGTTCTAGGTTTTATCAAAGAAAACTCAATCTGTGTATTATTCATGGAATGTGAAAAATACATGCAGAAATTTCTGGGCTTCCATGCAGAATGTTTTGGGTGTGTTTAGACTAAAGAAAACTCATTTTTGTATCCCTTTCATGCATGACCAACATGCAGAATGTTCTAGGTTTTTAGACTGAAGAAACTCAATCTGGTGTAGTATTGTATGAATGAAAACATGCAGAATTTTCTGGGCTTCCATGCAGAATGTTTTGGGTGTTTAGAGATCAAAGAAAACTCAGTTTTGTGTATCCTTACCGCATGACCAACAGTAGAATGCTCTTGGTTTTTAGACTGAAGAAACCTAATCTGGTGTAGGTATTGTATGCATGAAAAACATGCAGAATTTTCTGGGCTTTCATGCATGACTATGAGTGTAATGTTTTGGGTTATTAGATCAAAGAAAACTCAGTTTGATGTATCCTGTATGCATGACTAATACGTAGAATGTTCTAGGGTTTTTATACTGAAGAAAACTCAGTTTTTAGGTATTATTGTATGCATGAAAACACATGATGAATTTTATGGGCTTACACATGACTAACATGGAAATGTTTAGGCTTTAGATCAAAGAAACCCAGTTTGTGTATCCTTGTATGCATGACTAATATGCGTAATGTCTCTAGGCTTTATATCAAGAAAAACTTAGTTTGTAGATGGTATGCAAGGAAAAACATGTAGAATTTATAACAAAAAGGATTAAAGATGCAGAATTTTTTCCTGAACCTACGACCATAAATAAAGATGTAATTGTGAAGATAATCTAGAATTGTGAATGTTAATACAGAATTTTCATGGAACTGATAACTGATGAACATGCAGAATTGTGAATATTAACATGCAGAATTTTCTGGAACTATTATGGTTATTGCATGTTTTGGATGTGTTGTTTGTTTTCTGAGTTTTAAGACCGAAAATCAAAGTCGCTTGTTATTACTTGAATGAATGCCATGCGTAATTTTCCTGAACTAACTGCTAGTGCATGCTTATGTGATGTACCGATTGAATATGTGGGAATGTTAACATGACTGCATGTATGTTAATATATGAAATGTTGTGTGCATGACATGAGTATTCATAGCACACATAGTACGGTGTAGAATGTCCATGTAGAGGTTTTCATACATCAATGCAAAATTGAGGTAGTGGCATGGCATCAAAAGTGGTAACACCACATTACATGAGAGTGTACATGGTACCGATTTGGCACCGTATTCAAGAATCATGGCTTGGGAATGGGACAAGTCAAATTGAGCTCCATAGTGTTAAACTAAATGAGCAACAAATGTCTGGGCGTAGTAAGTAGGGATAGCACCTCCCTCGTGTGAAAAACTCTGAAACCCGGTTAGACAAACAGATCTGACCTGGAAGTTCTAAAAATGCTCTGGAGGGTGTGCGAGAATCTGCAGACCTCAAAGCCCTGTTGCCCAAAAAGACACGAAACGATCAAATAAATATCATATAGGATCATGAAGTTGCGATAGGAGTCGACCTGGACTCAAGATCGGGACACACTTGGCGTTAGGTGGTGGGTCGGAGGTTGACCCGGCACTTGGGCCACAACATGTTATCGCACTCATACATGTGCATGATTTTTCCATGATATATAACATGTATGCAATGACTGCCAGTGGGTTTGACTGTGAAATGATCATTTGCATGTGCACCTAGGTAGGAAATACTTATAGATTTATCTCACTTCCAAGGTTACCACCCCGCTGTAACTTCTTTCTGTGCACAGGATGTGTAGCTGTGCAGCACGACGCCTTAGAGGCCTGATTATGAAGCGGGTCGGATCAAGGGTCTTGATTTTATTTTGTGTATATATATTAGAACGAATTTAGTTTTAATATATGTTTTGTATTGTATTTGATGTAACAACTCTAGATCTATAGAAATGTATGTCTTGTAAACTGATGGATTATAAGATGATAAGCCCTATTAATATTTATACATGTATGTCTCATGATATGAGAGCAGCTGGGGCTGTGTTTTCTATGTCGACACGGTAGTCAATGCGGGACCCCCGCTTTGGGGTGTCAGTAAAAGCCCAGAAAATGCTTCAGCCGAAGGCAATTTAGCGTAATCAAAAGACGGGCCCAGAACACACGGGACTGACAAAAATTCAAGTTGAATATTGGAGACGAAACCAATAGCTTAAGTCAATAAGGAAATACCAATGACTTGTTTTCACACTTTGCATTGAAGATTCGAGAGAGCTCTGGTCGAGACTCCAGTGCTGTGAGCATGAGAGTCTCATCTCACGCATGACACGTAATATTTCATATAGGATTGCATTATTTATATGGAATGTGATTGGACATTTTCATGGCTGCCATTGTGGCTGTGCATTTTAGGGTGGGAGTAGCCCCTTGTAGGAAAAAATTCTTCTACTGGGGCATTGCTCAATTCGTCGTGGGACCCTTTCAGCATGTGAGTGTACAGAGACGACATCTGATCGAGGTTGTGATTGTGAAGGAGGCAATATACGGTCTTGAGTAACATTCAAAGTGTTTGTATATGATTTTTATAAATTGGGGACTATTGTAAGCAAACAGATGTAATTATTGTAAGAGGGCCATGATCAGACCCCTATGGACTGTAATTATTCATTTTGTTTTCATATTTTAAATTTAAATATGAATGAATGGGTCCCAGTGAAGGGACCTATGGAAGTGGTGTCGAGTAACTCGGTGTCCATGGGTAGTTGGTACCGATCCGATACTAAGACTTAGGTGCAAGACAACCTAAGATAGAAATTTCACGGTTGATCTAAGTTGTCAACCCGGACCCCCGTAAATCGGGTGTCACATCTCACACCGGGATTTAAAAGTGTCATCAAATCGAGAATAATTTCTTTTTCCACACACATGATTACTACACCCGCACCCACGAACCATGCACCATCACCGCCATTACAACATCAATATATGTCATAAGGAGACCAGATATTTTCTTGGTTTCAACAAAGTGGGACTTTGTCTCCTCCCATCCTTCAACTCCTATTTTTCTTAAGACATTCATACTGAATGACTATTGAAATCAAAGCTCTTTCTGGGTTTTATGGGTTGCAAAAAAAAAAAAAAAAACTTGGGAATTGACTAACTTGCCAAAAGGTGGAAAATCAATTGGAGTTAAATGGGTATACAAGACAAAACTCAACGAACATGGTGAAATTGACAAGCATAAGGCCCGACTTGTTGCAAAGGGATACACTCAAGAATATGGAGTTGACTACAGAAGTTTTTGCCCTGGCTGTCATTGATACTATTCAACTTATTCTTCCCGCAGCCAAAATGCATGTGTCTTTATGTTTATCGGAAATGATAAATTTCCGTTTCATTTCTTTCAAACACTCTATGATGCAAGAATTTGAAATGAGTGGATTTGGGAAAATGAGCAGCTTTCTGGGTTAGAAATCTCGCAGGGGACAATGGGATTTTCTATCAACAAAAATACACTCGTGATGTTCTGAGAGATTTCAAATTGCCGATTGCACCAAAGGCAATGTCCCCATTATTCAAGAACAAAGTTGATGAAAGATCCTATGGGAGAGCTAAATGGTTGGATACTCTTACAAAACAAGTAGTAGTAGTTTTGATGTATTTAACCTCCACTATACCAGATTTGATGTTTGTTAGGTCAGCCTTCTTAGTTTGGTACATGGCTCATCCTACTACACTTCATCTTTAAGTCGTTAAAACATGCGTTAAGGTATGTTAAGGGACTCTACATTGATGTGTTTTATCGAGAAGAAAAGAACCACCACCAGGGATTTTTCGATAGTGATTACGCAGGAAATGTAGAAGATTGCAAGAGCACTTCTGGCTTTGTATTTTTATTCAAGCCAGAGCTATATCTTGGTCCCCATGGCATCCACTCATGTACATAATTTGTTGCAAAGAACTTCGCTTACTAGGCTATATGGTTACGAAGGATATTAGAGCAGCTTGATCAATCTCAAAGTGACACAACTGTAATTTATTGCAACAATAGTCAACAGTTCAACCCTTTCTCGCAACTCGTTATGCATGGTCAAGCAAACACATCAATATCCGGTTCCATTCTTAGAGACCTACACAAGATGGGACAATCAAACTGGATAAGTTGCTGAACTAAAGACCAGCTTAGATCTTATGACTAAGCCATTAAAGCTATTTAATTCCTTTTTGAAAAAGTTGCAAGAACTTAAGTGGGAGTTTGTCAAACTATGCATCAATTGATATGATATTAGTTTAAGGGAGGGAAATGTTGGGTGGTAATTTTAGTTTTTCTTAATTTATAGTTTGCGGGTAGACTTAGTTTTTCTTCGCTCAGTCAATTCCTATTGTTTAGAAGTTGACCCGTTTTTCGCTTTACTAGTAGATGCACTATTTTAGCTTCTCTGCTACTATAAGGCTATATAAATCACTTTTACATTCAATAAGATATAAGCTTTCCTCACTTTTCTTTGCATAAATCATACTAGTATCAACAAACTTAACCGGATTGCATTAGAAAAATGCCCTCAAAATATTTGTTATAAAGTCATGAAGGTTTTCAATAAATAGCAATGTTTTAAAAATCGTCGGTGTTTAATCAAAGTTACATGTTCTGGTTCATCAACCAACTGTGTGGTCGAATCTGATGACATCATAAAATAAATCATTTATATATTATTAAAATAAAAATGATCATAAAAATGAAAAATCTTTATAAAATTCTTGGACAACAACTCTTCTATTGATTAAACATTTTATAAAGTTTATACCTATAAGATTTCATATTTTTAATACAATATAAGATGTTATATTTTCATAATCTAAATCAACATGATATTTATTATTTCTAAAAATATATTTATCACCATTATAAGAAGTTGAAATATTTAACAAGAAATCTTTAACTCATTCTTAAAATACTCTATGAGGCAACCCTGTTTATGTAACATAATTATACGATACTTATTAATTCCAGACTTAAAAAAGATTATGTCAATATTGAATTTCCAAATAAAATTATTTCATTAATACAAATAAAATATACTCATGTCACAAAGCCAATAAGACATAGCTTAAGGTTACAGAGCTTGTCGGCATAAGAAAAGGTGGCCTAGGTTGAGTCCCAGTTGGAGATACATTTATGAGGAAATATATATATATATAGAGAGAAGAGTATATATATATATATATATATATATATATATATATATATATATATATATATATATATATATATATATATATATATATATATATCATAAATAAGAAATCAAATAGAATTTGTCAAATTCTCAAAATAGAATAAGAATTTCTACTATTTTCTAATTATTTTAAATTATTTTCCAAGTTAATCCACTTTTCCCATTTTAGAAATGGCAAATCAAACCGAGATTATTTGATTTTAAAATTTTTAATTTCATAAATGACTTGAATTGTAGAAAATAAATGTCCAGAACAGAAAAAATAAATCTCATCTTTTTATCTCATTTAAAATACATCTTGGCAAGACGCATGAACTAGATTGCCGACCATGCTCAATAATTACAAAGTCATCACAATGAAGAGGCTATCATCGATTTGAGGAGTACCATCGGATATGGGAAATAGAGAAGCAGTAGTGAGAGGAGGCTCAAGATATGGATGGAAGAGAAAGACAAACAAAAATTTTGTTACTTTATACACCAAAGATAAAACCGCGCCGCTTCAATGCAAAAAGCATCAAAATGATGTGGTTTCAACTTATAAAAAAGAAGAGGAATGAATCGCTCGACAAGTAAGAACTAGTATGTTCAAGCACCACTCTGCTTGGCCATCTGATTCACTTGATTCGTGAAGTCAAACGCCTTTTTCATTAGAATGCAAGTTTCTGAATGATCGACTTGCTCAATAGGGCTCCGACCGACCGATCCGGTTTTTAAAGCATTGATACAGAAGTCATAACTAAAGTCCCCAAATGCATCAAGAATCCAAGATTGAGCATCTTCTTTGCTACCCTAACCCTAAAACTTTAAAGTCCATCATCTATTCCACTGACATATTCCTATTTTGATCCTTGATTTCATTTTTTTCTAGATCAACCAAAATCTCATTTTTGATAACATTTACTTTTCCATATCATTTTGTGATTTCATTGAAGAAGATCTCAATATATATGACTGGAGATGTATTTCAGTTTTAGTTCTTAAGGCAATTTTACCGTTTTTTGTCACTAATTTGCATCCATTGCTCCCAAGTAATGGCTACAAATTTTCATTCATCTCGTAGGTATTTGCTCTCAAACATCCAGATGCTTTTTATTAATTAATTTGTATGGTTTCCGATGTAGCATAGATGTGCGATTCAATGCGATTGCTTACCCCTTACCCTTCCCCTTTGAATTATAAAAAAACATACCTTTTAAAGAGAAAAAAAAAAATAAAACTCTAGTTTTTTTTTTTTTTCAGTCAGAAAACTGAATTTCATCATATTCACACATTTACATTCAAACACATAAATCAAACTATAAAAAACATTAGAGACAACATAGCATTCAGTTAATAGGCTTGAATACCTAAGAAATGGCTCTAAGCCTATACAAGATATAATCTGAAGGGTTAGAACATCTAAGATTCATGAAGCATATCACCTCAACAAGTGATTTACGTGACTTTTTTGCCTCATCAAAGTATCTTTGCCATTTGAATTGCTCATACAAAATCAACGAATAACAACACACCGCAACAAGTCGAAGACAAAACATAAGAAAAACAAAGGGAAAATCAAATGAAAACCTCGACGGTGGAAGAAACCACTTTATCGGGGAGAAATCGATCTGAGAAAACGAAACACCTGAGGGGTGATTTAAAAAGGAAAAGTTAAAAACCATCCCTCTTTCTAACGGGATGAAAGAATGAACTAAAGAAACTGGCTAGCCTCCAAAGGAGAGGACAGATGTGGGTGGTCGCTAAAAAACCAAAACTCTAGTTAAAGTTAAAATCTTTTAAAAAATATTTATTACTATAAACTACCACTTATGATTAGTTTTTCCACAAATTTATGTTGCACAGAGTAGATAATTCGAAACTAAATGACTAAATTCTTTAGATCCACTTCTACTGATTATTGGAAAACAAAACTCTAAAACCAATTAGTGATTATTGATTTTTTTTATTCCTTTGAAATGCAATAGAGTTATTAAGAGTTCATAAACTTTAATTGAATTTTTTTATTTTTTTTATGTTTTTCTTCTAATTTTTATTTTGAAAATTTCATTCATTTTCATTATAAAATTATTAGACTTAAAATATTAGTATTTTTTGAGAAATTATTTTTCTTATAATGATTAAAGCATTTGTGCTAATTTTTAAGTATATTTTAAATTTTGTTTGCTTGGAAATTTTGACCTTTTCATAATGAATGTTTTTATAAATATTGTTGTATCTAATTACCTAATAATGCTTATTATGTATCTATCACAATGTTTTTTTTTCGTTTCTTTCAAAATTATCCTTAAAAGTGTCTGATGTTGATTGATTCACGAGTAGTAGTCATAGAGAACCCTGGATCGCATGTAGAGATTCTTATCTAATTAGTTTTCATGCCATTTGTTTCTTGCTCTTTATTCGATAATTTTATTTATATAAAGGCTATTCATTCCTAGAAAATTAGGAAGAAAATGCAAGATAAAGAAAAAGTAAAGAGAATGGGTTTAGGAAAGAAGAAAATAGAGTCTAAAATTTATAAATTCCCTTTATATGTTGCTTCAAAATCATTTTACTTATTCTTCTATTTATAAAATTAAATAATTTAAAATGAACAAAAATTTAAGAATTTTTAATTTTTTTTTTAAATTTTATATTTTCATGGTGAAACTAAACATTAGAAATCATTTTTCACTATTTTTTTTTTTCTTTATTCACTTTCTATAAACCAACACGGATTACTTTGGTGATATAAATATTTCTCTTGTTTGTTAAATACAAAGAGGTTCATATCGAAAGATACTTGATTTAGAAAGTTTTTTTAAGTACATTTGAATGACTAAGTTTCCATACTCTTGTGAGCTTTTTTCATCAACTTTAAGCACAATCTATTAATTGTTAAAAGTTTTTAGAATTTAATTAAAACCCAATTATATTTCTGTGTGATGTTTATTTAAAGTCTATATGAATCTCTTTTATGCATTTGTTTGTTCTTATAATGGTTCTATTTGTTTGTTCTAATGGGAAAATTCTTAGTTGTTATGAGGCTTATTATATATATTCTAACTAAAATAAGATACAATATTTATTTTGTCATCACTTTTTTCTTTTAGGTTCACTTCTTATTGATGCTGGAAAGATGGAGTTAACAGTGAGGAGTGAAAAACAGGAAATGTGTACTTAACTAAATAAATATATTTAAAGATTTATTTTTAAACATTTAACTTATTCTTACTTTTTGTGCAAAAGATAAAAATTTGGAAGTGAATAAATTCTAAACAAGTATTTTTAATATAAAAATATGTATTTTATAAAAGAATTGAAAATGACCCAACCTCATTTGAGGAAGTTTCCAAGTTATAACATAATTGCGGACGCCCCAAAACCCGGTCCGAAGGACTGACCAACCTGCTGAATATAAGGGATGTCGGGTTGTCTGACACCACTGTAAAATTCCGAGTCTCCTTTTGTACTGGGAGCTCTACCTTAAATACTGCACTCGCATATACCGTCCCAAGCAAATTCAATAAATGCAATATAATCCCAACATGAGTAAAAATGCCTCGGGCTCATAAACCAAACTACAAAATCAATTATCATGACTAGCCTTCTGTACTATCTCCCAATAATTCAATAGTTGATAACACTTTTGTTTTATACAAACATATATTAAAATCTACAATTCTAATACACGTTATGTCCAAAAACCATCAAGCCACAAACCGGCTTCTTCAAAATGGATCGTCTTCTCGAGCGCTCTCTGTACCTGAAAAATAAAGGGGGGTCCCACGACGGGGTGAGCTAAAGCTCAGTAGGAGAATCGCCCCGCGGGCCACCACCACCCAAGTGCGCGTAACGCTCCGCAAGAAAACACACTCAAGAAATACATGAATCCTACTCTGGAATGTCTACACGATCACCCCGTCACGAGTCCTCATCGACCTCACTCACACTTGCTCTAAGCCATGTGGGCGAGAAAATAATCATTTTCAAAATGAAACTTTGTTCTTGAAAATATACTACCGAAATATTTGCAAAATGGGACTACCCTCCGAGGTGAATTACAGAGTCTAAACAACATGGTCCTCATCCGAAATGATCCGGCCGCCCATCTCCCAACTCTAATTCTCCTAATATCATCCCGTGAAATTCCTTCGCAACCATATCCATTTTTACAAAAATACCTTATCATGCACTCACACCTAAGTCTAGGTTACCCAGTGCATATGAAAATGCATTATGCCATTTTCAAAATCATTTACACAATATGTCAATATGCATATTTTCAATCAACTACAATTACACGACGTAGTTCAACACATCAATTATCACCCAATTTAGTCTACCCGAGCAAATCATAATCTTGTTTTCTAATTTATTTATAAACACAATTTAATTTCCATATAATTGTGTCATTGTGTTAACACCTCAAGCATTAACCTAATAATTTTGATCGACCAACTCTCCAAATTAATTCTACACATACCAAGCTATCTAATTCACACAATTTCAATGCCAAAACACATGGACCTTATGGCTATTTCACGACAAAACCCCGGATCTTTTAACATCTGAACAGTTGGGTCGGCCCACTCTGCATTTACGCCCAACCTTGTTTCAATTGAATCGAATTTCTTACCCATTACCGGTCTCATAAAACACCAAAGCATAATTATTGAATAAATTATCACAAAAGGACCCATAACAGTCCGGTAATGTTGTCTAGATTGCCCAAATCGCTCCCAAAAATTATAACACTTTGGCCCCATGTTTTGGGGGTCACTGCTGCCCATTCCCCTGCCTTTATCATCTCGGGCATGCATTTTAATGCCAAATTCCACACAAATAGCTCCACTTCAATTCTCAAGGCCACGCTAACCCAAAAATCCTGGAAAATTCTACACCCGTCCCATGCTCAGGATCGATCAAACGGCCCTCACGCCTCAAACCAACTTAAACACGAAAAACCCTTAAAATGGGAATAACGCAGGGTGAGAAATCCTACCTCTTGAGTTGTCAAAAACTCGCAAACCTCGTGGGTCCACGCGAGCCTCGCTCCGCTGTAGAACGCTTTTCCCTTCTTGTTCGTCAAATCCAACGGCCCGATCACGTGTGGCTTCTAGAGTAAGTCGAGACTCTCTCTAGAATCACCATTTTTGCCTCCTGCAAGCTACTGGTTCCCCACTCCCACGTTTTGCTCTTTTGGTTTCATAAAGAAGACCACACTATTCCCTTTTTGTCATTTAGTGACTTAAGATTTAGTTAATGACCTTTATGTCCCTCTTTCTCAGATTTGATATTCGGCACTATCTCGGCCATCCATTTTCATCATTTCTCTACTCATACCACTTATGGTACATGAGTACATGTTATATGTGCCTTTCGTCGCATCGTGAAAACGTATTTACGCACCAAACGCGATGCCCTCGAAAAACGCATCAATTCGACCTGCCCCGCGCAAAACATAAATCTTACGTTAACTACCAGGAGATCATCTTCTAACGGCAAACTGCTTCGTCATCCGAGATCTAGAGAATTAATTACGGATTTTTAACCGTAATTAAAATTTTGTAATCAAAATTACGATTTTACCCTTATTCCAAAAATTGAAATTTCTCGGGTCTTACACATACACAAGAGTGAAAACTAAGTGCAAGTGCAGGCATTGTCTAACAAGTAATAGGATAGTGATCAATACGAGTATCGTCCCATAGAGATAGTTTCTATCAAGTATTGAATTAATCTAACTCCAATTTTATTTGAATAAATAAAATGAAGAATTGAATAAATTTGATTAACCTAAATGGAAACACTAGGTTATAAAAATATATGAAAAACTCAATGTATGAAGCTCTTTGGACACCGATTTCACCAAGATCAATCCAATTTCAATCACCTAGCTTTAATTAATCTCAATGCCAGAATTTTTGATGATGGATTAAAGTTTATTAATCTTTCTTAAGCACCAATAACATATTCCAATAGATAAGCTAACAACATCTCTGTGATAACTATGAATCTACAGAACTCATTAAGCATAGAAAATCTGTGACACCCCAAAACTCGAGGGTCCCGTTGACCACCGTCAACTTGCGGAAACCTGTGTGTCTCATATGATGAGACCCATACATGAGTAAAATGACCCAATAAGGCCCATCATCCAAACTCGTCCATATGGTTCCAAGACCATACATTTCTATAGATCCAAGAGTTATTACATCACTTCTAATACAAAACATATATTAAAACTAGTTCGTTCTAATATATACAAAACAAAGAATCATATTACAGCTCAAATTCATTCATAATCCCGTCCTAAGGAGCGGCTTGTCTGCCTCGTATTTGTTCTGAAAATTCGAAAAAGTGTCCTACGACTGGTGAGCTAACGCCCAAGAGGGGATAAATCTTATAAGGGCTATTTCCACCTAGTGCACATAAATGATCATTTCAAGGCCAAACCAACAACCAATCCAGGTATTACATGTTATCCTATCATGGAAAAATCTATACATGGCTGAGACGGACACTTTGATGCCTAAGTACCGGTCAACCTCCGACCCACCACCCAATGCAAGTGCCAATGGGAAATCAGTACTGAGTCAGTTTCGACTCCCATCTCACAACCCGTAGTCTATGTGATATTTATTTAATCGTTTCGTGTCTGGGCGCCAGGGTCTTCGGGTCTCACCGCTGGTCCTTACACCCTCCGACATTTTTCGAGCTTTCACCGCTGATACGCCGTCTAACCGTAAGCCAGTTTTCTACCAGGGGGGTATCTATCCCCTACTTTCTACGCCAGATACATTTCATTTTTTTTATTTTCGCTTAACTTTGTGGAACCTAATTGACTTCATTCCATTCCTAAGCCCATGATTCAACACCAAATGCGCTACAAATTAGTACTATGTACGCACTCATGTAATGTGGTGTTACCGCACACCAATGCAATGCAATTTGTGTCACTGAACTCAAATCCATGACCAATGTATGAAGACCTCTACATGGACATTCTACACCGTACACTTTAGGTAAAGCAGAACACTCATGTCTAATGCATACAAGATTTCATATATTCGGGCCAACATCAACAAACATGCAAGCCAAAAGATATTCCACATTCAAACTTATATCACATAAGCATGCACTACATCTCTTTCTATCATTCAGTTCATTCATATCAACATATCTTCAAGCATTTATTAACATAATTCTAATTCATTACATAGGCAAGTAATGCCATAACTCATTCCTAAGTCGAGACAGGTATGTTTAATCATATAGCCTGCTACATACCAAGAAGTGGCCATGTTCAAGCACAACACATTACAACCCTATGTTTTTGAAACACCCATATTGATAACAATTACTCAGTTTTTTGGCACAGATGTGAGCACCTATTTCAACTGAATGGCTTATGGCTAGATTCTGGACTCCATGAACTTTCCATAGAGTCCAAGAACACCCAAATCGGAGTTCCTGATGAGAAGTTATGGCTTAAATAAACTGTGACTAACACCTAAAAATCCTGCATGTTAACCATGCAAGCAATGATACACCAAACTGATTTTCTTCGTCTAAGAACCCGTAAACAATTTCGCATGTTGGGTCTGGCGTATGAAAGCCTATAAAATTTCGTGGTATGTTTTTCATGCATACAATAATACACCAAACTGAAGTTTTCTTCGCCTAAAACCTAGGAACATTCTGCATGTTAGCCATGCATGAAAGCTCCATCAAATTCTGCATGTTTTTCATGCATACAATAATACACCAAACTGAGTTTTCTTTGACCTAAAAACCCAAAAGATTCTACATGTTAGTCATGCATGAAAGCCCAGGAAATTCTGCATGTTTTTCATTCATACGATAATACACCAAATTGGATTTCTTCAGTCTAAAAACCCAGAACATTCTGCATGTTAGTCATGCATACAATAATACACCAAACTGAGTTTTCAGTCCTAAAAACCCAAAAATAAAACAGCATGTACAACATCACAAATTCAGTCTTCAAGCCCAGAAAATTCAGCAAGTACAACTTCACAATTTCAGTCTTAAAACCCAGAAAATTCAGCAAGTACAACATCACAAATTCAGCATGTTATTCATTCAAACAATCACATAGCAAACTCAACCAAAGCATTTCCATGGCCCCAAACAAGGAATAACTGAAGAGGAAAGATCCTCACCCTTGTAGTGTGTGATCAAATTTTAGTCCTCCAAACAAAGGGCAACAATGGAGGATTTGCGTACCTCCTCCTCCTTTCTCCTTCCTTTCTTCCTTTTTCCTGCTTCCCCTTGCTTTCCTTCTCTCTCTCTCTTTATGATTTTCCTTCCTCTCTGTGGACTGACGTAATCTAGTAGAAGAAGCCCTTTCGCTCTGGATTTCTCCACCATATGCCACCAATTCTCATGTTGCTTGACACATGGTACAAGCCATGGCGTGTTACCCACAAGCCATGCACCAACTACTACTTCACCACTTGCATGCATTCTGAGCATGACACTTGCCACTTAGGTGCTGGCACCTTCCAAATCTCACGCCATGCGGCATGCACTCGTGCCACGTGTCACCCCCCGATCGCTCGTCCGACCTCAAATACGTGAAAACTAAATCAGTTCTAAATCGACATAGTTTGTTCGGGTTCTACCAGATTAATATGATTCTAATGGCGTGATCCGCTTTTGTCATCTCGAGGTCTAGAGAAAATCTAGGGTTTTGTTTGTAACGGCCCCGACAAGAATTACCGATTCGCCATTTTCGAAGAAAAATAATACGCTTTTCCCTGCTGCAATAAAAATCATAAAGTTCACATATAATCTTTACAACATTCTACTAATGATAATCATATGGTATATCATTCAAGGTCAAATTCAATCATCGCTTTGATCTCGGGGATTGATTCACAAATCATGTGTATAATACCCTAATTACCCACAATCATTATGAAGAATGAAATACTCCAATATAGATATGGACTAAAACATCAATCAATTAAAACTAGATAAACAAACATTCATAATCTGGCCACATAGTAGCCCTAGAAAGAAAATCTTAAACATCATAAAATTGAATAAAAACATATATGTAAAGAGAGTCATAATGAGAGAGAAAAACTAGGATAGGGTAGAAATCTTCTCTTCTCAAGTTTACTTTCTCTAAAAATAGAGCAACAGTCATTCACACCTAAAAAGCACCTTTGAAACCCTAATCCTATTTATAGTCTTCTCTCTTATGAGCTTTTAAAAAGGCCAAATTTGGAAATTTCTGGCTTGAGGCCTGAAATGCCCGGGTGCCAATTGTTCAAGTGTTGGGCCTGCTATACATTTATCCACTCTGTTGATTCAAGCGCTAGCGCTATTGTCTGCATTAGGCGCACCCTCATATTCATTCTAGGGATCTGCTGCCAAGTTACAAACTCAAAGAGACTAGGTTTCCCAATCCTCAACTTGCTCCACTTTAAGTCATTGTTTCCAAGATTATTCTAGCCACAAAAATCAAAACAAATGCATCAAAACACTCTATATAAAAACCTTGAGAACTACAGAATATCAAGTATAGAATATCAATAAAATGAGTATAAAATCTAATTTATCAAATACCCTAAACCTATCATTTTGCAAGTGTCTTCGAATCGAAAGAAAGAAAGAAAGAAAATAAGAGTGAATAAAATGAAGGTATAAAATGAAATTGAAAAGAGGAGTATTGACTCTGATTTAAATTGCTAGATAGCCAAAGATCCTACATAATCACAAATGAGAAAACTTAAGGTGGTATGATTGAGTGGAATTTCAACCTGGAAGTTGATTTTGTTCTTAGCTTTGATTTTCTCTCTTTGCGTGCGGTGTGTGAAGTCTTGGGTTTAACAACCATTAGCAAATTCGTATGAATTTATGCAAGCAATTATTTATGATGGATCTTTGTATAATTGATGTTTAGAGCTCCATAAGCTCGTTTTTCATATTACTCTTCACTAGTAGATCGAATCCAATGTTGTGGATCATTAGGTCATTTTTAAGCTTATAAATGTATGACAAGGTTATGCGTAATAAGAATAAAATTCTAGCTAAAGTCTGGCCACATAGTCATCATTCTTCCTAAATTTCATTTTAGCTTCTTCCACCAATACTTCTAATACCCCTAACCTTATTGCTTTCGATCTTCAACATTGTCCACCATAACTCCTTTTATCCACAGTATAAACATATAAGGTTATATGAGTAGTGTAATGTTTGATTCCCTTAAGCTTTCTCCCAAGTCTTAATGAGCTTTTAGTCAATAGCTTCCAAACCAATTGAATTTCGGATATTATGTGTTAAAACACCCCTTCATACCTAATTACTCAAATTAAGGAGGCTACGAAATCAAACTTACTCAACGTTTCCCCTTTTTGTTTTTTTTTTCTATTTTCCTTTTAGTTCTTCTTTCTTTATTTTTCATTTTATTTATTTTATTTTATATCATATGTTCCCACCGTCTACCCCAATTTGTCAGGTAGCTCATAATAATTCTATTGATGATCACATTATACATGGGTAAACATGGTTATCAAATGAGGGAATTATTTAAATGACGAGGTATTGTAGTTTACAAAGAGCAAGGCTAATTAGGCTCAACAAGTGACTAAGGATAAAGTTATGCACACATGTTCTATTTCTAGATAGCTGAAGTAGTTTGATAGAAAATCTAAAGCAAAACGCATTCTAGATGACATCAAATAAGACAATATCTCGGATGCATAAATGAATCATAATCGCTTTTCATCTAATCTTTCAATGGCTAAGGGACCAAATAATCAATGTGACAATGGCCAATTGTTGACGATTTTTCCCTTTAATTGCAATTCACAACTTTTAAATATAAACTGAATTTGGGTTTTAATATAATATATGGGAGATCCTAAGATAATTATTCTACAAAAACAATATTTGACGATCCCAATGTAGTTATTTTGGTATTGTTTCTTTATTGTAGTTTTTTCTTTTTCACATCCAAATAGTCTACCTCTTTAGTTTAGCTAGCTAGTATTTAATTCAATCATGGTACTCATACTTCAAGTTTCAAAAGCACTTTTTTTGTTTATTTTATGTTTTTTTAACTTAATTCACATTTACTTTCTATTATTAGGTTAAAACATGCCAAGCCTTTCCATTAAATAATCATTTGAGAGATCAATAATTAAAGAAATATATGAGAAGAATATGCACCTCCAAGAGATGTCAAGTTTGATTATACCATACAAGACTCAGAAAGATCTCGCAAGTTTACGTGTGTATCAAAACATTGGCGCAACTTGATTCAATCTCGCTTGATTTTTACCATTAGAAATCAAGAAAAAAAAATCCTCGATGACACCTAAGATTACACAATAAGTGGCAATTTATTCATCGAACCTCCATGGACTTGGAAAGGAAGGTAGGAAAGAGTTTGACAAAACATATACATGGAGATTACATCGGCTGCAAGTCGCCTCTCCGGCTACGGTCTAATATATTTTGTCTATGAGAATTATTTCTGTACTTTACAACCCTACCACAAAAAGAATTTGTGAGTTTAGTAGAGGGTCTATCATCCCCTTGCAAATGATCATGGAGCTGGTCATGGATGTTATGTCACAAAGAATACAAGCTGTACATATGTTCACTCAAAGTGAATCGGGTTCTAGCTTATAACATTGGGTGTGAAATTTTTACTTATTAAATGGTGATGAAGCTAGTTCTTGTCCTTGAAATTCATTGATCAATGTTGCCCTTATCCCATCACTCACTGTGTACTACTTGTCAATAATGTGTTTGTATTGACAAGACAATAAACATGGCAATTCTTCAAATTGTGAGCTAATCCTCGCCTTCTATTTGGAAGAAGAAAACTTTAGGATGATTTTTCTTCCTAAGCCTGATTCATATGATAAAGAAAACTACATGTTTTTTGTGGAGTTGAGAGGATTTCTATGCTTGGTAGATAACTTTGCAATTCCTCAAATGATGAACATATGATGTCAAGGATGCTAACAATATAATATGGCTAAAGAATAACATCGTGTTTGATATCTGGGCTGGTTTGATGATGTGTACACCATTGTCGTTGTCACTCCTCTTCTTAATCATAATGGGGAAATAGGAAGTTAATTCAGACCAAGATAGCTTACATTAGTACAATGTTGAAAAAGAAAACTTCAAAAGGGGGAAAAGACTAAATATGCAGTGGGATACTAGTCAGACAAGGGAGAGATCATGGAGGAAGACTAGCTTCTCAACCAAAAATTGTGGATAGAGAGTTGAATGCACTATATCACTTCAACCCCTGTAGAACTATAAATTTTTCATTATTGATTAACATACAATAATTTGAAAATTATGTATGGCAAATGAAATAAATAATGTAATGTAAGTCCGATCCAAAGATGTAAAGCCGTGTAAAATGTGCATGCTTATTATAGAAGCATATATATATATATATAAATGTAAATATATTAGTCTTATTGTGGAAGCTTATTAAATTTGTAGTAGCGGAAGTTAGCAAATGTTTTGGTTGAATACTTGGATGGGTTTTGTTCATCAACCAGCTCCGGAAGAGGGCCGATCATGGCATCATGGGGTGGTGCAAAAAAAACAGCCCATGACATGCGGGTTCGTTCTTGGCCATCAGACTTATGGAGAACACTCTTGTACTTCCTACTGCTCAAGACTCAAATATTATTTACTGGGCTTTTTTGGTTCTACCCGAATCTTAGGGCTTTTTTGGTTACAATTTTGGAAAAAACAAGGAAAAGACAAAGAACAAAAACTATAAATAAACAAGGCCCTAAAATGGTGAACTGTTCTCAAGAACAATTTTAAAATACAATTAGATTATTTTATTTTTATTTTTTTTTGTTTACTCAATTTGATCTCCTACATGGACAAGAGAGCATTTGGAAATAATCAACAACAACCCGCCATTTGGCCTTCCATACCGAAGGCCTGTAACATCATCGGGGACGAGTAGGCGGAGCGTGGACATGTCCGGTGAGGTTCAACCCAAGAGCCACCAGCTGTGGCATGGCGTATACATATTGGGATTTTCATTTCAAGTTCAATTTCATCACCACCCACGATGATTTCCTCGTGGCTTCCCTCCAAACCAAGCCTCATCCGAGCAGCCTCCAAACAACCCATGTTACTTCACTACTCTATGTAGCCAAATCGATGGAACATCTAACTATATATCTACTCACTCTTCAAAGTACTAGTTTATATATATATATATATATATATATATATATATATATATATGCAGGTATATATATATATATATATATAAAATTTTTAAATTAAACATCGACCTTTTGATAAATGGGTCATCAGGAAACATCTCATATCATTATTCTCTACCTCCTTCCATTGAGAAGATTAGTATTTGGTTACGCTTTTGAAAACCTAAGCTCCTCGAAAAACAAGGAAAACAATCAAACACGGGATCGACGTTTGGTTCTCAATGTTCTCATTATTTTTCCCATTATTTTTTTGTTCTAGAAAACACAAAACTATTTTCAAAAATAGGAACCAAATAAGCCTTAAGGCTCTGTCTAGAATTTGGAAAGTAAATAAGGAAAGAAAACAAAGAGGAAAAGTGGAAGGAAAGCCAGTGCTGGAAGAAAATAAAATATAGGCTTAAACTTAATAAATTAATTCTATATGTTTATTCAAACTCACTTTTATTTATTTCTTTATTACATAAGAACTAAGAAATTTAAAATTTCGTGAAAATTTTAATTATATTTAATTTCTTTATACTTCCATGATAAAACCAAACGAGTTCCAAAGGAGGCTTAAGGCTCTATATGATCTTGGTTCCAAAGGAGCCTAAGGTCAGTTATGATAATAGGAAGATTGCTCCAGACATGTGTCAGTACCTAATTCATTCGCCTTGGCATCAAAGAAGACGACGTGAACCCGTAAAAAAAAAGAAAGGGCTACTATGGCTGCAGGCCGCCTCCCTCTCCAATGCTTGTTAGCCAAAGGATGGGGAGAAGACTGTGAAGCCAATTAGTGTAGACACTATGCACTTTCCATGTTTCGCGGGGGTGGGCTCTGCTTTATACTTGAAATTTCCTTGATTTTTGAAAGATAATCCCGCTATGTTGGCGAGAACCTCTCCTTATCATAGACTAATTCTCCATTATATGGAGGGAAAATATCTTCGATCTAATGATAAAATTTTACTTTCCTTATCAAAGACCAATTCCCTTATTTAGAATTATCATTTTGAGACGTAGTGAATTAAGAAATCCGTGGATGAATATCTTGTAGACTCGTGAGCACGGCCGGGTCGGGAACTTTGCAAGACCCGAAATTCCACTGAAAAAGGCGTAATCGCACTGACACATAAAATTGTAATTTCAGTTAAAAATCCGAAATTTATTCTCTAGATCTCGGATGATGAAATGGATTGCACCGTTGGAATAGTCTCGCGAAATCTAGTAAGCACGTAAAATTTTGTAAAATTCCGAGATAGTCGGAGTTGACACATTTTTCGAGGCATCGCGTTTCGGGTGCCGTAAAACGATTTTCGATGTGACGAAAGTCACATATAACACGTACTCATGTGCCATAAGTGGTATGAGTAGAGAAATTATGAAAATGATCAGCTTATAGTGCCGAATATCAAAACTCGGGAAAAGAGGATATAAACGCCAGGTTTTGGAAAAGTTTAAGTCACCAAAGGAAAAACTTTGAACAGCCTTCCCACAAATTGTGCATAAAAAACGCGGAAAAGAACCGTAGAGCAAAGAAGAAGCTTGGGGTTTTTGAAATTTTGTGGCAGTAGAGTTTCACTTTCTCTCTAGAAATACGACACAAACCGACCATTTAGCCTTCTGGACAAGAAGGAGAACTACTCTACGTGAGAGGGCTTCAGGGTAAGTACCAGATTCAGGAGTTTTTGACAAACTCCGAAAGAGGTAGGGTTTCTCCCTTACTTGAGTTTTATTCCCATTTTAAGTGTTTTACTAATGTTTCTATTGAACGAGGCCAGGGTCGCTTTATCGTCCCAAACCTTGGGGACTGAATTGATACAATTTTTAAAATCGGAGGCTGGTCATTCCACGGCTGATTTTGGTGTGAAATTATGTATTTGTGTGTTAAATCATGTATTGGTTGGATTGAGGCCGGAAATGGCCGTGAAACCCGGGTTCACTAAGTGAACCGATGTTTTGTGATTTTTCCGGGAATAGTAACGAGGGTTTCACTATTCCCGAAATAGTGTTCTCAAACATATTTTGCGGAAAATACGTGCTCGGGCCGAGGATTTAAAATTAAATTGTCATGGTTTGATCATTAGCCCAAGTGAGCTAATTTTTTGATGTTTGAAATGATAATTACATGACATGATCAGGTGATCGATATTATGTGAATATGTGCATGTTTATACATATTTGCATGTGATTGGATCGTATTGGAAGTCGGTACATACATGTATTCCATATGCACCGGAACATCCTAGGACCATGAAGGTGTATGAGACTAGCCCAGAGAAATGGCTCTGAGTGTTGTCTAAAATATACCATCTGGAGTAGGCCAAATTAAAATACAACAATCGTCGAGCGCCCAATTGATATTCATCGGAGGGTAGTTCCAGCTGTTAAATTAAATATATCAATCGGGTTTGAGCTTTTCCAAATTGATATTCATCGAGGGTAGCGTCCATTAAACAAATAATATATCAACTGGCCGGAGCGGCCCAATTGATATATATACACACTGGAGGGTCACCCACAAACAAAACAAAATAATAATTCATACGAGGCTTAAAGTAGTGTGATGGAGCCTGAGGACTCTGGACTGAAGTTGGTCATGTAGACATTCAAGTAGGATCATGCATTGTTGCTTGAACGTGTGTTTTCACTGGAATATCAGACCGCACTTAGGGTGCACAGTATCACTGGGGGCATTCCACCATCAACATTAGCTCACCCCGTCGAGGGATATTATTTTACAGGCCAGGAGCGTATGTGGGACTACTGGTCCTAGAGACCGAGGATTAGAAGAAAGTTTCAAGCTGTGGCTTTGATATATACATGTATTAGAACTCTTAAGTTTAATATATGTGTCAGATAAGAGTAAAAAACACCTTAACTCTTGTAACTATCGATATAAAGTAGTTGGACCTGCTACCAGCATGTATATTGAGATCGCTTATAGCCCAAGTGGCCAGATTGATATATATATTGTATATTGGATCGTTTGGGGATGTAAATACGTGTTTTATAAGGTATTGTATTTCGTATATTCCACAAAGGAGACTCGCCCATTTTTCGTGAAAATGCCCGTCACCCGACATTCACAGTATTCCGCTGGTTGATGGTAGTCAACGGACCGGGAATGGGGTGTCACAGCCTTGGTATCGCAGCTAAGGTATACGACATTCGTAGCTGTCGGGTATGGCCTGATATGCAAATAGAGCGCAGTTACTTTGTTAGATTACCTAAGCGTTATATCCATACCGCCTTCACAACTTGGTATCGAGTTTGTATACGAATACCTAGGGAGCTCTGTTTGGTATCCATCACCTCCTAGTGGTACGATGTGTGTTTAGGTAGAGATTACCTGTGAAGGCAATTTAAGAAAATTGTAACAATCGATGTGTTTTGATCAGTGGGATCATGTGATCGTGATCGATGTTTATAACATGTGATCATGTGGTTGTTCATGAATGGTATATACCATGTCATGTTTTGAGAATGTTGTGCCAGGAAAAATATGAGAAAGAATAAATTTATAAACTATCACTTATTAGGGTGATGAAAATAATTTTCATGTTGAAGAAAATCGTAGAAAATAAATTTTTATAAATTTATCAAGTATGGAAATGAGGTGGAAAAATATATGTATAACATGTTTTTCAAAATTTTCCAAGAACTGAACTAAGGGGAAATGAAAAAATATTAGAAAGCGTAAACTTAAATGGCTAACGCCATCTGGGAAATCAGCCGGGCCAGCGCAGGGGGCGCTAAGATTTAAGATCGGCGCAGGCGCGCGGCAAGACAGCGCAGCGCATACGCTGGGTGACCGGGCGCTAGGCTCGGGCTCGGGCGGGCGAGTGCTGCAGGCTGCTGCACGGAAGCGGCACGGCGCTGGGCAGCACGAAGGCCAGCGCCATACCGGCGTAAGGCCGGGCTAACGGCAAAAGAAACGGCACTCACTCGTTAGCGTCTGGCTGAATTCGCAGATTTTCCGAGTTCGATGGAATACCGTGAATCGGGCCATGAACATCAAGTTCATCGGTAAAAATTAAAAAAATGGTTAAATTAAATAAAAATCAAATCTAATTAACTAAAATTAGACAAAATTTTGAAAGAAAATTTCAAAATTGAAATTTTCAAAATAAAATTTTATTGAAAATAATATTTGAACAAAAAGGTTGATTACTCTCAGATGCATCTGTAAATGCAAGTGACAATGTGTATACACCGATTATGTAAAAGGAGTAGTGTCCCAATGCGTTTATGCCTTAGAGATACCTGTGATTGAGAATTAACTTGCCATCAACTATATAGATGTATTATTGAGGACGAGGACGAGGACGCCCACTGGGCACCGGTCAGCACCACCGACATTCGACCACCGGCTTCAAGATTGATCAAGAGTCTTGTTGAGGTCAGAGGTATTACAAATAATGCTATCGCATTGTGCTGGCATAGCGTGTAGTCGTGGGAGGTCCTAGTAACTCCTAAAGGTTTAGGAGCTTACTCATCCCTCCGACATTCATGTGGGGAGTGAGACCAAGGTGGCGCACTATTGGTTTGATGGCATCGAGAACGCACTGGAGGCTACGGAGATCAATTGACACGGCATCAGGATCAGTTAGCCTTAGATTCCGCCAGAGGCAGGCCCGAGTATGGTGGAGATGGGCTAAGACTCCCAGGAGACCTAGAGGTTGCGATACCGGGCGCAGTTTCAAGAGCCGCCTATGGTACTTTCGTAGATCATGGTGGCATGCCAAGGCCTGGGCGAGTTCCTAGAGCCGCCAGGCTGCGCCACCGTGAGCGGACTGCGCTGCATTCACAGAGTCGGGCCCGATTTGCGATGACAGGTGGCTGCCATATCTCGCCAGTGAGTGAGATCTCGTGAATGGACTGGGTTATCTATTCGGGGCCGTGATCAGAGGACTTTGCCCACAGATGGACTCCAATGGTCGGGACAACCCGACCATGAGAGTCAGCTCGAGGCTGAGACCTCAGGAGGAGCCTTTGTATGTGAGTTCTCCCCAAAGGATTAGGGCGAGAATAGATGATATGCTCGAGGTTGGCGAAATGGAGATCCTGGGACTCCCACTCACAAAGGACCCGAGGATCATGGACATGTCGAGTTCATGTCATCTCTGTGGATGGATCAATACATCTTACGTGATCGCTATCGATCGGGAGCGTAGTGGCTACCGCCACACGACGGTACTGCAGTGGTACTGTGGACAAGCATGACACTTTGCCCTAGACAATATACGAGTCCAGTGTTGTGGATAAGCACGTTGGCTAGCGAGCCTTACTCAGGACGAGGCGGACCAAACTTTTGGGATCTACCCCGGCGGGTTTACGAATATGCTGATGTTTTCCATATGAGCTACCTGGACTACCTCCACATAGGGATGTAGACTTCGGTATTGAGTTACACCCTCGGTACTTCAACGCATCTATATGACTCAAGATAGGATGGCACCAATGGAGTTGCGTGGAACTCGCAGTCCGGGGCTATGAATACTGGATCAAAGGGTTCATTGGGAATGAGCACTCACTCACTGGGCGCTCCGGCTCACATAAGAAGAAGGACAAGACCCTTCGACCGCGTATCATGATACAAACATGGGGCTGAATGTGGTTACGATCAAGAATTCCAGTGACTCCATTACCGAGGATTGACGATTGTTTGATCACTGAGAGGAGGCGAGTCTACTCCAAGATGTAATCTTCGCGAATGGTTACCATCACCGAGGGGTTGTGGATACGATATTCCTAAGACAAATATTAGGACGCTGCTATGGGCAATCTGCGAGCTTTCACTTGATGCCTTTGATCGACAAATGCCCCAAGAACATTCATGGATATCACGTGACAGGGTATTCCAACCCTATCCGATCATTTTGTCGTGGTCTTTTCTGATGAGATTTTATCTACTTCCTAGTAAGAGTGGAGCATGAGTATCACTGGTGGATCGCTTTACGCTTGTTGAGAGACCATCACCAGACGTACGCCAAGTTCAAGTGCTAGTTCCGGCATCGAGGTGAGAGTTCTCGGGACACGTAGCGTCGCGCATTGGGGACTACGCAATGATCCAAAGAAGGTCGAGGCAATGATGAGTCGAGAGGCCAAGCCGACCCGAGATACGTAGTTTATTAGGATCAAGTTAGGTATTTTATATTCATCGTGATTTCAAGAATACAAAGACCTATGACTAGGTCGAATTTAAGGGAGGTCAAGTTTGATCGATGACGATGCGAATATCTGTGAGTCAAGATAGACTACTTCTCACCCCATCTTGATAGTTCCTGATAGGGGACAGGGTACACAGTTGTATCGTGGATGCCTCGAGGGTCGGATTGGATGTGTTTTAATGCAAATCGGAGGGTAGTAGCTATGTTCCCGCCAAATGAAGAATCACAGCGTAATTACCCCACACGACACGGAGTTGGCGCTCATAGTCTTCGCCTTTGGAAAAGATTCGTTCCACTACTTATACAACGAGTGCCCGAGGTGTACCTGCACTACAAAAGTCTCAAGTATATTTTCACGCAATGGACCTCAATATGAGGCAACGCAGATGGATGGAGTCTTATAGAGGATTATGATTCACTTTGCATTGTCATCCCTGAAGGAAAATGCGGTGGCTGATGCACTCGGGCCGCAAGTCACGAGAAGCTGGCTAGTATAGCTTCCTGAGTGGTGGATGTCGAGGATTGTGGGACAAGCCACGCACAAATGGAGCGCACTTCGGGTACCTCGGGAGTTTGAAGGGCTACACCGCTTTCGGGCTGAGCAAAGTAATTGAGTCCCAGCAGACGCAGAGATAGTGTCCATCGTAATCAGGCGGCGCTTTCTCGTACGTGACGAGGTGGACCGCTCAATGCTACAGATGGTAGTCTTCGGCGCTGTGACGTAGTGGTTCCCGCTTGACCGACGGAGTGAGATTCTCATGGAGTTTCATCGCTTCGATTTTGTCGCGCATCCGTGTGGCACGCAGATGTACCCGTGACTCGCCGCCAAGACTATCGAGGGATGAAGAGGACACGGGACTTTGTTCACGATGTCTCGCGTCACAGTTAAGATCGAGCACCGTGGCCGCGAAGGCTACTTCATCATCAAGGTATCGAGTGTGAAGGGGGAACATTTTTCACGATGAACTTCTCAGGACCCACTCACTAATTAGACGCAAAGAAGCATGAGGCTGTATTGCAATAAAGTGGACCCGATCACGGCGTCGGAATCATTTTCTAACCCGTATGGATGACCTTCGCCTTGGAGAAATTCCCCGCCTGGGTTGTACATTCGAGAGATAGTCCTGGCCACATGGAGTATCAAGATCCATAGTGCTTGGCTAGGGATCCGAGGTTTACTCGCCACTGGGAGAGTTTCAAAGGCTACGGGCACACCTACCGACCATGAGTACAAATACTCCACCCTCGACGTATGGTTGGGTCCGAGAGGACTATACAGTATTAGAGGACATGCTACGAGCATGTCTAGGATCATAAGGGTAGGGGCCGGGAGGAGCACTTGCCCTGAGCGACCCGCCTACAACAATAGCTATCGGGCGAGCATACAGATAAACTACAGTGAGGTCAGGCTGGGAGGCCATGTAGGTCACCGCTATGTTGGACAGAGGTGGGAGAGAGCTCCATCACTGGTCCTGATATGATTAGAGACACCTCCGAGAAGGTGAGCTAGATACGACAACGTCTTATCACTTCGGGCCAGAGCTTCTGCAGGGTGAGTTATGCAGATGTACGACGTCGACCCCTAGAGTTCGAGGTTGGTGATCACGTTTTCTTGAAGGTGATGCCTAAGAGAGAGTGTCGATTCTAAGTAAGCGCGGGAAGCTATAGCCGAGGTTTATTGGGCCTTTCGAGATCCTCGAGAGGATAGGCACTCTTGCGTATCGGTTGGCATTACCGCCCAGCATGTCAGGTGTCCACGAGGTATTTCAAGTCTCCATGCTCAAGAAATATACCTGCATCCAAATTTCATGGTGGATTGGGGATTTGTGATTGAGGTTGACACCTAATGGACCCTCTCGAGGAGGGACCAAAGGTGCATTGTTGATAGTCGCACCGTGCTCTTGCGACGCGAAGACCTGAGGCTAGCGTCGTTACGGCATCACCACGAGGTCGAGGAGTCAACGTGGGAACGCGAGGACACGATGCGGGCCACTTATCCCTTCTTGTTTAGGGACATGCTTTGGTTTGTAGTCTTAAGATTTAAATGACTGCTTACATGCATGGTAGAGTGCATGTGTTGCATATGCATGCGAGCGATTGTGATTTGGCCCGTAAATTTCGACGAAATTCCTCTTGCTGAGGCAGAGGGAAATAAGTCCCAGAAATTTCAATTTCGAAAAGGGTAGAATCGTAATTTTCGACATAAAATTGTAATTCTGCTAAAACCAAATTTGAGCCCTCTTAGATTCCCAGATGATGAAATGAACAGCCATTGGGAATTGCCTCTACAAATCTAGTTAGCAAGTAAAATTTTGTAAAATTCCGAGATAGTCTGAGTTGACATCAAGCCGAGTACCTGCTTCTAAAAGTCAGAAACTATTTTCGATGTGACGAAGTCAATATAACACGACTCATGTGCCATAAGTGGTAATGAGTAGAGAAATGATGAAATGGATTACCGAGGTAGTGTCGACATCAAAATTGGGAAAAGAGGGACATAAACATCATTTTGGGAAAGTTTAAGTCACTAAAGACAAACTTTGAATAGTGCTTCTCTCCTACAATTAAGGACAAAAAAATGTGAAAGAACCGTAGTGCGCTAGCTAGCTGGGGTTTTCGAATTTTTTAGAGAGAGAGTCACTTTCTCTGTGAATACGACAACCGACCGCCGATATAGTCTTCGACAAGAAGGAGAACTCCGCTCTATGCTGAGGGCTTCACGTGGCACGTATTTGTTTTTCGACAACTCCGAGAAGTAGGGGTTTCTCCCTACTTCGCTTTATTCCCATTTTAAGTGTTTTTACGACGTTTCGCTTGAATGAGGCCGTGAGTGGTTATTGGACGGCCCCAACCTGGATCGACTGATACAATTTTAAAAATCATATGGAGCAACTCGTGGACTGCCTAATAAATAGAGCCTCTTTGGTGTGAAATTGTATGTGTATTTGTGGTTAAATCATGTATTTGTTGGATCGAGTCCGAAATGGTCATGAAACCCGGTTCACTAAGTGAATCTGATGTTTTGTGATTTTTTGGAATAGTAAATCCAGGGTTTCACTATTCCCGAAATAGTATTCTCAAAATATATTGCGGAAATATGTGTTTCGGGCCGAAAGTGATTTAAATTAAATTGTCGTGTTTGATCATTAGCCCAAGTGAGCTAATTTTATGTTTGAAATGATAATTACATGACATGATTGTGTGATTGATATTATGTGAATATGTGCATGTTACATATTTTCATGTGATTGTATCAGATTTGGAAAATGGAATACATGCATTCCATGGTATGACCGAAACAGAACCCAGACTATGGAGTTAGTGCATGAGACGAGTCTTAGAGAAAATGGTCTCGGCGTGTTGTCTAAAATATTAATTATCTGAGGGTAGTCCAAATTAAAAATATCAATCGTCTGAGCGGCCCAATTTCGATATTCACTCCGAGGGTAGTCCACAAACAAATTGGGGAGTATCAATCGGCCTGAGTGGCCCAATCTGATACTCTGAGGGTAGTCCATTAAACAAATAATATATCAATCGTCTGAGCGCCCAATTGATATATATACACATCGGAGGGTCATTCACAAAATGCCGTAAAATAATAATTTTCATACGAGGCTTAGGCTATGTGATGAGCTCATGAGGACTCTGATCTAAGTTGGTCATGTAGACATTCAAATGTGATCATGCATTTGCTTGAATGTGTTTCACTGAACATTGCACTCGCACTTAGGTGGTGAGTAACCCACTCTGGCTTATCTCCACTAATATATTAGTTCCACCCCTGTCGTAGTGATTATTATTTTACAGGTACAGGGAGCATGCGAGGGAACGACTTGTCCTAGAGACCGAGGATTAGAAGAAAGCCGGGTTGTGGCTTTGATATATACATGTATTAGAACTCTTTAAGTTTAATATATGTGTTGTATAAGAGTAAAAACACCTTAACTCTTGTAACTATTGGATATATAGTTGGACTCATGATTGGCATGTATATTGAGTACTATTTATGGGCCCAAGTGGCCGTATTGGATATATATATATCGTGATATATTGACTGCTGGGGGACAAGTAAATGCGTGTTTTATACAAGTATTTGTATTTGATAGCCCCGCACAAAGGGAGACTCGCCCGATTTTCTGGAAAACGCGTTTGGGTCACCCGACATTCACGAGTATTTCTCACGGTCGACGGTAGCTCAATCTGACCTCGTGGGTTTGGGGCGTCACACTCGAGGCTTTATACGAGGCAAGGATTTTTCCCCTCTAAGCAACCCTTGCATGGTTTTGAGGTAACAGGTTGTTTTGGGCCATGTTGGGTTTGAATCGTGAAAATACCCGTGAGAAAGCTCGGGCCTATTGGGATAAGATGATCTGGGTCCAAAAGCCATGGTACCTTACAATGCCCCTTTTTCCCACAAGCCTAGAATATCATGGTCTTCTAAGAGGGGAAAATATTTGTTTGTCAGGCCCCATTGTATGGGAAATTGGAAGTGATTAATGTGAATTAGTCCTGAGGTGCATGTTACCAGTAAATACTATGTTCTCAATGATGCATTTACTGTGCCTTAGGGACTGATCCCTATAGATATGATGGAGAGGTTAGCGAAATTTATAAGATTCTTAACGGATTTGTCTTCCGTTAGCCGATCCCCCTATTGAGAGTTCCTCTTTGGGACAACGAAGGTGGAACAATGATCGATGGAGACTCAAGCCTCGCAACCCGCTTGCCGCTTATGAATATTGTGTGTTTGAAGACAATGTCTGTGTCAACCCATCGGATGTCCCATATGGGAGGCCTACCTATGCCAATATCACCTTTTCAGAACTCTTCATTGGGCCTTGAGTAGATCGGCCGAAAGTAGTGTATGAGGGTCTGACATGTCACGTCTCGCTTTTGGAGTTTGCGTTGTGGCTACATGCCCTCACATTGTTCCCATTTGCGAGGTGCAAAGTTGAGAGTGAGGGAAATTTCTAAGTGGGTTATCAAGAGCCCTTTTCCATGCCTTTCATTTCCCTTCTTCCCTTTGTCTTCTCCTTCCTTTTTTCATCTTTGCCTTTTCCTCGACTTCTCCTTTTGGCATTGATTTTCCTTATTTTTTTATTCTTTTTTCTTATTGTGCAGCCTACATTTGTTCAGATGTTCTTCTTATTTGGGACCACTCAAGGTATGTTTGTCTTGGTTGCAATGTAACTATTTTGCATACTTTAATAAAATTGGATTTTTAGGCATATCGTTGTGTTGAATTTTAATTTCCTATTTTGTTTTCATGTCCCCGCCGTGAGGAACCTACACTCAAGGACTCATGAGAAGTCGTTATCGGCTCATGGAGATGATTTACCATACCTTCCAATGGTCATTATCGCCTCTACTTCGTCGATAAAGTTCCAAGCCCCTTTTGATGAATAAGCCCTAGGGCCTACCAACCGGATGGCACTGGGCCCACATGTCTTGTTTTGTTTTGTGCCCTAGAAGGCGAAGTGTTTTACGAAAACTAAACGTCAGGGTACCCGCCATGTCTTCTCGACACATGACATCCATCGGGTGCCATTAACGCTACCACATGCATGCATTACCTTATATAAGAGTAGGGCGCTTAACACTCTTTTATCTGGAAAGTATTCCACTTTTCGCAGCCACTCCTTGAAGTTTTTGGTGAAGGAGCCGCTTGCAGGATCCTAATCGCTTTTGGTATTTTGATGGGTTTTTTATTTGCTCTACTTTCGATTTTATGTGGATTGTTTGTTAGTTCTATTTCGTTTACGCGCGCCTTTCAACCGCTGGTAGGTTTCCGGGGACTAATTTGCACTTGGAGTTTTGAGATGCACTCGAGCCTGGGGTTTCTCAATAGGCTTTATAAAGCTTCTAGCCTCTAATTCCGTGATCACTTTGGTAGGTTATTGTTGAGTTGATGTCCCCCTCCTTTTTTTTTTTTTTTTAAATTTTTTATTATCGTCACGGCGAGAGGTTAAGAGGGAGACTCTACTGGGCCAAAGTTAGGTGTAGGTCCCGGGCCGGGATTAACCTTCTGTAGTTATCCCGGTTTTCCCATGTCCATGGAGGAATTGAGATCCCTGGTGCCAAATCCCTACACATTAGTTTAGAAGTGTCGATGACCCAGGCTTGTTTCAATGATATGAGAAGCTTGATAACACCGCTCATTTTGTTTTGAGCAATTTACGACTAGACTTTGGCTTCCAAGTGTCGTACAGAAATAGTTTCTACATGTTTCTCGAGCACCTCCTACACTTATCCATCTGAACACTATTCGAATTCTGATGGGTTGCAATGTGCTCAACCTTCCTGTACGTTAGATATCTCGCTACGGAGATTTGTTTCGACGCCGTTCTCGACAAGGTAGTAAGGCCGATTAGTAAACTAGATTGAGAAGGCTGGTTTGGGAGAACACAAAGGGTTGCTTCTCGATACTGTGAGGCAGCACAACTCATGTGCTTCTCGCTAATGGTGAAGAATTTGCGAGAGCTGGGTGGTAGCCCTTTCACCCATCCCTCATGGTCCCCCGCTTGTCGCCTCTGCCGAGGCTGGCCAAGGGTGGGAGCGCTTTGTTCTTACCGATCTCCCGGGGGTTATCCCATGCGGTCCCTCCGAATCGACTCCCCCTCGCTCAAGAGGACCAAACGGGGGCCACTATAAGGACCTTAGTGAGGTCTACCCGTGTTAGCTAGCCTCGAGGTCACGAAAGCCCCGTCCTACAAAGAAGAGAGAGACAAAGGTGCACTGGCACAAAGGCAACTTGCACCGATCTAGAAGATTCTTTAGATTGGACAGGAGTAGCCGATATTGAACCTGTTGAGGAGGAAGAAATGTTTTGCCTTGCCGTTGAGTTTTCTGTGTGAAGGTGAAAATGGTCTGTGACCCATGAGGGTGCAGATGCCTCTAGTAGAAGATTGCAAGAGCACTTCCGACTTTGTATTTTTATATAGTTCAGGAGCTATATCTTGGTCCTCTTGCAAGCATCCACTACAGAAGCATAATTTGTTGCAGCAACTTCTTACGCTTACTAGGTTATATGGTTACAAAGGATATTAGAGCAGCTTGATCAATCTCAAAGTGACACAACCTGTAGTTTTAATAAAACAATAGCTCACCAATCAACCTTCTCGCAACTCAAGGCATGGTCGAAGCAAAACACATCAATGTTCTACCCATTTTCAGAGACCTTACACAAGATGGGACAATCGTGCCGACTCGCTGAACTAAAGACCGCCTTATAGATCTTATCAGAAGACCCGAGAAATTCCAATTTCAATAAGGGCAAAATCGTAATTTTGATTACAAAAGTGTAATTACGGTTAAAAACTGACTAATTCTAGATCCTGATGACTCAATGAATTGTAATTGGAATCGTCTCGCAAAGTCCAGTCAGCACGCGAAATTTGTTAAATTTTCCAGGATGCTGTGAGTCTACACGTTTTTTCTCGAGGCATCGCTTCTGGGGCCGTGAAACGCCTCTTCGATGCGACGAAATGCACAGATAGCATGTACTCATGTACCATAAGTGGTATGAGTAGAGAAATTATAAAAATTGACGGCCGAGATAGTGCCGAAAATCAAATCTGGGAAAGGAGGGATATAATGGTAATAAAGGAATTTGAATTTAAGTCATTAGATGACAAAAAAATGAATAGTACTTCATCTCCTTAATAGGCCACAAAACGTGAAGGGCATATTATTTTGATGCAAAGCATTTTCGAGAGAACTCTTTAGAGAGAAAGAAACTTCTCTAGAAATACACGCAATCTGACTGGGCCGATTTGCCTGAGCAAGAAGGGAAAACGCTCTACGTAAGAGCATGTGCTACGTTGTGACCCCGGTTTATGAAGTTTTTGACAACTCCAAGAGGTGGATTTTCCTACTTGCGTTTATTCCCATTTTTAAGGGTTTTTCCATGTTTCGCTTATTCGAGGTCATGAGGGGTTGGAAGCTTGATCGGTCCCAAACATGAATCTAATTAATAATTTTCGATTTTTCTCGTACGTGGACTCGCCCGCAAAATTAGTGGGTCAAGCTAGTCTTTTAATTCCGCATTTTTTACTTTAAATCATGTATTTGTATGGAAAATGCCTGGAATGAAAGAGTTGATCTGGCCCCAAAACATGGGACCAATTTTATGGAGATATTTTTGGACATTGATCGTCTGTGAATGCCCGTAAACCCATGGGCTGTTCTAAGGGAATTTTATTTAAATTCTATTTCGGTGAGTAGAGATCGAATGCGCAAGAAATCTTGGCCCAAAAGGTGAAACTGAGAGTTGGACATGGAATGCCTGCGATGCCTTCATCGTTGGTTTCGGGATCGTTTAAAACAAATTCCGGTTTTTGTGTGAATGCCATAAGGTCCAGTTTTGTAAAATGAACAGTAATTAACGTCATATGTAGAAATTAATTGAGAGTCGGTTGAATATCAAAGAATTATTAGGTTAATGCTTTGGTGGTGTTAACACAATGACGTTAATTATACGCTATGAATTAAAATCTGCGGTTGTAAGCTATCATGATGATTATGATTTAGTTTCAAGTGAGTCAGATTGAGCGATGATTGAAGTGTGGGAATTACATGTGTAATCATAGGCTGGATTGAAATAATATGGTATTTACATATTGTAAATGATTTTGAAAATGGCATAATGCATTTTCATATGCACTGGGTAACCTAGAATTAGGTGTGTGAGTGCACATGCTATGCAGCTTAAAACTATATATTATGCAAAGCGAATACGTGATGATATTCCTGAGAATCGTCAGAGACGGGCCACCAGATCATTTCTGACAGGACTATGACTGCTTTCTGCAAAGCTCACCAACCAATTCGAATTTATAGGGTAGTCCCATATTCGTAATTAAATATTTCTAAGAGTATATTTTCAATGAACAAAAGTTTTGCCTTGAATGATATTTTCATAAGATGTACAGCAAGTGTGAGCGGGAAGCCTGAGGGACTGTGGAGCAGGATTATAGATGTCTTATAGATCGGCGTATTTACTTGAGGTAGTTTATTGGAAGACAGATTTGTGATGTATAGGAGAGCATTGATTTAAAATGGCCTCTCACCAGCTTTAGCTCACCCCATCGTGGGACCCCTTTATTTTTCAGGTACAAAGAGCGCTCGAGGAGACAACTCATTTTGAGGTTGATTTCAAGAAGTCACAGGGCTTGATTTGTTTTTGAGATACATGTATTAGAATCGTAGATTTTAATATATGTTTCTGTGTTGTATAAAAGTGCAATCAACCATTAAATTATCGAGATAATTAAAGAATATTTATGATAATCATTTTACGAGTATCGGGTTTATGAGCCCAAGAGGCATTTTTACTCATGTTGGGATTATATTGCATATATTGGATTGTCTGGGACATGATATGCGTGTGTTATGTATTGGGTTGTGACGCCCAAACCCGGGGTCCGTTGATCATCTGGTCAACCCGTGGAACACAGCAGCCCAAGCCATCCGATGCCACTGCAAAACTCCAGTCTCCTTTATACGGAGCTTCCACCCAAACACGCGCACTGATAAACCCGTCCTAACAAATTCAATATAATCCCAAGGATAACAACATGGATAAAAACGGCCTTGGGCCCATACAACAATATCCACAGCATATCAACCATGTCCCATACTTGGGAAGAAGATAAATGACTTTACAACACATACACAATTTAAAATTCCCAATACATGAAGAAACCATCAAAGCCACACGCTTTCTTCAAACTCAAAACAGACGAAACACCCCCACGCTCCCTCAATTTAAAATAAAGGGGATCCCACGACTGGTGAGCTAAAGTCAAGAGGAGAATCGCCTCTAAATTGCCACTACCAACTTGGCAAACAAGAGAGTTCAGACTCAACACATATCTGCAATGTAATGATCCTACTTGAATGGCCCACATGACTCAACTCAGATCCCGAGTCCTCACTCGACTCTCTCACTCGCCTAAGCCTTGTATGAGAATTATTATTTTATTAAATGACAACCCTCCGATGGATATATATCAATCACGCCTCCGAAGGATTGGATATTTTCAGTTCTGACTACCCTCCGACACTTAACATTTTTGGGACTACCCTCCGAACCATCTTCTAGACTTATACCATATGTAATTCACTCCTTATAGTCCTAGGATGTTGCAAGGTATATGGAATGCATACAATTCCATTACATGAGAAACCATGCAAATATATATACATGAATAATATATTTACATAAACTTTAAATCACACAACATATTATGTATTTACCCATTCAAGATCGTAAAATTAGCTCACTGGGCTAATATAATAAACACAAGCAATTCGATTCGACCATTTAATCAAGCAATATATTTTCCCAAAAATACATTTCTGGGTCACTATTCTTGGGGAACAAGAAAACCCTAGGGTTTTAATGGGGCTTTAAACACTTATTCATTCATCGCTCACTTAGAACCCCATTTCACACTCTTCCGCAATCTAACAATTTCAATCAACACATGATTAACACCAAGAACACACAAGTTCATAATTATTCCGCGGAGTGTACCTAATGTCGCCTTCCATTCGGGGCTCAACTTTTTATATTAATTCGATCCCAATGTTATGATCCATCAACAACACTCAATGTCCCATCAACTCAAACATTTGAAAAGACTAAAACGGGAATAAACCCAAGTAGGAGAAAATCCTACCCGAGGAGTTTGTCAAAACTTGTAAACTGAGGTCCACACGTAGCCCCGCTCTAAGGTAGAACGCCTTCAAGCCCGCCGAACCAACTGTCCATTTCCTTAGATCTGCAGAGGAAGCACCCTCTCTCTCTAAAACTCTCTCAAAAACCAACCTACTGCATCTCCCCAAAAATCCCCTCTCACGTTTTCTATTTTTGCTAAATGGAGAAGATGGAGTACTATTAGCTATTTCGTCATTTAGTCACTTAAAATCAATTTCTATAATGCCCATTATGTCCCTTTTACTGCATTTGATGTCTCTGATCACTCTGGGCCATCCATTTTCATTATTTCTCTACTCATACCACTATGGTACATGAGTACATATCATTCGCGCTTTCGCCCATCGAAAACGCTTACGCCTACATCTCGAACAAATATGCCTCTAAAACGTGCCTGACTCGACATCTCCAAAACATGAAATTTTACGTACAACTAGATTTCACGAGACGATTCCAACTTATTGAGGACCATTTCTCCATCTAAGATCTAGAGAATTAATTACTGATTTTTAACCGAAATTACCATTTCAGAATCAAAATTACGTATTTTGCCCTTTCCGAAATAAATTTCAGTTCCACATTCTCCTTCTTAAAAGGAATTTCGCCCCAAGACAAATTATAAACACTCACATGTGGCATGCAACGGTAATCGCACTACATATGGAACGAGTTATTTAATTGCTAAACAACTAAACCACGACCTTCATCCCTAAACAAGCGGATAAGTGGCCCGCATCGTGTCCTCACGCTCCCACGCAAACCCCTCCACCCATGTTGGTTCCATAAGACTCACTATTCACGGCCTTCATACGCAAGACCCGATCACGGCTATCAACAATGCGTACTGGTCCCTCCTCGAAGGTCCCATCTGTGTCAACCTCAATCTGTCCCCAATCCACCACATGAGTTGGATCCGGTGCGTACTTCCGGAGCATGGAGACGTGAAACACCTCGTGGACACCTGACATGCTGGGTGGTAACGCTAGCCGGTACGCGACCGTGCCTACCCTCTCGAGTATCTCGAAAGGTCCGATGAACCGCGGCCGAGCAACTCTTCCCGCTCTCGATTTAACCCGACCACTCCCAGCATAACCCCAAGCATGATCCCCAACCTCGAAATCCCATGGTCGACAAGCCAGACATCTACATAGCTCTTCCGGTCTGGCCAGCCGTGAGAAGACGCCGTCGCATCAAGCCCACCTTCCTCGCAGGTGTCTCTAATCAAATCAGACTCAGCCGATTGAGCCTCTCCCACTTCTGGCCCAACATAATCTGATCTACGGCTCCCATATAAGGCCTCACTGCCATCTCGTATGTCGCTCGGGTAAATCAAGCACAGAGGGCGACCCACTAAGGGCAAATGCTCCTCCCACCACCCTTACATCCAGACGTATGCTCGCAGGCACGCCCTCAACACCAGATAGTCCTCCCAGATCGTAATTCATCTGTCTTCGAGGGTGGAACTGCACTCAGTCATCATACACCATAAACTAACTTCCAAAAGGCCGTAAACCCTAGTCCCTATCCACTACGGACACTGGTAATTCATGTAGCCTGACCATCTCTGAATCGGCAACCTGTAATCTCCAAGGCGGCGTCATCCACGGCTAGAAATGTGCCGACTTCTCGTGAGTTTGGCCCACTATCACCCATACCGCGCCATGTCGCCAAGGCCCGCGGTGCTGGGCTTCATAAAGTCCACCGTGACGGTTCCCACCTCCACTCTGGCCACCCAATGTATCGGCGAAGCCCCGCCGGGCTTCCGTGTCACTTAACTGGCCGATACATGAGACATCGCCAACAGTCCTTTCACGGTTCCCTTCATCCCACTCCAATAGTACCAGCGACAGATCCGTACATCTTCGCAAGGCCACCTGGTGTATTAAAGAAATCGAGATGGTGAACCCTCCGAGAATCTCCTATTCCTAAATCACTAACTCAAACTACTACTCGCCCTTATCGGCGACTACCATCTGCTATCACTCCATCCTCGCCTCCCATACCTGATCAGACTTCGTCCGATAGATACTTATCTCTGGGCCCCCGCCACTGAACTCAAATCACTCGCCAATGCAGACTCGCGGTAGCCACTAAACCGCCTAAGGTACTTCGAAGCCTCGCCACAGACCACCAAACTCGTCTCAGCGCCTCATCCGCCACTTCGATGCTATACTTCAGCCACGCCTCGGATTTCCACCAGGTTATCAGCCGCACTACATTTCGCTTTACGATGGTAAAGTGAAGTCATAATCCCTGTGAACTCCATCCATCCGCTGCTCCTCATGTCGAGGTCCCACGTGAAAATATACTTCGGGACGAGGTCCGAGTATACCTCGAACTCGCTATATAAGTAAATGTGGCGCCAAATCTTCAAGGCGAAGACTACTACCGCCAACTCCATATCGCGGTGGTACCTCCCGCTCTCATGATTTCAACTGACAGAACTGATAAATTACTACCCTCCCAGATCGCATCAAACACATCCTAATCCGCCTCGAGGTATCACAATACACTAAAAATTTCGTCTCCCCGTCTGAACTCACAAGATGGAGCCGGCGAGCCCTCCCTTCAACTCCCCGGAATGCTCGCATCGGCATATCCAATCAACCACTCTCCTTCCGGCCAACTAACATAGCCGCTATCCCGAGAAATCCTCAATGAATCTCCTGTAACACCTAATCCCAAGAAATCCACACCAAGACCGACTTCACTCCCCAACTCATCACCGCCTCGCACCTTCAGTCGACCGATTCTGACGCCACACCACGTGTCCCAAATCTCACCCTCGCAGCTTTAACTCGCACTACCGAACCCCGCGAGATCCGATGGTCTCTCAACAATTGCAAAACGATCCCTCGGGCGATGACTCCATGTTCCACTGACCGGAGTGCATTAAGATGTCATCCTAAGACTAATGGTAATAAATCCATTCAAATTAGGTCGGGAATATCCTATGTGCGAGATCCATGAATGCCGCCGGCGCAGACTAAGCCAATCCAAAGGGCATCACCGTAAACCTCAAAGTGCCCATAACGCGCCCTAAACGCCGTCTTTAGGAATATCTCGCATCCCTAACCTCACCGATGGTAAAATCAGCATGGTTCATCTTGGAGTGACTCAAGGCCTCTCAACCGATCAAATAAATCATTAATCCTGTGAATGGTACCGATTCTCGATCGTGAACCGCTCAACTCCGCTCAGAACAATGCACGAAGGGTCTTCAGTCCTCTTTGCAAAACAGAACCGAGTTTCATGGTGAAAGTGCTCTGCCTATCGAACCCTCATTCAAGAAATTTTGACCTGACTCCAGCCCTAACTCAACTGGTGCCATCCTATGCGGGGTCATAGAGATAGGTGAAGTACCAGGTTGTAACTCGATGCCGAAGTCTACTACCCTTTGTGCAGGCGTATCTGTGGTAGCTCATCCGAAAACATCCGCTGCACTTGCACACTACTCGAGTGCATCCAAGTCCGGGTCTCTCCTCGTCCTTCAGGTGGTTTCAGCAACCACCCCCGGGCCTAACTATCCCCGCACACTGGATCAGATAATCGTCTGGGTAAAATGACTTCATCATCTCCCCCCTGTCACCACACGAGTACCATCCTCGCGTGTAGCGTGAACCTCCTACGCCCACACTGATAACGACTGTAGCCACCCAATCCATCCCCGTGGATGACATCGAACTCTCGATATCCATGATCCTCAGTCCATCAGAGAGAGTCCCGGAGATCTCTAACTCTGAACTCGACATATCATCCCTATTCTCACCTAATCCCTGTGTGGAGAACTCACATATAATCCGCTCCCAAGGTCTCGACCTCGCCCAACTCCAATCACTAACGATGCAGCAATGGACGAATGCGACGCCTTAATCAAACAACACTTCAAATTTCATAGGCTGGTATGAAGCAAAAACGACTCAGATAACTCGATCTCGGCCGACCTACCATGGTAGGACGGCCAGACACGCCCTTGATCCGACGTCCTACCGCGGGGCCTCGTCCTCCGCTCTACCCATACTCCGCCCTAGCCTACTCAGAAATGTGGTGCCCGTGAGCACCCCCCGAAATCGGATCGGCCCCTGTGGGCTCCACCGTGGGCCTGTGGAGGAATGTAATCAGATCCCCTCCCCGCCCCACCGATTGGGACCGTGATGTCCCAAACTCGGGAGATCCCCCGGCCTCTCTGGCGCCACGCCTCATGTGTCCGTGTCACGACAATGGTAGCACACACCGTCCCGCCACTAGCAACTTCATCTCGTCCCGCCGACCGGAACTTCATTCCCCATTCCGCCTCGCCGCAACTCATCTGTCCTCGCCCATAGCCGCGATTCCCGAGATCTCGCGAACTAGAGGCCCTCTGCCTCTTCCTTGAACTGGAGGAAGACTGACTGTCCTTCCTCTTGCCACTAACACTTGCATCCCGAAAGTGCCCGCATCCTCATCTTCTATGGTCGGCCGGGTCCCAACCATGGAATCCATATCCCGTAGGCGGTCCTACAACCCGGTCCGAATGGACAATTTCCATCCATTCGGGACCTCCCCACTCCTGACGGCGGGCCACGAATCATCAAGAATCCACAACTCACCCACCCAATAATCCATCATGCGCCATCGCCCCGCTCAAATCTAGGAACTGGTTTCTGTGATGCCTCCTCGCAGCCTGCAGAAATATCACTACAACGCCCCTGAACTCGCCCATGTCATAAATCTCTGTTCCTGTGGTCCTAACCCACTCACCATACCCTGCCTCGCCCCTCTAGCCGGGAACACTTAACCCGATTCGTCAGATCTGAGGTGATCTCCATAGCCTCCATATTCCTCGACCCGCATAAACCAATGGTCCTGCCACGATCGGTCTCCTCCCGGAATGCCTGAGGGTGCGCCTAAATCGGAGGTTACTAGACCTCCCCCGACCATCCGCCACACTAGCCCGTGCTATAGCACTGGCCGTGAATACCTACAAACTCTACAAAGGCTCCCGATCATATATCGGCCGGGCCGGTCAAATGTCTATGGTGCTCATCAAGGCCCTGACGCTTCTTCTACGTCCCGCCCTCTACTAGCCATCTACACACCAATATATGGTAGTTAATCAATACAAAGATTCTATGCACGACAAACTTGGTGACACTAATCATACGCAGAATCAGATACACGTCCTTGCATTTTCATGTAATGCAAGGCAATTAATTTTGCATTTAAAATATTGTTTTCAACAAAAAATTTATTTTCGAAAATTTCATTTTTGAAAATTATTATTATATTTTTTTTTTCGAAAATTTTGTCTAATGTCTCTGAGACATAAACACGTTCGAGGTACTATCTGCTGCACCGAAATTCTTTTTTTCGTGACTCCCACGTCACAATGCATTTATGAATTGCAATATGAAATGTTCATATTAATCACTCTAAGAAAAGTTTAAAATTCTTTCAGACTCTTTTTTTTTTTTTTTTTTTTGAACAAGGTCCAAGAACAAGGGGATCCAAACAAATTTCAAACAAAGGTACTAAATCGCACCGCCGGCACGGCGCACACCTAACTCCATGTCGCTACAAGACACCGCTACGGCAAAGAATAAGCCATGTCGCGCGCATTGCGCCAATGGTAGCACCGCCAATGGCGGCAGCGTCGCAGTAGCGACCTGTGTCGTGGCGATACGCGACCTCCTCGCCACCTCAACCTATGTCGCGACGTCACTGATGTCAGCGACATCGCGGCACCTAGAATCCCGTAGCGAAGATTACATCTGTCGCTGAAGCACCGCTTCTCCCGCCACTTCGCCGTGTCAAGCACCTTATGTCGCGACATCACTCTTTGGCGTCACACTTCCCCTCGATGACCAACCTATGTCGCGATCGTTTTCATGGAAACATACCCTCCCAAATCGATGTCCATGTCGCGACGTTAAATCCATGTCGCCGACATCAAGCCCACTTAAAGCATCGCCATGTCGCAAGACTCGCGTTCATTCGCTACGACCGCTTCTACGGCCATGCCACTTCGCGTCGCGACGGGCCCACCGATGTCACGCATCAGCCGTGATAGCCTTTCGCTACGTCATACGCTGTCGCGACTGTCACCCATGTCGCGTGACCACTTGATGCCGACATCCTTTTTCCTCTTCTACCTCGTGTCGCGACACCAACTCCACCGCCGCGATCCCGCCTCGTTCGCCAGTCGCTACGCGTCTATGTCGCGCTCGCACTGGCCATGTCGCTACGACACAAGGCGCACAAATTACTTCGCTCAAGGTGACTGCGCTCTCCTGCCACACCTTAAACTGTGTCATGACTAAGGCCGGAAATTGGCAGTAGCCATTCCAGTTTCTGGTTTGCATTTTTTTTTTTTTTCAAACTCCTCCAAGAAATCTTTCCCGTTACTCCTAAAGATGTATTTATACACTACTCTTTATCCACTTCAAAATTTCTAGAATTTTTATTTACAATTCTTTCCCTTGTGCAAAACTGAATAATTCTTCGCACCTACAAACCTAATTCGTTTCCATGTTTAAAAACTGGGTAATCAGTCTTAATTTTAATTTTTTTTTTTTTTCATTCAATTTTATTTAGTTTTACACTGTAAAACCCTAGAAAATCATTTTCTTCAATTCTAACCCAAATAAATTTATTGAAATTTATTCCTTGGTTTTCTTTTCCAGTTTTGTACACTGTACAACTCAAAATATTTTCCTAAAGTGATTAACACATCCATATATGCTAATCACTCGCTATCATATACAATCTCACACATGAAACATGTCATGCACACCAACACACAATAATTCACCAAATCACACAAAACACTCCAAACACACGTGCACGTAGTGTCCTAGTTTATCCCGTGATTTTCCTAGGTAATCCTATTACATAAACTCAACATCGAACCACACACCTAGTGGTGATGCTCTTCCTCAACTATGGCCTAAGCTCTAACCAATCTATAGGTTTCATATACCTATATCTACATAGTCCAATCTAGTGTGATGGATACCCAAACCCGAGCCCCTAGGCACTGTGATACCTAAGCTCGATACCAAGTCGTGATTTCCAAAACTCCGGTCCGTTGACTCCGCCCAGCTTCAACCCAGGAACACATGTGTCTGCCACCCGATGCCACTGTAAAATTCCAAGAGTCCCTGAGCACGGAGCTCTACCCAAACACAGACCCGGGAGCAACCCGTCCCAAACAAATTCAATATAATCCCAAGGATAACAACATGGATAAAACCGCCAAATTCCATACAACAATATCCATTAACATATCAACCATGTCCCATAGTTCTGGGTTATTAGTAAATGACTTTATACAATACATATATTAAATTTAAAATTTAATACATGTGTGAAGAAACCATCAGTTTAGACTCCTGGCTTTCTTCAAAACTGGGCCTCAGATCAGCCATCCCCCACGCTTCCCGCACCAACAAAGTGGGGGGATCCCACGACCCGGGGCGTAGCTAAAGCTCGCAGAGAATCGTGGCTCTAAACGGGCTACTCACCACCCAAGGGGCAAAGCAATGTTCCAATTCTAATGACACATTCAAGCAAATGCATGATCCTACTTGAATGTCTACATGACTAACTCCGCATCCCGAGTCCTCACCGACTCTCTCACACTCGCCAAGCCTCAGAGGAGAATTCATTTTATTAATGGACAACTCCATGTATATATATTTCAACGCGCCTACCCGAATGATTGATATATAAGCTGCTCGTGGACTACCCTCCGATGAATACCACCGCCGCCTCCGACGATTGATATTTTTGGGTTTGACTACCCTCCGACACTTAACATTTTAGACTACCCGAACCATCTTCTGGGATTTATACCAGTGCACTAACTCCTAGTCCTGTGATAAGCCGCAGCAGGTATATGGTCATGTATGCATCTCCAATACGCTTTAAACCATGCAAATATATATATATGAATATATTTACATAAAACTTAAATCACAACATGTTATGCATTTACCCATTCAAAGATCAAAATTAGGTCACTGGGCTAATATATTAAACACAAGCAATTCGATTCAATTACTTAATCACACATATTTTCCTAAAAAAATACATTTTCGTCACTATTCCTAGGAACAGTGAAAAACCCTGTGGTTTATAAAGCTCAAACACTTATTCATTCATCTGCCACTTGTGGAACCCGCATTTCACGGCCCTTCCCGACCCAATTTCAATCAACACATGATTAACACCAAGAACACACAAGTCTGCGCTCATTATCCGCTGGAGCAGCCACGGTCGTCGCATTTGGGCTCAACTTTTTATACACTGATCCCAATGTTTAGGACTGATCAAATAAATTTCTGAATGAAGCCCCATCAACTCAAATGATTTGAAAAGTACTTCAAATGGGTAAACCCAAGTAGGAGAAAATCCACCGAGGAGTTTGTCAAACTTGTAAATCTCAGGTCCACATCAGAACAAGCCCGTAGTAACGTTTTCTCTGCCTCCGTCGAATCCAACTATCCGATTTTCGATCTTAAGCAACTTCTCTAAACTCTCTCAAAAACTAACCTACCGTATCTCCCCAAAATCCTCACGTTTTCATTTTACAATGGAGAAGATGGAGTACTATTAGCTATTTCACTATTTAGTCACTTAAAATCAATTTCTATAATGCCCATTATGTCTTCTTTACCGATTTGATGTTCTATGACTACCTCTGGCCATCCATTTTCATTACTTCTCTACTCATACCACTTATGGTACATGAGTACATGCTATCTGCGCCTCGTCGCATCTGAATCTACACTAAGACCCGAACAGCGATGCCTCGAAACCGTAATGACTTCCTCGACTATCCTAAAATTGCGAAATTTACGTGGCCAACTAGATTAATGAGATCATCTTAAACTGCATGATCCGCTTTCTCACATCCAAGATCTAGAGAATTAATTACGGATTTTTGAACCAAATTACCATTTTGTAATCAAAATTACGATTTGTCTTTTCCGTAAATTGAAATTTCTGTCTTACACGGGTAGAGCCCCCACAAAAGGAGACTCTCGCTCGATTTTTCTAAAGTGATCGCTCTAAAACCCGACCTCCACTTGTATTCGCAGTCTGGTTTGCAACAACTGACCCTCGGCTGGGGGCTACACCATGACCGCCGATTAAAGCCATTTAATTCCTCGAAAAGTTGCAAGAACTTATGGGAGCTTGTCAAAATCCATGCATCAATCAAGATATGATATTAGGCTTAAGGAGGAATGTCGAGGTAGACTTAGTTTTTCTAATTTATAGTTGTGGTAGACTTTAGTTTTTCTTTGTTAATAATTCATCGTTATGGAATCGGACCGTTTCTTTTTGCTTGCATCGGTAGATGCACTATTTTAGCTTTCAGAGTTAATATAAGGCTATATATAGCCACTTTTACATTCACAGATATGAGCTTTCCCTTACTTTTCTTTGCATAAGTCATTCTAGTATCAATGACCTAACTTGATTGTATTATTGGAAAAATGCCCTCAAAATATTTATTATAAAGTCATGGTATGTTTTCAATGTAACAACAATGTTTAAAACCAAATGCGCGTTTAATCGAAAAAGTTACATGTTCATGGTTCACTGTCCAACAAAGCAATGAATCCGGGACATCATAAAATAAATCATTTATATATTATTAAAATAAAATTGATCAGATAAAAATGAAAATCTTTATAAAATTTTGACAACAACTCTTCTATTTATTAAACATTTTATAAAGTTTCAGTTCTATAGATTTCATATTTTTAATACAATATAAGATGTTATATTTCATAATCTAAATCAACATGATATTTATTATTTCTAAAAATATATTTATCAATAATTATATGAAGAGTAAACATTTTAATAAGAAACTTCAACTCATTCTTAAAATAATTTCTATAAGGCAATTTGCTTAAAATTACAATTATACGATACGACATCGCACTTAAAAGTATATGTCATATATAGAATTTCCAAGGCAATTAGGGTCTTATTAGAATACAAATAAAAATATAATTATGTCAGCGTCAATAAGACATAGATTAAGTGGTTAGAGCTTAGGCGGCATAAAGAGGATATGGCCTAGGGTTAGAGTCCCAGTGGAGATACATTTATGAGGAAATATATATATATATATATATATATATATATATATATATATACTATATATATATACTCCTGCTATATATATATATATATATATATATATATATCATAAATACAAATCAAATAGAATTTTGTCAAATTCTCCATATAGAATCAGAATTTCTACTATTTTTTACTATTTTAAATTATTTTCCAAGCCAATCCAATTTTCCCATTATAGAAATGGCAAATCAAACGAGATTGTTGATTTTAAAATTTTTAATTTCATAAATGATGCAAATTGTAGAAAAAATAAATGTCCGGAAATGATAGAAAAAATAAATCTCATCTTTTATATCTCATTACAAAAATACATCTTGCAAGACGTGTGAACTAGGATTGTCGACCATGCTCAATACTCATAAAGTCGCTGGAGGCTATTGTCGGATTTGGAAGAGTACCACCGGATATGGGAAATAGAGAAGCAGTAGTGAGAGGAGGCTCAAGATAGGGATGGAAGAGAAAGACAAACAAAAATTTTGTTGCACATACACCAAAAGAGATAAAAAAGCAGTGCGCCACTTCAATGTAAAAAGCATTAAAATGACGTGATTTCAACTTATAAAAAAGATGAGGAGTGAATCGTTTGATTAAGTAAGAACTAGTCGGTTCAAGCAATTCACTTGTTTGGCCGGTTCATTCGATTTGATTCGTGAAGTCAAACAATCTTTTTCATTGAGTCAGGCAAGTTTCTTAGTTGATTGACGGTTCAATCGGTCAGACCGGCTGATCCGGTTTTTAAAGCAATGATAAATAGTCAAATTAAAATTTAAATGCATCAGAATCCAAAGATTGACATCTTCTTTTGCTTACCCTAACCTAAAACCTTAAGTCCATCATCTTATTCCGCCAATATTCCTCATTTTTTTATCCTTGATTTCATTTTTTCTAGATCAACCATAATCTCATTTCGATGGCATTTACTTTTCCATATCATTTTGTGATTTCAATGAAGAAGATCTCAATATATATTTGGAGATCTATTTCAGTTTTAGATCTTAAGGCAATTTTGCCTTTTTTTGTTACCAATTTGCATCCATTGCTCCCAAGTAATGGCTACAGCTTCATTGATATGTAAGTATTTGCTCTCAAACTTTTTTTTTTATGCTTTTTATTAATTAATTTGTATGGTTTAGGGTAGCATAGTGTGCGATTCAATGTTGCTTACCTTACCCTTCCCTTTGAATTATCAAAAAGCGTAGTTTTCTTTTTTTTTACAATGGCGAACTTTCATTGATTCTAATACGTTTACATCAAACACATAAATCAAAGCACTAAAACATTGAACGATAACATAACATCTAAGTTAATAGCCTTGAATACCTAAGAAATGGCTCTAAGCCTGCACAAGACATAATCTTAATATGCTTAGAACATATCTAAGATTCATGAAACATACTAACCAACAAGGATTTGATGTGACTTTTTTGTTTGATCAAAGTATCTTTGCCATTTTAATTGCTCACACAAAAACTAGCAGACAACTACACCTTACGCAACGAGTCGACGACAAAGCATAAGAAAACAAAAGGCAAATCAAGTGGCTTCAGGTGGGTGGAAGAACCACTGTGGGGAGGAATCCGGATCGAGAAAGCGAACAATGGGAGATGATTTCAGGTAAGGAAAGCGAAAAACCATCCCTTCTTTCCTAACCGGGATGAAAGAAGGGAATGAAAGAAATCACAATTTCCAAAGGAGGAGAGGATGGGGTGGCTGCTAAAAAAAAAACTCCTAGTTAAAGTTAAAATCTCTTAAGAAATAGTCATTGCTATAAACTACCACTTATGATTAGTCTTTTCACAAATTTATGTTGCACATAGTAGATAATTCAAACTAAATGACTAAATTAATGAATCCACTTCTATTGATTGTGGAAAAAAAACTTTCTAAAACAGTGGTGATTATTGATTTTTTTTATTCTTTGGAATGCAATAGAGTTATTAAAAGTTCATAAACTATAGTGAATATATATATATATATATATATATATATATATATGCCTATATATATATATATATATATATATATACTATATTAATGTTTTTCTTATAATTTTTTATTTTGAAAATTTCCTTTCATTTTCATTATAAAATTATTAGGACTTAAAATATTAGTATTTTTTTGAGAAATTATTTTTCTTATAACATTTAAAGCATTTCTTCAATTCTTTAAGTATATTTTAAATTTCTAGTTTGCTTGGAAATTTTGACCTTTTCATAATGAATGTTTTTATAAATATTATTATCTAATTACCTAATAGATTGCATATGTATATATCACAATATTTTTTTGTTTTTAGTATCTTTCAAAATTATCCTTAAAGTGTCTGATGTTGATTGATTCACGAGTATTAGTCATAGAGAACCCTGGATTGGCTGTAGAGATTCTTATCTAATTAGTTTTCATGCCATTTGTTTCTTGCTCTTTATTCGCTAATTTTGTTTCTATAAAGGCCACTCTTTATTCCTAGAAAATTTGGAAGAAAATGCAAGATAAAGAAAGTAAAGAGGAATAAAATAGGAAAGAAAATAAAAAATATATACAAAATTTATAAATTCCTTTATATGTTGCTTCAAAATCATTTTACTTATTCTTTCTATTTATAAAAATTAAATAATTTTAAAATGAACAAAATTTTAAGAATTTTTTAATTTCTTTTATCTTTTATATTTTTCATGTTGAAAATAAACATTAGAAATCATTTTTCACTAGTTTTTGTTTCTTTTCTTCACTTTCTATAAACCAAACATTGGGTTACTTTGGTGATATAAATATTTCTCTTGTTTGTTAAATACAAAAGAGCTTCATATCGAGCATCATACTTGATTTAGAAAGTTTTTAGTACATTTGAATGCCTAAGTGCTCTTGGCTTTTCATCAACTTTAAGCACAATCTATTAATCGTTAAAAGTTTTTTAGAATCTCTAGTTAAACCCGATTATGCATTTGGTGTGATGTTTATTTAAAGTCTATATGAATCTCTTTATGCATTTGTTTGTTCTTATAACGGTTCTTTCATTTGTTTGTTCTAATGGAAAATTTTAGTTGTTATGAGGCTTATTGTATATATTCTAACTAAACAAGATACAATATTTATTTTGTCATCACTTTTTCTTTTGAGTTCACTTCTTATTGATGAGGACGGAAGTTGAATGGTATGGTAGAGTCATGAAAGCGACAATTGCCCAACTAAGTAAATATCTTTAAAAAAATTTTGCACTTATTCTTTCTCTTTGTATAAAAGATAAAATAATTTGGAAGTGAATAAATTCCCTAAACAAGTAGTTTAATATAAAATATGTATTTTATAAAGGGTACAGTCGACCCAACTCATTTGAGGAAGTTTCCTAGTTAGTAACATACACATGGTGAAACTAAAGTGCAAGTGCGTCGTCTAACAAGTAATAAGATTGTGATCAACCAATTATAGATCCCATAGAGATAGTTTCTATCAGAATGCAAAAATTAATCTAACTCCAATTTATTTGAATAAATAAAATGAAGAATTGAATAAATTTAATTAACCTAAATGGATACACTAGGTTATACAAATAGATGAAAACTCAATGTATGGAAGCTCTTGGACCATTTCACCAAGATCAATCCAATTTCAATCACCTAGTTTAATTAATCAATGTTTATACCTATATTGATGATAGTTTCTGAAATGTCATTATTAATCTTTCTTAAGCATCAATAACATATTCCAATTGATAATAACAACATCTACGTGATAACTATGAATCTACATAACTCATTAAGCATAGAAAATCATAAACCACATATAATCTCATAAATATCTCTACTCGATGACCAATCATATGGTATATCATTCAAGGTCAAATTCAATCATCGCTTCTTGATCTCCAAATTGAATCACAAATCATGTGAATAATGTGATACCCACAGAAGCATTATGAGAAGTATTAAATACTCAATATAGATATGGACTGAAACATCAATCAATTAAAAACTAGATAAGAATTCCAACATTCATAATCTAACACATCCCCAGCCCCTAGAAAGAAAATCTAAAACATCATAAATTGAATAAAAACATATATGTAAAAGAGAGTCATAATGAGAGAAAGAAGAACTACAGATATAGTAGAAATCTTCTCTTACCAACTTTGTTCTCTCTCAAAATAGAGCAGCTTAGTTGTTCCCCACCCAAAAAGCCCCTTTTGAAACCCTAACAACTTCTAATTATAGTATCCTCTCTTATGGGCTTTAAAAAGGCCAAATTTGGAAAGTTTTGGGCTTGAGTTCCGTGAAAATGCCTGGGTGCCATTGTTCAAGTGTTGAGCCGGTGCTATACATTTTATCCACTCTTGTTGATTCAAGCGTTGGGGCGCTATTATTCAAGCATTAGGGCGCTACCCTTGCTATTCATTCTAGGGATTCAAGCGCCCGGGGTGCCACTGCTCAAGCACCAAGGCGCTACCCTTTGTGCCCAAAAAGAACTTTTGTGCTTCAAATCCTCAACTTTGCTCCACTTTAAGTCATTGCTCTCCAAGATTAATCTTGTAACACCCGTCCGAGAGAGTCGATTACATGACACTTTGTGAGGGTGTATAAAATTTACTAAGTGTCACACTGAAATATTTTGGAGACTAAAATATGAAATGAGAAATTATAGAACCCGGATTTGTGGTATTAAACCAAGGGTAAAATGGTCATTTAGCAAAAAGAATATGAAAAATCAAAATTTAAGGTGTAGAGATGGGCCATAGTGGAAGTGAATAAGTTACAATTACAATAATGAAAAGATGAGAGACTATTTGCAATTTATGGAAAGTTAATTTAACAAAAGGAGAATTAAAGCCAAATGTCTCATTTTGGTCTCAAGGCTAGGGTTCACGGTTGGTGAGAGGAGAGAGAACCAAGAGCAGAGGAAGAGAGAAGGAAGAAGAAGGAAGAAGAGGGTCAAAGATTAAGGTATGCCTTTGTCTTAAGAATCAAGTGTATTAGATTTCGGAGCTTGGGTATGGAGATTAGTTCTCCTTTGATCTAGGTTTTGTGCAAAGAGCACATTAAGCCTTTGATTTGTGGGGGGTTATGAGAGTAAAACCCCAATTTATGTAAGAAACTTGGAATCATCCAAAATTACATGATGTGTAAATTGGTGTGGACCTTAGGTAGCCGTTCTTGGATTTTCACTTAAGGTTTTTGGGTTTTGAGGTTCCAAAACACCAATTCATGTTGTGGAGTTGTTTAGATGATTTCCAAGTTAGTTTTGAGGTATTATGAATTATAGAAGTTATATGGAGTGAATTGGCGTCAAAAGTGGGAGAAATAACAAAATCTGGGCATTTGAGTTAAGTCCCTACCGGTACAATAGGAAGTCCTACTGGTAGAACTTTGCTTCTGGTCATTTTTGGCCAAGTCCTACCGGTAGAAGTTAAGTCCTACCGGTAGGACTTGTTCTGGTTTTCCTGTTTCGACCAGTTTTCGTATTTCGGCCATAACTTCCTCATTTCTTATCCGATTTGAGTGATTCAAGTGGCTACGTAAAATAGACTTCAAGGAGAACAAAACTTAAGAAGTAGGCATTTTCAAATTATGAACCTAAGTGGCCTAAAAATTCACTCAAAGTGGGGCCATGTGCAAGAAAAATTCCTGCATCAGCTTTGGACATAGAAGTAGTCGGGTTGTTCGAGCGTAACTTGAGGTTCGGTGCTCCGGAATTGGGTAATTCAGTTGGAATAGAACCCTTAACTGTAAATTTAAAGAGTGAAGAGGTGTGACTAAGTCTAGGAGTGTACGTTAGGGTTACGCGATTAATTTGTCGTCGTATTCGTTTGAGTGTAGGTTAAAAGTAAAGGCGAGATAGGAGTGTGGAGCTGTGCTCAAGTTAAGCAAGCAAGAGAGGTGAAGTGTTCTAAACTCATTTTCCAAATACTAGTGTATTATTATTATTATTATTACAAATTGCTTTACAACGGTATTTTATGGTTTTGAATAAAACCATTTTCAAACTTGAAACAATGAGATAAAAGAAGCAAGCAAATGGTTTTGAGTTAAACCATTTTTGAAAAGCAAGCATTGGTTTTAAATTGTAAAACCATAATTAAGCAAAAAACAACAAGTAAGTAATGGTTTTGAAAAGTTAAACCATTTTTGAAGCAAGCAAACAACTAAGCAAATGGTTTGAATAATTAAACCATTTTCAAAGCAACAAGCAAGCAAATGGTTTCAAAGTGTAAAACCATTTTACAAGAGCAACAAGCAAGCAAGCAATGAAAGTTTGTGAAAACAAAAGGCCTTCCTAGTTTTTAAGCAAACAAACGGTCGGTATCCACGTGCGTGCCGCGATTGGTGTTAGGATTTCATGTACATGCATTGTAGTTTTGCTGATCTAGGCAAACTTAGGACATATCATGCATTTAAAGGAGACCGTTAAGCGTATAGAGGGTATACTCAGGTTATGATCCTAACTAAAGTATGGTGATGGCGACACGAGGTCAATTCCACCATATTCACGAGGAAAATGAAAAGGTGACGCGGACAAGGGTCCCTTCCACCGACGCGATTGGGCATAGGTTCCGTGTTCACTAGGGCATGATAAGCGAAAAATGAGCCTCCATTGGTTGATGTTTATAAAGCATGATATGCTTGTTTTGAAAAATCAACCATTGAAGTTCCCGATTGCCCGGGCTTCGGAGGTTTTAAAACAAGCGGTTGAGCCCGGGCTCCCAGTTTAGATTTCCAAGCATTGAGGTTGAGAGCCAGCTCCCGTGGGTTTTTATTTTCAAGCATGTGATTGACTCAAGCTCCCATTTTTATGAAAAAGTTTGAGAAAATTTTTAAAGCAAATGTTTGTGAAAGGTTTTAAGAGACTTTTCAAACAAGATAAAGCAAGCAAGAAAAGAAAAAGTATGAGAAGTTTTATAAACTTCTAAGCAAGCAAGAAATAAGAGTTTTACAAGCTTTTAAGAAAAGCAAAACAAAGCTCAAACAAGTATTAAAAGTTCGTAAACTTTTTTAAAAGCAAGCAAGTGAAAAAAAAAAGAAAGAAGCAAGCGAAAAGTTTTGAAAACTTTTAAAAGCGAAGCAGAAAGAAAAACACGGAAAATAATTGTAAAAGAGAGTTTTACATTTTTGAGGATGTTTGGGAAGAAGCAAACCTTTTATAAAAGCATACACACTCAGCGAGCTCGTTTAGCTCACTAGTTTCCATTTTAAAAACTATTTTCCAGATACGGTCGCAAGGCAATGAACCTGATAGGATGAAGTCGACATCGGTTTAAGTCTTTGTGTGTGTAATATTTAGTAAGAACATACTTGAATTTGTATATGGAACATATGTATGTGTACATAATTTAGTGTGATGGGAATGTGATGGTATGCTGGTTGCCATAATTTTTTGGATATAGTGTAAATTGGATGTATCTGAGTTTGGAAATTTAGACTATGCGGCCGTCATCTTTATCGAGAAGTTTTTAATTTGCTAGATTTTACCAAATCCTAAGTTATAAATAAAGAAAAATTTTTTTTATAGGAGGTTTAAAGCAGCAAGCAATACGGCTTGGCTTCCACGGGGATTTCTAGTCGTTAAAGGTAGCAGTGGGGATTTCTGATGGGTGTGGCTGCGCTACGTGGAGTAGGGGTGGGGGTGTGTCGGGGAGATGATATCGAGAGCGGGTTGTAATACAATGACCCTAGGACATGAGGAAGATGATACCCTTGCTGACGTGGTATTATCAGAGCATAAGTTATGGCAACCAAGCATATTCCAACTTAGAGTACATACATATCAAGTTATTCAAAGTATTAAATGGTTTATTTTGGTAATTACAGCACTATGTCAGGAAGAGGACGTAGAGTTCGTCCTAGGAGAGTAGTTCCGGCGGTTTTCTAAGCGTCGATGTACTGCGAGGGATGAGCAACGTAGTAGGACCTGCATCCACTGAATCAGCCTTCCGTGACCAGTCAGTACAGACCATCTAGCGCCACCTAGAAGGGCTCGAGTGCCGAGGAATGTTTTACGGCGAGCAAGTGCACGGTGCGCAGATATTAGCAATAGCGACCCAGACGGCGGTCGCGACCTCCGCGCCACCTAGAGAGGTTATGGAAGAACCGGGGAGGTCCGATAGAGAAATCCCTGGCGGGCGCCAAGCCATATGAGCGGCCGTGTTGATCGAAGCGGCTTTGGTTGTGGATTGGGCCGAGTAAACAAAGTTTATGGGTTATGGGCTGCACGGATGAGCAAAGGGTCTTGTTTTCCGAGTTTTCTAATGGAGAGACGGGGCTAAGGTGGTGGGATGCCGTAGAAAGAAGGGTATCGATGGAATAACATGGGACCAATTTCATGAATTCGCGTAGGATTCTTTCCTCAAGAGTCACAGGATTCAAATTGAGGGAGTTCTTCAAGTTAGAGCAGAAGGGCATGTCGTATCAGGTATGAGATGAAATTCTCGAACTAGTTAGATTGGTTCCATACATTAAAGCCGGATAAGTCTAAATGCAAGAGGTTTTTATCGGGACTACAAACCTGGGATCGGAGTGCATTTATCGGTGGTCTGTAGAATAGATTTGGGGACTTAGTTGGGAGGCCGCTGCGAGAGTTGAGCAAAGCACTCTGACCATGTATCGAGTAGACAAGAAGTGAGAGTAAGAGGAGTGCACCCGAGCCGCGTCCCAGCAAAGCTCGGAGACGGTCTACCGGCGAGAAAGAAAAGCAAGGCGGATGTTATAGGGCCGAGGTGCAAGTCGAGCTATCTACATTCGGGGATCGGTGGGGCCCCGAGTTGCTAAGCGGTGACACCCAGTATTCCTCCCGTTTGTCATATGTGTCGAAGCGACACCATGGGGAGTGCGGGGGATTGATGCGAGGTGTTTTCCACGTGACGAAGGCCATTTTGATAGGGAGTGTCCTCAGCTGATTGGTGCGGAGACATCGGTGTGATCCTAGCTACCGGTACGAGAGATGAGCACACAAAAGTCGACGGGAGAGGCTTCAGGCCGGAGGGCCCGACACGGCCCCGCGGTAGAGGTGTGCGTGTGAAGGTAAGAGGCGGTGCAGGGATACGGACGGAGCCACTTTCGGGCGGGTATATCTTTGTGACTCGGCCAAGATGCGGATGTAGCTCCCGATGTGGTCCGCGGGTATTATTTCTATTCTTGATCATGATGCCTCTATATAGTAGACCCGGGGCTACGCATTCATTTGCACATCCAAGCCATTCTTAGATCGTGTCAGATAGAGATTGACCATTGGGGGTCGTATGAGAGTTTCCCTTTCGGTAGGAGATCCATTACTTGCGGGCGAGTGAGTCGGAGATAGTAGAGTTGATTGGGGGACAGGAGTTCCCAGCGGATCTTGTAGCTTTAGATATGAGGGACTTCGATGTGGTTCTCGGTATGGATTAAATTTGTCGCCATAGAGCCGCGTTAGATTGTTATAAAAGGAGTAAAGCTGAACGGGCGGGGAAAGTGGAGGTAAAGTTCGGGGGATTACGTAGAGTTATCTTCTTGGCCCATGATCTCATCCATGGCAGCCTGAGAAAATATTGCGTAAAGGATGTCGAGGTTATCTAGCTTATATTGGTGGAGGCAGGGAAGGAGGGACTATATTGGATGAGATTTCAGTTATTAGAGAGTTCCCAGATGTGTTCCCGGATGATATCGCGGGATTACCTCCAGGAAGAGAAGTGGAGTTCACCATTGATTTGATTCGAGGGCGAGCCCATTCCATTCCTCATATAGGATGGCTCTGCGAGTTAAAGGGATCTTAAGGCTCGGAGTTAGAAGAATTGTTGAGTAAGGGATTTATTAGGCAGGGCATATCCCATGGGGAGCTCCAGGTTCTCTTTGTGAAAAAGAAAGATGGGAGTTTGCGGTTATGTATAGATTCTGAGCGGTGAGCCGGAGTTACCATCCGCAATCAATATCCACTCCCTAGAATTGAAGAGTTATTTGATCAACTCCAAGGATCTGGTATACTCTAGATACAGACTTGAGGTCGGGGTATCATCGATTGAGAGTTCGGGAGAGTGATGTACCTAAGGCGGCGTCGGAACCGCCTTCACGGGCATTATGAGTTTTGGTGATGCCATTTGGTTTGACTAATGCCCAGCGGCGTTTATGGATTTATTGAGCAGAGTATTCCGGTAGGTATTTGGATGGATTCAGTCATAATTTTTATTGATGATATCTTAGTGTATTCGGGTAGTTCGAACATTGAGCTTTTGAGGATTGTATTACAAACCCTAAGGGAGAGGCAGCTATATGCCAAGTTGAGCAAGTGTCGGTTTTATTTCCGACAAGGTGGCATTCCTTGGTCATGTAATTTGACAAAGGGGGTGAAGTGTGGATCCCGGAAAATAGAAGCGTGTTAAATTGGAAACCACGAAGAATGTGTCCGGAAGTCGAAGCTTCCTTGGTTTAGCCGAGGGTATTACGGGAAGTTTGTTGAGGGGTTCTCGAGGATAAGCGACCGCCGACCAAGGCGACAAGGAAAAGATGTTAAGTATGATTGGGTAGATGCATGTCAAAAGAGTTTTGAGGAATTGAAGGGAAGATTGACTTCAGCTCCAATTCTAGCTTTACGATGGAAAGATGGTTGCCGGTTTATAAGCGATGCTTCAGGGCAAGGCTAACGGTTGTGTTTAATGCAAAAATGATAGGGTGATTACATATGCCTCTAGGCAGCTAAGCATGAGGAGATTACCAGACACACGACTTAGAGCTTGGCGATCGTGTTTGCAGCGAAATATGGAGACTTTATTTATATGAATTGTTCCTTGTAGGATCTTTACCGGATCATAAAGTCTTCAATATATTTTCACCCAAAAAGAGTTAAACCTGAGGCAAAGAAGATGGCTTGAGGTTGATTAAGGACTCTGTTGTACTGCTCCAGTACCATCGAGGAAAAGCTAATGGAAGTAGCGAGATGCCTTGAGTAGGCGACCGAGAGAGTTCTTTGTCTCACATGAGATCGGGTTATCTTCCACTATTGGTGGATCCCGAGAGCTTTGGGGTGATATTGTAAGGTTGAGGATTACGGAGCCTTGTTAGCCACATTTCATGTGCGGATAGCCGGTGGACTGGGTTCTTGGCGGGACGATCCACGAGATCCCGCAGATGATTAAGCTTAAAGAAGAGAGATAGAAAAGGGAAGCGAGTTTCAAATTAGAGATAATGGCATGCTAGTGAAGGTCGAGAATGTGTGCGGTATGGCTTGGCGAAGAGCATTATGGAAGAAGCACATTCATCTGCGTATGCTATGCATCCGGTAGTACCAAGATGTATAGAACTTTGAAGAACATTGCGGTGGAGTGGGATGAAGAAAGAGATAAGCGAGTTTCGTTTCAGTGCCTAACATCGGCGGTGAAGCGAACATCGAGGCCGCGGGGGGAAGATACGATTACTCCCTATTCCAGTATGGAAATGGGAAAAGATCACTATGGATTTTGTGACAGGTCTTCCACGGACTCAGAGACAGCATGATGCTATATGGGTGATAGTTGATCGATTAACAAAGTCTGCTCATTTCCTACCAGTTAATGTTGAAGATTCTTTAGAAAAGTTGGCCAAGTTGTATGTGGATGAGATAGTAAGACTTCATGGGGTTCCAGTTTCGATAGTGTCGGTCGAGACCCGGTTCCTATCTAGGTTTGGCCTAGTTTACGACGGCGTTAGGTACTCGCCTACATTTCGGCCTGACATTTCATCCTCGGACGGATGGCCGGTCGAGAGAGGACTATTCGGGCGTTAGAGAGGATATCTTTGAGGAAGCTTGTGTGATGGAATTCAAAAGGAAGTTGGGATACTCCTTAGCACTAATGGAGTTTACTTTACAACAATAGCTATCAAGCCGGTATAGATATGTATGGCTCCATTTGAGACCTTGTATGGCGGGGAAATGTAGGACTCCGATTGTCTTGGGGATGAGGTTGTTGAGTGAGAGAAGACTGTAGGCCCCGAACTGAGTCTGGATCACTTGAGAAAGTGAAAGTTGTTGCGATAACCCAAAGATAGCAAGAGATAGGCGAGAAAAGTTATGCGGACAAGTCGTAGAGACTTGCGGTTCGAGATAGGTGACCGTCTTTTGAAGTTTCACCTTGGAAAGGCGTGTTGAGATTTGGGAAGCAGAGCCATAGCTTAGTCAGAGTATTAGTAGTATATATGAGATCGTGAGCAAAGTGGGGCCCGTGGCTTACAAATTGAGATTACGAGTTGTCAAGGATTCATGATACTTTCCATGTATCAATGTTGAGGAAATATATCCCGGATCCTTCACATGTATTGAGAGAGCAACAAGTGCAGTTAAAGGAGAATTTGACTTATGAGGAGATACCTGTGCAGATTGTAGATCGCGAGCGGTGTTGAAGCAAAGTGATTCCATTAGTTAAAGTCCTGTGGAAAAATCATGAAAGAGAGGCAGCTACTTGGGCGGGAGGCCCGGATCGCCATCGGTACCCTCACTTATTTTCGGGATGAGGTATGTTCCTTCCGCACTGTTTGGAGTTTAGTTTTCATTTCGGGGCCGAGAAATGTTCCTAAGAGAGGAGGATTTTGTAACACCGGAGTCGAGAGTCTACGAGTACATGACAACGTGTAGGGGTGTATAAGAGTCTTAAGTGTCCTGCTTGAAATATTTTGGAGACTAAAATATGAAATGAGAAATTATGAGCAGTTTGTGGTATTAAACCAAGGGTAAATGGTCATTTAGCAAAAGAATATGAAAAATCAAAATTTAAGGTGTAGAGATGGGCCATAGTGGAAATTGAATAAGTTACAATTATGATAATGAAAAGATGTTTATTGCAATTTATGGAAAGTTAATTTAACAAAAGGAGAATTAAAAACCCAAAAATGTCTCATTTGGTCTCCCAAGGCTAGGGTTCACGATTTGGTGAGAGGAGAAGAGAACCAAGAGCAAGAGGAAGAGAAGGAAAGAAGGAAGAAGAGAGGTCAAGATTAAGGTATGCCTTTGTTTTAGAATCAAGTGTATTAGATTTCTAGGGCTTGGGTATGGAGATTAGTTCTCCTTTGATCTGAGTTTTGTGCAAAAGAGCACATTAAAGCCTTTGATTTGTGGGGTTATGAGAGTAAAAACCCCAATTTATGTAAAGAAACTTGGAATCATCAAATCTACGTGATGTGTAGAAGAATTGGCGGACCTTAGGTAGTGTTAAGTTTTCGGCAAGGTTTTGGGTTTTGAGGTTCCAAAACACCAATTCACATGTTATTAGGAGTTGTTTTTAGATGATTTCAAGTTAGTTTTGAGGTATTTATGAATTATAGAGTTATATGGAGTGAATTGGCATCGAAGTGGGAGAAATAACAAAATGCGGGCATTTCGGGTAGAATCTGCCGGTACAATAGGAAGTCTAAGGTAGGGCTTTAATACGGTCATTTTGGCCAAATTCCTACCGGTAGAAGTCTCTACCGGTAGGACTTGTTACGAACTGTTTGACCAGTTTTAGGTATTTAGAGCCATAACTTCCTCATTTCTTATCCGATTTGGTGATTCAAGTGACTACGTAAAATAGACTTCAAGGAGATGAAAACTTAAGAAGTAGGCATCGTCAAATTATGAACCTAAGTGGCCTAAAAATTCACTCAAAGTGGGGCCATGTGCAAGAAGAAAAATTCCTGCATCAGCTTTGGACATAGAGTAGTCCGGGTTGTTTCGAACGTAACTTGAGTTTCGGTGCTCCGAATTGGGTAATTCCAGTTGGAATAGAACCCTTAGCACATAGAATTTAAAGAGTATGAAGGGGGTGGTAAGTGCAGAATGCACGTTAAATTCTGCGATTAATTTGTCGTCGTGACCGTTTGAGTGTAGGTTAAAAGTAAAGGCGGGATAAGTGTGGAACTGTGCTCAAGTTAAGCAAGCAAAGAGGTGAGTGTTCTAAGCTCATTTTCCAAATACTAGTGTATTATTATTATTATTATTACAAATTGCTTCTACTTCAGTATTTTATGGTTTTGAATGCAAACCATTTTCAAGAAGCAAGCAATGAGATAAAAAGCAACCAAAAAATGGTTTGAGTTAAACCATTTTGAAAAGCAGAAAGCATTGGTTTTAAATTGTAAAACCATAATTAAGCAAGCAAAGCAAATTAAGTAAATGGTTTTGAAAAGTTAAACCATTTTTAGGAAGCAAGCAAGCAACTAAGCAAATGGTTTTGAATAATTAAACCATTTTCAAGCAACAGAAACAACAAATGGTTTCAAAGTGTAAAACCATTTTACAAAGAGCAAGCAAACAAGCAAGCAATGAAAGTTTGTGAAAACAAGGCCTTCCACTAGTTTTAAGCAAACAAGCGGTCAGAGGTATCGATGGGTACTGCACGGTGGTGTTAGGATTTCATACATGCATTGTAGTTTTGCAAATTAGGCAGACTTAGGACATACATCATGCATTTAAAGGAGCGGTAGCGCGTATAGGGTATACTAAGGTTATGAGCTCTAACTAAGTATGGTGATGGCGACACGAGGTCAATTCCACCATATTCATAGGAAAATGAAAAAGGTGACGGACAAAGGTCCTTCCACCGGCGGTGGAGCATAGGATTCAAAGTAATTAGAAACAGGGCATGATAAGCGAAAATAGGCCTCCATTAGTTTGATGTTTATAAGCATGATATCTTTGTTTTGAAAAATCAACCATTGGTTCACGGTCGCGAGGCTTCAGGAGAGTTTTAAGCAGCGGTTGAGCCCGGGCTCCCGTTTAGATTTCAAGCGATCGGTTGAGCCAAGCTCCGTGGGTTTTATTTCAAAGCATGTGATTGAGCTCGAGCTCCCATTTTTATGAAAAAAAGTTTGAGAAAATTTTTTAAAAGCAAATGTTTGTGAAAGGTTTTAAGAGAGACTTTTCAAACAAGATAAAGCAAGCAAGAAAAGAAAAATGTAGAAGTTTTGCAAACTTCTAAGCAAGCATAAGAAATAAGAGTTTACAAGCTTTTAAAGAAAAGCGAAACAAGCTCGAAGCAAGTATTAAAAAAGTTTCATAAACTTTTAAAGAAGCAGCAGTGAAAAAAAAAAGAAGCAAGCAAAGAAAAGTTTTGAAACTTTTAAAGCAGAAACAAAGCAAGAAAACTACGGAAATAATTGTAAAGAGAGTTTTACATTTTTGAGATGTTTCAGGAAAAGCAAAACCTTTTATAAACATACACTCAGGCTCCGTTTGTAGCTCATTAGTTTCCATTTAAAAACTATTTTCAGTCGCAGTGCGCCAAGGCGTTGGAGCACAATAGGATTAGTCACGACATCGAGTTTAAGTCTTTGTGTATTAATATTTGTAAGAACATACTTGAATTTATATGCTGAATTTTATCGACTTTTCATTGATAGATGGACTCTGGTGATCTTGATTGCATATTGATTATAGTTGGATGTATCAGGATGGGTGGGCATAATAAACCCGTCATCTTTGCCGAATTTTCATTACTAAGATTTTACCAAATCCTAAGTTATAAATAAAGAAAATTTTTATAGGAGGTTTAAGCAAGCAATGCGACCGGCTTCCGGGGGATTTATAGTGGGTTAAAAGGAGCTTGGTGGGGATTCTGTGGGTGGCCGGCTGCCTTTGCCGCCGGTAGGGGGTGGGGTGTGTCAAATCCTAGTTACCAAAATCTAAATAAATGCATCAAAACACTCCGCAAAACCCAGCAAGGAACTACGAGAATATCAAGTATGATATTTGATTGTGTATGATTTAATATATAGAAGAAAATATTTATATTGCGTTTACTATAAATGCATTAACGTGGTATGTGAAAATTTTTCTGGTGTGTGAATAGTGTCTCGGGGCTGTATTTACACCCTTTTGAGATACGTCATTATTGTTGCATGTTTTGATTGCGTGATTTTGTATTTCCAATTGCGTTAAGGACATATACATGGAATGATGTATATGAGAATTATGATTGTACGGTTATTGCGTAGGAAACTATATGCATGGTATAATGCGTATAGAAAAAAGGAAAATGCTAAGGTTAGGAACTATAACCTTAGGGATTGGAGATGATGAAATAGAACATGAATTTTGAAATAAATGAATTGAGTGGTTGCGATTAGCACCACGTAGGAAGTGAGCAAGGTGGAGTTCACGGTTGTCCGTCTATTAGTAATTGTCACACATGGCTTGCCATGTGTCACACATACATGCCTTTGCCATTGCATTGTGACACAGCTTGCCATGTGTCACTCACATGGCTTGCCATGTGTTACCCACATGGTTCGCCATGTGTCATCCATATGGCTCGCCATGTGTCGCTGGCCTACGTTTCCCTCGAAATACATGAGAATTCCGGTATCTCGGGTGTGAGAGTCGGTAGGTATTTAATTTTCACGAGACGATTCCAACGGTGCAATCCGTTTTGTCATCCGAGATCTAGAAAATTCCCAACTTTTCTCCAGACTATTTCGATAAATTACCGTTTTGCCCCCTTTTTATCTGAAAAATTTAAATTTAAATTTTCAAGGTTTACACTCTCTCCCCTCCCCCTTAAAAGAATTTCGTTCCGAAATTCACACACACATACACACAATCAAACACATGCATATGTGATAGTCATTTAAAACATTAATGACTAGAAAGCGCACCTTCCCTGTCGAACAAGAAGGGATAGTTGGCGCGCACGGTGTCCTCGCTCCATTATCGCCTCTCGACTCCTCGTTCTTTGCCACAAACACCTTTACAAGCCTCACGGTCTTGCCATGTGCAAAACTTGCTCTCGGCTATCCATGATAAACACTGGTCCCTCCTCGAAGGTCCCATTCACATGCTGTCAGCAGTTCTCCCCCTTTGCATAACCTCATTCCCTGCTACTCTTTCTTTTTCTCTCTTCCTCCCCTTTTCCCTATTCTCTTTTCTTCTTTCCTCTTCTCTTTCCTTTCCTCCCTTCCTCCTTTCCTTTCCTCCCTTTCTCTTCTCCTTTTCCTCCTCCTTCTCCTTCCTCCTTCCTCTCTTCTCCTTGTTGCTCCCACGAGGCGTCTTGAGCTCTCACTTGCTCCTGACCCATATGAGCCCGCATATAGGCATGGCAAAGAGCCGTACATGACATGGCATGGCATCAATGTCACACATGCATGCCTTTGCCATGCATTGTGACATGGCTTGCCATGTGTCACTCACTACCAATTTCCATGTGTTACCACATGGTTAGCATGTCATCCCACATGGCTCGCCATCTGTGTGTCGCCCGACTCTGTAGTTTCCTCGAAATGCGTGGGAATTCCGACTATCTCGAGATTCAGAGGGAATGGAAGCTGGGTAGCTAATTTTCACGAGGCAGATTCCAACGGTGCAATCAGTTTGTGATCGAGATGAAATTCCCGACTTTCTCCTAGACTATTTACGTAAGTGCAGTTTTGCCCCCTTTTTATCTGAGAAAAATTTAAATTTAAAATTTTCTGGGTTTACAATTTAATTTTCTATTAATATGACTATTAGAACTAATTTTAAAATTTATTCACAAAGTTTTTAAATAAATTTAAAAGGTAATTTATTTACATTTTAGCTTAAGGCTTATATTTATATATATGAAGAAAAAAATTGAAAATTGGGCAACTATGAGTGCATTATCTCCATTTAAAGGCCTTGCAATAAGTGCACCGACCAAAACTTTTTGTAATACCCGAAATTTAATTTACGGAATAAGGAGCAAGCGTATTTGATTACAAAATTGTAAATTACACGGTTAAAAATCTATAATTAGTCTCTAGATCTCGGATGACAAAGCGGATTGCACCGTTGGAATCGTCTTCGCGAGAAATCTAGTTAGCGCGTAAAATTTCGTAATTTTTACGGGAGCCCGGTCGGGTCGGCACGTTTTTCGAGGCATCGCGTTTCGGGAGCCGTAAAACGGTTTTCGACGTGACGAAAGCCACATATAACATGTACTCATGTACCATAAGTGGTATGAGTAGAGAAATGATGAAAATGAACGGCCGAGATAGTGCCGAATATCAATTCTGAGAAAAAGGGTCATAAATGTCATTTAGAGATTTGATTTAAGTCACAAAGGACAAAATAAGGAATAGTATCTTCCTCTCCAACTAAAGCAAAGACCAAAAAACGTGAAGGGAAGATTTTTTTGATGCAGTAGCTTTCTCCTTTCATTTCTAGAGAAGTCTCGACTTCTCACAGAAATACTGCCCCGTGATCGGGCCAGATTTAGTTTCGACGAGGAGGCGAGAAAGGGAAAGCGTTCTACGCGGGCGAGCTCACGCGTGGACTGGTTCTGCGGTTTTGACAAACTCGGTAGGATTTCTTCCTACTTGCGTTTTATTCCCATTTTTTAAGGGTTTTTCGATGTTCCCCGGTTGGTTTGAGGCCGTGGTAGTTGATCGGATCCCAAAACATGGGACCGGGTGTTAGAAATTCTTGGGGATTTTTCTCATCATCCGTGGCTGCCCAGAAATTTAGGGGCTGTTTGGGTCTTTAATTCCAGAATTTTTGCATTAAAATGCATGCTTGAGATGAGAAAATGCCGAGAATGGGCTGTTGATCGGTCCCAAAACATGGGACCGAATTGTTGGAATTTTTTTTAGGATTCTTTGATTAGCTGTGACTGCCCAGAAAATCAGTGGACTGTTTGGGTGGCAATAATGCTTTAAATCATGTATTGAAGTGAAAAATGCCGGGAATGGGCTGTGGATCGGTCCCAAAACATGGGACCGAATTATGGGAATTTCTTTGGACATTTGGGACAATCCGTGAAGCCCATAAACTGATGTGGGCTGTTAGGTTGGAATAAATTATGCTTCGGTGTTTATAAGATCGGAAATGGGTAAGAAATTCGGTTCCAAAAGGTGGAACCGAGGTTGGACATGTGGGCTGCCCGTGGACAGCCCACTGCTGGGTTTCGGGACTGTTAAAAACAGTCTCGGGTTTGTGTGAAATGGCCATAAAGGTCCATGTGTTTTGGCATTGAAATTGTGTGAATTGAATGGCTTGGTATGTGTAGAAATTAAATTGGAGAGTTGGTCGATCAAAGAATTATTAGGTTAATGCTTGAGGTGTTAACACAATGACACAATTATATAAAATTAAATTGTGTTGTAAGCCATTGTGAAGGATCCCGACCCGGATTAACCTCATGAACCCGAGGGGACCTCCCGGCACTCCAATGGATATAGAAACTTTTCCTTAAAACAGTCAAGAATAAAATCCATGGGCGAACGCTACAATCACTTAACATATCTTTAGAAAATAATGCGGAGCCGAAGTGATAAATATTTTTTCTTTTCTTTTCTTTTGTTTTCAAACATGGATTTTTCAGAAAAATTGGCTAGAGTTTCCTCTGTTTTTCGGACTTTCCCAAATTTACAAAACCTGATAAAAGCATTTAAAAACACTTATAAACTTCAATTTTATACTTCCATATTAGGACTTCTCGTCCACAACCCAATCAACACAATATACATACATATACATTTGTTTACTTCAAATCATCAAAACATTCAAAACCCTCTTAAAAATTCCACTTTTTATTTTTATCAAAACATTTTGGGCGAAATGGGACTTAAACCGGCACGCCTCGTGCCTCGTCACTTGAGGATCAAAGCCACGTGGTCCTTTCAACTTTATACATATACATATATCCATAACAAAATATTCAACATATACAGTATGGAAAATTATATATACAATGAAATCACAAGTGTCGTCTCCTTGATGGCTCGACTCACTGCACCGGGGGACGCTCTACCTGTGCACCTATCTCGGGTCCTGAAAATGTTTTTTGAAACATAGGGAAAGAATGATAAAAAGGGCCAGTGAATGTACATTTTCATCCTTTTCGAGTATATATCAAAGCAATAAACTCTTATACAATTAAATCGATTTATACCTTAAGCATTTATGCCTCAAACTTTCTTTTCTTTCTTTATAATAAATACATATAGTATTTAAAGTCAATTTATACCTTAAACATTTATGCCTCGGAAACTTTCTTTTATTTCCTTGCTCTTTCTTTACGATGGAACCCGGGGAATAAACACACACGAGCGATTTAAGTGCGACGGTGAGGGACAGTCACATTCCAGTCATAACCACTACGCTGCGGAGAAACTCATGCTTTGCATAAGGTTCCAGTCATAGCACTTTATAACGTGTAAGGATATTACTCTAGACACCTATTTCCCTCCCTCAGTTAGTAACCTATAACTTTACCCTCTAAATCCTTACGCTTAAAAGTACCTCGGCCGATGCTCCAGTCACTATGATCCTTAGGGGTTTAGGGTAACCATCGATAAACATTTCTTCAAAATACGTTTTATAAATCCATTTTAAATCCTTTACTTTATCATTAAAACACAAATGCATTCTTTACACATTTTAAACTTTCATAATACACCTTAGCACATATGCATACATATTTCATATACATATAAATATATATTGATGCAAGATAAAACATTTCCATTAAACTTTCAGTTTAACATTAAATCATTCACTTGTAAAAAACTCAATTTTCAAAATATCATTTTCACTCACAGTTCACCGCTCAATCCCGCTTGCTTCCCGTCGAATTCCCGTTTCCCGTCCGATAGTCCTTTTCACTTGTTTCTTGAGTTTCTTTGGCTCCTCTCCTTGATTACCACTTGAAGATCACTTGAAAGCTTGAAAAACAAAGAAAACTCACCTCCCAACTTGGTTCTCCTTTCTCTTCCTCTTTCTCCTTCTCCCCTTTCTTTCTCTCTCTTTCTCCTTTCTCTCATTCTCATACGTGATCTCCTATTTGAGACTTAAATCCTAATTTTGCTTTTAAATTCTAACTTTCCAAAATTACCCTTAAGTCAAAGAATCTAATTGGTTATTGTAAAGTGAATTACCCTTTAATCCAAGCCTCTCATAGGTCCATTTTTATGAGACCAAGTCATTTACCCATTATTTAAATCATAACTTAGCCATTAAGAAAGATTTTGATTAGCTAGTACAATTAAATATCTCCATCATAGCAGATTTTATCTCCGTTTCGTCTTTTACTGTTTTTATATCGATTATATGTCAAAAATATTCTATGGTCGTCTATATTTAAATTTGAACATAAAATATTCTAACTAAATCCTTCACAGTTGAATTTCAGTTCAAATCACCGAAATCTGATTTAAAAATCATTGCACCTGTGAATCCGACAATAGCGCATATTACCCGAATTACGTTTGATCAATTCGAAACTATCCAAAAGTGACTCCAAGCCATTTTATTTCAGTTTCGCGGTCTTGAGGATATATATTCTGACATTTCGTATTTTCGCCCAATTTCCGAAAAATTTCAACGCAGTTCCGAATTCTCATCCGAAATCACTATTCATTTAAATCTCTCTATTCTCTTCTAAATATCAGTTCAAAGTCATAGGAACTGGAAATTTCTTACAAATTCTTGCAAACCCTCCATTCTGATATAATAAGAAAATCATTATTCCTTAGGGCATTCGGGTTACAATTTTGAAAATTTCCACTTCAGTCCAAATGACGTCCGTGAGCATTCTAAATTTAATCTACCCTGCTTTCTATCATCGACCCCTAATCAGCTTCAAAACTCAATATTATAAATACATTCAATCGTGTCGGGGTTTCACATTACTGGTGATGATTATGATTTGCTCAAGTGAGCTAAATTCTGTGATGATTGATATGTTGAATTACATGTGTGTACGAATGATTGAAAATATGTATATTGACATATTGTAAATGATTTTGAAAATGGCATATCGCATTTTCATATGCACTCGGTAACCTAGGAATTAGGTGTGAGTGCATGACAAGGTATTTTTATAAAACGGATACGGCTAAAGGAATTTCATGTGATGATTCGAGAATTGCTGGGGAGATGGGCCACGCATCATTTCGGATTTAGACCATGATCGCTTCGAAAGCTCACCAACCAATTCAATTTCTGAGAGGGTAGTCCCATGTTTTACCGAATATTTTGTAGTATATTTTCAAGAATAAAGTTTTGTTTTGAAAATGATTATTTTCTCATACATGGCTTAGCAAGTGTGAGAATCGGTGAGGACTCGTGACAAGTGATCCGTGTATATCTCAAGTAGGATCATGTATTTACTTGAGTGTGTGTTTATTTCTGGAGCATTGCACCGCACTTAGGTGGCGTAGTAGCCCACTTAGTATGATTCTCCTACTCGAGCTTTACTCACCCTGGCCGTGGACCCCCTTTATTTTTCAGGCACAGAGCCGAGGAGACATCTCATTTTGAGGTTGATTTTGAAGAAGCCGGTTTGTGGCTTGATGGTTTTTGGACATAACATGTATTAGAATTGTAGATTTTATTATATGTTTGTAATAAAAGTGTAATCAACTATTGAATTATTGGGAGATAATTGAAGAATAGTTATGATAATTGATTTTTGAGTATTGGTTTATGAGCCCAAGAGGCATTTTTACTCATGTTGGGATATATATTGCATATATCGATTGTTCGACAAAGGCGTGTGTTTTGTAATTGCGTATTCCGCACAAAGCGAGACTCCGCTCGATTTTTCTCTCAAGTGGCGCTGGTAACCCGACATCCACTTGTATTCCGCGAGCTGACGGGTAGTCAACGGACTCTGCTCAGCGCCACAAATGCATCGAGCATAGGTAAACGTATTACCTAGGGTCGAGGGACTGGGGTCTAGCTACTGTCTTAGAATGTGGAGTATAGGTATATGGAAATCTATAGATTGAGAATCTGGGCTTAGGCCATGGTCGAGGAAGAACATCACCACTAGGGTGTGGTTCACATGTTAGTTTAGGTACATGAGATTTAGAAAGGCACCTAACAAAAAACTAGGGACACGACATGTGTGTTTTGTGTGTTATCATGTGGATTGGGATGAATGGTTGTATGTATGTGTTTGGTGTGTATGATATGGTATGTGTGATGTGAATGTTTGTGTGCTTAGGTAGATACACATAGGCATGTTGGAACAAACCTTGAGTTTGCTAACGGTAAACTGAACATGAAAATAAAATAAAAATAAATTTAAGCAATTTATTCGTTTGTCGGGGAATGAAAAAATAATAATAATATATATAATATAGATGAAATAAATTTTAATAAATTTGAGGTTGGTGTACCGGAAAATGAAAGAAAATAAATAAATATATTTTTGGTATTTTCCAAAGGGTCGTAGAGAAGAAAAAAAAGGGAAAAAATGGTGCGTAAATTGAAATGGGCTACCGCCTATCGGGAGCATGAGGCCGGGCGCCGGGCAAAGCGCGCACGCAGGTGGCGCTGGACGAAGCGGGCGCACGGGCGCTGAGCCGGTGGTAATCGGGTGCGCAGTAGGCGGCGTCACCGCGGCCTGCGCGTCATAGCGGGGCGCGCCGTAGGGGCTACGCGCACGCTACGCAGCGCCGCTGCAAGGGCGCATGGCGTGCACGCGGCACGGCAAAAGCTCGCTAATGGCCGGCCGGGCGCTCGCACGCTCGTGTGCGCCGCCGTTGCGTTTTCGTGCACTGGCCTCATTAGCCCGGTTTGACTCGGTATTTTCCTAAGTCACTAAATGAACATTGTTCATCTCAAATTTTTTTTGAAAAAAAAAATTTTTTTAAATAAAATAAAATAAAATAAAATCAAATAAATTTGATTAAATTTTCAAAAAATAAAATTTTCAAAAATAAAATTTTTGAAAATAAAATTTCGCTGAAAACAATATTTTAAACGCGAAATTGATTACGTATATTAATCGAGTTATAGGCGACTAGTGTCTCTGGGTCAGATTTATGCCTTAGAGACACTGTACGGGATTTAACTACCATATGAAATCGTGGTCAAGGCGGCAGTTGTGTAGGAAATTATATGCATGGCGAATGCGATAGGAAAAGTGTAATGCTAAGGTTATGAATTATGACCTAAGGATTTGATATCGAAGAACAAGAGGGCATAGAACCTTCTTGAAATAAATAAATTGGAGGGTCGGAAATTTAGCACCACTTAGAAATGAGCGGTCAGCCATGGTTGTCAAGTCTATTATAACTCCAAGACTGCGACACATGGGATCGAAATAAAGTTAAACGACACTTTGAGCTCGGTGGGTGTAGTTATAAAGTTTAGTCCCGATACAAGCTTCGCCTGGTATCGAGGAATCAAGATCACGAGGATGCCACACCGCGACTAGTACTTCGCTGGATGGCCATAGCCAAGGTCGTAGCGTAGGGTCGCAGGCCTAATTCAGGATTTGCAGGTGAGAGTTCGGTCAGCCGCGTATGACGGTTACCATTGCCGCCAACCCGACATAAGGAGGCGATATTGTCCTAGGAGGCGAGATCTCATGCAGTACAGATCGAGCTGCCTGTGACTAGCCTGACATGTGGTACGTCTCTACTCTCGCAATTGTTGACTAGCGTAGTGTTTAATTTGGATGCATCATGTTCATTCATTAACACATCTTGTGTGATAGGTTAAGTCCTGATACAAGCTTTACAGCTTGGCATAGAGGTTGAGGCCTTTAGAAAAGCCGTAATATGATGGAAAATTTTTCCCTAGAATATAGGGAGAGATTTGACTTTTTCTAAAGATCAGTCAGCGCAGCTGCCGCAGGGACCTGGTGGTGGTAGACATGTTGGTTGTTGATGTCGGGCTTTGGATATTGTGGATGAGATGACAACCATCTGGGTTACTCGCACCGGGACCTTAGCCTCGGGCCATCATACCCAATACTGCCTTGAGTTAGGTAAGGTTGCTATGCACATGGTCGACGTAGATACTACAGAGAATTTCGATCTAAATCTTTTAAGGAGGGGAGAATGTAATACCCGAGAAATCACCGAATAAGGGCAAAACGTAATTTTGATTACAAAATTGTAATTACTAGTTAAAAATCCATAATTAATTCTCTAGATCTCTGATGACAAACGGATTGCAATCGCTGACCGCCTGAAATTCAGTTAGCACGTAAAATTTCAGAATTTTCTGAGATAGTCGGAGTCGGCACGCTTTTTCGAGGCATCAAGGCTCTCGAGCCGTGAAATCCGCTGACGTGATCGAAAGCCACATATAACATGTAATCATGTACCATAAGTGGTATGAGTAGAGAAATGATGAAAAATGACAGATAGTGCCGAATAATTTCAGAAAGAGGGTCATAAATGTCATTTAGAGATTGACTTAAGCTCAAAGGACAAAATAAGGAATAGTGTCTTCCTCTCCAACTAAAGCAAAGAATCAAAACGTGAAGGGCAGATTTTTTGATGCAAAGAGCTTTCTTCCTTCATTTCTGTAGAGAGTCTCCGACTTCTCTAGAAATACACGCGGGACGGACCATTGATTTCGACGAGCAAGAAAGGGAACGCTCTACGCGGAGTGTGCTACGTTGCGATTCCCCCTGATTATGTAGTTTTGACAAACTCCAAGAGGTAGGATTTTCTCTCACTTAAGTGCTTTATTCCCATTTTTAAGGGTTTTTCGATGTTTCTATTGGTTCGAGGCCGCTAGGTCGCTCTGACGTCCTGAAACATGGACCGAATTGTTAGAAATTCGGGGGATTTTTCCTCATCATCCGTGGTCGTCGTAAATTTAGGGTCGTTTCAGGGTCTTTAATTTCCAGAATTTTTGCATTAAAATGCATGTTTAGACAATTGTTGGAATTTTTTTTGGGATTCTTTGATTAGCCGTGATCGCCCGTAAAACCGTGACCTGCTTGGGTGGCAATAATGCTTTAAATAATGTATTGAAGTGAAATGCCGAATGTCAGGATCGGTCCCAAAACATGGACCGAATTATAAATTTCTTTTGGACATTTGGGACAATCCAGTGGAAGCCCATAAACCGATGTAATGCTAGGTTGGAATAAATTATGCTTCGTTTATAAGATCGGAAATGGTAAGAAATTTACGCTCCAAAAGGTGAAACCGAGAGTTGGGGATTACGTGGGCTGCCCAGGACAGCCCATCATTGGGTTTCTGACCGCAAAAACAGTCTCGGTTTGTGTGAAATGGCCATAAAGGTCCATGTGTTTTGGCATTGAAATTGTGTGAATTGAATGACTTGGTATGTGTAGAAATTAATTTGGAGAGTTGGTCGATCAAAGAATTATTAGGTTAATGCTTGAGGTGTTAACACAATGACACAATTATATAGAATTAAATTGTGTTGTAAGCCATTGGTGATGATTATGATTTGCTCAAGTGAGCTAAATTGGGTGATGATTGATATGTTGAATTACATGTGTGTAATTTTAGTTGATTGAAAATATGCATATTGACATATTGTGTAAATGATTTTGAAAATGGCATAATGCATTTTCATATGCACTGGGTAACCTAGAATTAGGTGTGAGTGCATGACAAGGTATTTTTATAAAAACGGATACGCGCTAAGTGAAAGGAATTTCACAGATGATATTCCGAGAATTGGGTCGAGATGGGCCACCGTGACGCCTGGATGCAGGACCATGACCGCTTTCCGAAAGCCTACCAACCAATTCACCTCGGAGGGTAGTCCCATATTTTACCGAATATTTTTTAGGGTATATTTCAAGAACAAAATTTTTGTTTTGAAAATGATTATTTTCTCATACATGGCTTAGGCAAGTGTGAGTGAGTCGGTGAGGACTCATGACATGGGGTGATCATGTAGACATTCAAGTAGGGTCATGTATTTACTTGAGTGTGTGTTTATTTTGGAGCATTGCACTGCACTTAGGTGGTGAGTAGCCCACTTAGGGCGATTCTCCTGCATCGAGCTTAGCTCACCCGCCTCGTGGGACCCCCTTATTTTTCAGGTACAAAGAGCACTCGAGGAGACATCTCATTTTGAGGTTGATTTTGAAGAAGCCGGTTTGTGGCTTGATGGTTTTTGGGACATAACATGTATTAGAATTGTAGATTTTAATATATGTTTGTATAAAATAAAAGTGTAATCAACTATTGAATTATTGGGAGATAATTGAAGAATAGTTATGATAATTGATTTTTGAGTATTGGTTTATGAGCCCAAGAGGCATTTTTACTCATGTTGGGATATATATTGCATATATTGGATTGTTTGGGACAGGTTATGCAGGTTTTGTAATTGGGTAGAGCTCCCCGTACAAAGGAGATTCTGCCCGATTTTCTAGCGGCGCCGTAACCCGACATCCATAGAGCCCGTGAGTTGGACGGAAGTCAACGGACCCCTGGTTTTGGGGCGTCAAACCCGATACCGGGCTTTTGGTAATGTTTTAAAAAATTGGATTGTATTGTTAACTCCATGACCTTTCGTTCCGACTCGATTCGCTTTAACCGGCAAGGACACAGCTTCGATCACTCCGCTCGCCCCTAAACCATGAACTAGTAACTTTTCTGATTCAATTATCGGTCCGATTTTTAATACATTGGTTTTTGGATAAAAATTTTCACATTAGGTTTTCAATATAAATATATCAAGATCGAGCATCTTCTTTCGCTTACCCTAATTCTCAAACCGTTCATCTATCCTCTTCTTCCTTCTATTCTCCCCCTTTCTAGATCCATCATTTCATTTTTAGTTCTTAAGGCTATTTTATTATGTTCGATCGCAGTTCGACCATTGGTTCGGCCCCTAAACCGTGAACTAGTAACTTTTTCGATTCGTTTATCAGTTTGATTCTTTTTATTGAATTTTACCTCTTTCCTCGAAGAGCAAAAAAATCATAACCATTTAAATGAAAAAACCCTAAAGTTCAAATTCTTTTAAGAAATATTCATCACTCTTAACTACCAGTTATAATGGCTTGTTCTTCTATGTTGCACATCATAGATAATTCAAAACTAGATGACTTGATTCCTTATTTCTACTTCACTAATTATTTTGAAACAAACCCTAAAAACCAATTATGAATTGTCGATTTTATAAAAATTTTCCTTTGGAATGCAAGAGTTACTAAGAGGGCCTTTTGTTATATATATTATTTATTAACTATTTACTTTGCATAGTATCATGCTTCTACTAATTTCTCTTTGTCTCAATGGGACTCAAACCTAGACCCTCTCCTCCTCCGATCTCTTAACTACTTAAGTTAGGTCTTATCGGGTTAAATCCCCAAGACCTTAGACTAACTGAGCTACCCTCCAGATTAAGTTTTGTAGTACATATTAATTGCCCAACTTCATGCTCTTGTGAGCTTTTTTCATCAACTTCACACGTGATTTATTAATTACTAAAAGTTTTTAGAATATTCAAACCTGAATATGCATTTGGTGATGTTTATTTAAAGTCTGTGAATTGTTTATGCCTTTGTTTGTTCTTATAATGGTTCTTTCATTGATTGAACTATGCACAGGAAAAGATACAAGCACAAGAAAATACTTAACTTGAAAGAAGAACGTTAGCTAAATGGCACCTTCACTTGGAGGTATATGTCCTGTTTTCAAATTTTTTACATACAATCAAGAATTAGTTCCCTACATTTCAGATCTCATTTACTGCTTAACCAAAGTTGCTCTTCAAAGCATATCAAGAATCTACACCTCACGAAAAAAAATTAAAATTTAGTTGTGATGAGGCTTATTATATATTATTCTAATTAAACAATATATAATGTCTATTTATCATTTTTTTAATTTAGGTTCATTGCTCATTAATGGAAAACTTCACTGGTGTGAGTGGAGTCGTAAATAGGTACAAAACTAAATAAATCTATTCAATAATTTATTTTTATATGTTTTCTAAACTTGGGATTGATGAAAAGATTTCTAAACGAGTTCTTTTAATATGGAATATTTATTTTTGAAAAAGAATTGCTAAGTGACCTTGCTTATTTGAGGAAGCCTCTAGCTAGTAAACATACATTCTTTGGGTGCAGGAAACTCACTCGTGACCAAAAAGTTCATCTATTGTTAGATCCAATGTTTTTAAAATCATATTAGTCAATGAATCGGAAAGGTTATCAGTTCACGGTTTGTTCGTCGGACCGATAGTCGAATCACTTGGCAACTGCGGACGCCCAAACTCCGGGGGGGTCCATTGACTGTCTGGCAACCCGCTGAATATAGGGTGGACGCTGTTACCCGACGCTACTAGAAAATCGGGCAGAACCTTGTACGGGAGCTCTACCCAATTACAAACCCGCATATAACTCCGTCCCAGCAACCCAATATATGCACATATATCAAATATAACCAATATGCATACTAACTACGGGTCCAACTATATACCCAATAGTTACAAGAGTTAATATTTATACTCTTAAACAATACATATATTAAACGTAAAGAATTCTAATACATGTACAACCACCAAAGCCACATCCCGACTTTCTTCACAATAGATCTCCAGGACGAGCCGTCCTCTCGCACGTTCCCTGTACCTGTGAAAAGGGGATCCCACGACAAGGAAGCAAAGCCTCGCAGGAGAATCGCCTGGCTGGCTACTCACCACCTGTATGCCAGCAATGCTCCGCAAACACACATTCGCTAAATGCATGATCCTACTTGAATGTCTACATGACTAACCCCGGGGATCTCGAGTCCTCATCGACTCTCTCACACTCGCCTAAGCCAGGCGAGAATTGTTATTTTATTACTGGCAACCTCCGATAAATATATATCAATTGGGCCGCTCCGACGATTGATATATATTATTTGTTTGTGGACTACCCTCCGATGAATATATATCAACTGGGCCGCTCCGACGGTTGATATATTATTTAGTTTGGACTACCCTCCGATCATTTTACATTATTAGACAACCCTCCGAACCTTTTTCTCTAGACTTGTCTCATGCACTCACCCTAAAAATCCTAGGTGTCCTAGTGCATATGGAATGCATGTATGCGCTCCATAGTTTAAACCATGCAAATATATACATGAATATATTTACATAAAATTATATCATACAAATATGTTATGAAATTAGCATTTCAAACACCAAAATTAGCTCACTTGGGCTAATGTTCAAACACAAGCAATTCGATTCCAATTACTTAACCAAACACATAATTTCACGAAACTATATTCTTAGAAAACTATTTCGGGAATAGTGAAACCCTCGGTTACTATTCCTAAAAATTCCAATTCAACTATTCACTTTGCTAACTCCGCATCACACTCGCCTTACTCCCGGCCTATTTCCATACCAATACATGATCAACACCAAAATACCCATTTTTCACACCAAATCAGCCGTGGAGCAGCCACGACTGCTCCATTTTTTCTTCCAAAAAATTTTATAAATTCGGTCCCAAGTTTTGGGACCGATCAAACGGCCCCTCACGGCCTCAAACAACCGAAACATTCGTAAAACACTTAATAAGAGGAATAAAACCCAAGTAGGGAGAAATCCTACTCGAGGGAGCTGAAGAATCAACAAACCGGAGTCCACGCTGTGTGAAGCCCTGCTCCGCTGTAGATCGCTTTCTTCCTTCTCGCCCCGAAGTCCGCCTGCTAACTGGGCCTGACTGCGCAAATCTAGAGAGGTTCTCCTCTTAGAACTCTCTCCAAACGGCACCTACTGGATCTAAAAATGGTGTCTACGTTTTTCGGGCCACCATTTAAGCAAGACAAGCTCACTATTTGTTAATTGCTTTTAGTGACTTAAAATCATATTCTATAAATGCCCATTATGTCCCTCTTTACTGTGATTTGATGTTCGGCACTACTCCTGGTCATTCATTTTCATTATTTCTACTCATACCACTTATAATACATGAGCATACGTTATCTCGTGTTTTCGTCGCATCGAAAAATCTACATTCGAGACCCGAACAAGAGTCGCCGAAAACGTGCCGATCTCGACCGTCTCCGAAATTATGAAATTTTACGTGCCAACTAGATTTCACGAGACGATTTCAACGGTATGATCCGTTTCGCCATCCAAGATCTAGAGAATTAATTAGGGATTTTTAACCGAAATTACTATTTTGTAATCAAAATTACGATTTTGCCCTTATTCCAGAAATTGGAATTTCTCGGGTCTTACAAAATCGGTGACGTTATAAATATATATTATATATTTTATTATAATTACATTATTTTAAAAAAAGATATGTAAGTAAATATTAATAATATTATAAAATTATTTATTGATTTTTATATAATGATATTGATATTTTAAATTATGTCAAATAAAATATATAAAGTATTTAAATTCAAAAGGGAGAAAATCATAATGTGTAACATATATATTATATACATATAAAAGTAGAATCAATGTTTTAAACAAGGGGACTATGGCAGAGTGATTTACGCTTTGTTTGTCAACCTTGAGAACCAAGGTTTAAGCCCCCTTCGCTACAAGTTACTTGTCTTGATTTTTTCGCAAGTGACCCACTTTCCTTGTCCGGCCACATCGGATGCGGAATGAAAAAAAGAAGTTGATATAGTCATTCCTAGCAGATGGTCAAACCAACGGGTTTATTTGTTTGTAGAAGCCAGCGCCGGACTTGTGGTGATAGTCATAAAATTGTGACGTTATAAGTTGAATCGACCATTCGCTAAAAATAGCCCGGATTAACGTCCAATGTCGATGCAAAGGATGAATCAAATCGAAATATGGACTGGCAGGCCGATGGGTTAGCCCACTTTTAGAGGAATGGACTTTAAAACTATACCCGACAAAATCGATCAATTTGCCCAACCCGCTTCAGCCCGCAGCCATGTAGGTTTGGCCTGATCGAATTCAATTTTTATTTAATTTTTTTAAGTAACTAGCGAAATAATTGAGATTTTCAAAAATTCATCTATAAAATTTGATATTTTTGCTATATCTTTTGTAGCATAGGTGTTTTAAAAATAATAATAACTATAATATATGATTAATATAATAAACTTAATTTGTTGTTTTAACTATTTTATTTTCAATTTCTAAATGTATCTTTTTCATATAATTTATATGATAATTTAATATTTAAAAAATCTTTTATGAAAATTTAGAATTTGTTATAAATGATTCACTGACACTACTACAAAAAGTTAAATAGACTACGGTTGGTTTTAGGAAAAAGACTACGTTTTTAGTAATAAATGTAGTCTAATATTTTAGACTACGTTTTCACAATTTTTCATAAATTAAACGACTACATCTATAATTAAAAACGTTGTCTTATATTATCTTTTAATATGAAAATACTACATTTTTAGTTAAACTGTAGTCTTATATTATCTTATAATATAAAAATACTACGTTGTTAATTAAGCCGTAGTCTTATATTATATTATAATATAAGAAGACTACGTTTTTAATGAAGTCGTAGCTTCTATTATCTTATAGTATAAAACTACGTGATATTTCTAAGACGAGTCTAATATAAAACTAAAAAATTGATTTATTTTTTCCCAATTAAGAATGTAGTCTTTTTATCCTTTTCCTAAATTTTATCCTTTTCTTAAAAACTTCTTTAAGAAACCTCTCTTATCACCTTATCTAGCCATGTTTGAATGGAAAAAAATTATTTATTATTTCTCTCCTAACTAAGAATGTTGTCTTTTATCCTTTTCCTAAAAAAATTGATCCTTTTTCTTAAAAAAATTTAAAATATTTTAGTAATTTGCTTTTTATAAAAGGAAAAGAAGCTAAAAATATTGTCTTTTTGTTAAAGACGTAATTAAATTTATTACTTTAAAATAAAAATAAAAATGTTAAATTTATTGAGAAGGATAAGATATTGGGATTAGAAATTTCAAACGAATGGTTACGTGGGGAAGATGGAAAGAAGGCTGCAAGCAGCTTCGTTCAGATTCAAGAAGCTACGCGTGATAATCAAGCATGCAGGAGGGTGGTACTTCTCCTCCTCAAGCCTCAGGTCCACACTTTCGTGATCAGTGGTACCCTTCAGGTGGGTCCCACTCATAGGATATCCTCATTCCCACTGAGTTCCTTTCGCCTCCCCAGAGATTCGAACCCAGGACCTAGGGTCTTTAGTCCAAAATGGCTACTTTAGCCAATAGAGGTAGCGGAGTGGAACTAGGAGCATGTCATGATGAACTTTGTGACCCACTTGCCATGGATACTGTGAAGACAAGATGCGGTATGGGTGATAGTGGACTGACTCACTAAGTCGGCACATTTTATGGCAGTGCGGATGACCTTCACACTGGAGGAATTATGCTAGTTTGCATATTCGAGATTGTCAAGCCACATGGCGTAATTCAATGTCCATAGTATTAGATAGGATCCTGTGTTTATGGCACACTTTTTGGAAAAGTCTTAAAGGCCATGGAAACAATAAATTTTTGACAATGAGCACAACGTTTTATCCGTAGACAAATGGTCAGTTGGAGAGGACCATAAAAGTTTTAGAAGACATGATACGAGCATGTGTCCTGGATCTTAAGGGTAGCTGGGAGGAGCACTTACCCTTAGTGGAATTCGCCTATAACAACAATTATCAGGCAAGTATACAGATGGCACCCATGAGGCTTTATATAGGAGGCCATGCCGATCCCCGATTTGTTGGACAAAGGTGGGAGAGCGTTCCATCACTGATCCAGATTCGACGAGACACCTTCGAGAAGCGTGAGTCTGATCTGGAAGCCTCCACCGCTCAGTGAGAGAGAGTCACGTCATAGATGGCGGTACTGACCTTTAGAGTTTGAGGTGGTGATCACTGCTTTTTCTCAAGGTGATGCCTAAGAGAGAGTGGTTAGAATCAAAGAAGTAGGGAAGTAGCACCGAGGTATATTAAGCCCTTCGAGGTACTCGAGAGGGTGGGCACAGTTGCATATCGGTTGGCACTACCACCGAGTTTATTAGGTGTTCATGAGGTGTTCCATGTCTCCATGCTTCGGAAGTATACTCCAGATCCAACTCATGTAGTGGATTGGGGAGAGAGATTATCACATACCGATGGACCTTCGAGGAGGGAGAAATGTGTCTCTCGATAGCCGGATCGTATTACGATGCAAGACCGTGCAAAGAAGTGAAACAGCAACAATCGAGGATGAGGAGGCAACTTGGGAACGATGACACAATGTGGTCCAATCTATCATTTCATTTGAGGATGAAGGTGCGTGGTCTAATATTTGGCACTAGATTATTACTGCATATGCATGTGTTTATGTGTGCTAGTATGTGTGAATTTCAGGGACGAAATTCTGTTAAGGGGGGAAGAATGTAAAACCCGGAAAAAATTCAATTTTTTTGAAAAAGGATAAAACGGTAATTTTGGTTGAAAACCGAAAATTTTCTAAATCTTGGATGACGAAACGAACTTCATCATTGAATTCGCCTCACAAATCTAAGTACTTCGTCGACCGCCTGATCTCCAAGACAATAAGAATTTACGCTTTTCAAGACACCGCAACGTGACATGTGGCATGACCATGTGGATGCCACTGGCACCTTGGGAGATGGCGGCATGATAATATGTGGTGGCGCAAGTGACACATAGCACTTCGATAAGTGGCTTATATTGAGCCATGTGTCAAATGGAGAAATAAAGGAAAAGAAAAAAAAATTAAAATTTAAAAGGAATGGGAGTGGAGCAACAGGGGAGTTTGGTTGGATAAGAACCAAATGAGAAAAAAAAAAGAAAAAGAGAAAAAAAAGGGAAAAATCAAAAAGAAAGAAAAAAAAAGAAAAGAAAAATGTAGAAGAAAATTCAAAAGGGGGAATGGGCCATTTGGCAAAAAAAAAAAGGGGACAAAGGAGCTGAGGGAGAGAGAAAACATGAGAAAGAGAGAGAAAGTAGAGAGAGAAACTCTAGCTTCTCTCAAGATTTACTTTAAAATGGACCATAGGTTTTCGTCAGCAGCCAGGAAAGACAAAGCCGATCAACGTGACGCGAGCTATGCGTATACTCAAAATCTGGAGTTTCACAAACTACATGAGGTAGGGAATTTTCCTACTTGGACTATTTTTAGCCTAAGAGTCATGTAATGGCATAGGTTTTCTTCGGTCGTGATAGGGTGTGATTTAGTCCTAGGATTTAGGGACGAAATATTGAAAATTTTGACTAGTTCGCGCCGGATCGTGTTGAGGTTTGTTTTTGATCCCGGGATTGATATCTTCGAGTTTTGTTGTGTGTTTTGGTATCATAATAATTAGGTAACGAATGGAACCAAAAAATGGTTCATGGTCGTGAAGTGGATTCAAGAGGTTTTGTTTTATACTGTCCGAGATTTCGCCATTTCAGGTGTATTGTTGGAAAATAAATAATATGTTGTTGTAGAGTTAAAAAATCATGTTAATATGTGCTTGCGTGATGTATTAACATGGAAATTGTGATGAAATGATTAACATAGAAATTGTGATAAATGGAAATTATATGTAGGAAATATAATTATCCGGAATTTATAAATGTTGCAGTAGTACGAAATAGCATGAAATGACATGATTGCATTTCATATGCACTGGCCACATCGCCGAGTCGAGTGTGTGGGTGCATGGTAACTCGTTATTCACCATTCTTGGTGAATGTGTGGTGAGGCTCGAAATTGACAACGTCCAAAATCGTAGACTACCTGTATAAAAAGTAATAATAAATATAAATCACATGTGTTTAGACGTAGCAAGATGAGGTAAATCCTCCTCCAACACATAATGCCCTCTCAAAGATAGCATTTCCAATGGTACAGGGGATAGTGAAACTGCCAGGGTCTTTTAGCTTTTGTGGTAGCTTCCTCTGAAGGATGACACTACACTCCTCGCCAGGGGTTAATCGTTTGCATCTGCCATTTTCTTCCGAGACAGATGTCCTTCATAAACTTAACATACTGTTCTAGAGCATAACAAATGGAATATTGATGGGCCAGCTTAAATATCTATGAACTTGGTGAATCGCTATCCAACTTATGCTTGGGGACTGGGATACTGAATCGGGCTATCAAGCTGCGTAATCCTTTGTTTCAGTTTTATCTCCCATAGACTGTTTCTCTTGGGGCTGTTCTCTCTCTATATCATCGTTTTGATCGGGCTAGATGACTTAATCAGTTTCTACCTCCTCTGTCTCTGGGAGTTGCTCTTGTATCGCCAATTCTTTACCACTTCTCGCACGGCGCCTTAACATGTTCATTCCCTCTCTGGTTCACTGAAAGCTGCTTGCAAGGAACCCGAATATTGTCTTTCTGTTTAAAAGATTGGCCATTCGCCCATCCGCACCTAAATTTCAACCAGGCTGCTTGATTGTTCAATTGGGTGGCTTGATGTTGCATATTCGCCTTCGTCTCATTCATAATGGCAGTGTGAGATGTTAGCATTTGCGCAAGGTCTTGTTCCAAGTCCACCTTTTTCTCCATAGGTGGTTCGCTTGCTCGGGGTGGTGGAATGTTGTTATGATTATTCCTCCATCCATAACCTTGACTGTTTTGACTATTCTGATTTTTATGCCACCCTTGGCCTTGATTTTGGTCCTAATAGTTGTTTCCATAACGACCCCGCTGCTGCGGATGACTCGATTAAACTCTTGACATACCGAGCCTCGCTTAAGCGCTTGGTTTCGACCGCATTCTGCGGCCGCTATTGTGAAACCCGGGAAAAAGCGTATTTTTTTTTTTCCTTTTTCTCTTTTTTCTTCTGAAAATGAGGAATCGGGTAAATTCATGCCGGATTCGCATAAACAAAACCCTGATTCTCTCTAGACCTCTGATGACGAAACGGATCACGCAGCGAATCATCTCGAAATCTAGCGTTGAACCAAACGAATCGCGCCGCTCGAGGGTCAGCCGTTTTGCACGTATTTCGAGACGAACGGCCAACCACGGGGTGCCATGTGGCACTCAGACGGGAGACACTGGCACATGGGTGGGGCCGCGTCATGCCCTTAGATTGCATGAGTTGGGTGGGAGCCAATGTCAAGCCACCTCATGAGCATGAAAGTGGTCAAGTTGTGGCATGAGAACACTTGGTCTCTGAGTTGACCAAGTGTCAAACAAATGGATGTTGGGGTGGCTCCCTAGGTCAAAACTAACTTGGTAGTTTGAGAGAGATGGCAAACAATTCGTAGACAAGAGGAGAAGAAAGAAAAGAGAGAAAGAAAGAAAGAAAAGAAAGAAAGGAAGAAAAGAAACCAAGAAGAAAGAAAGAAAGGAGAAAGGGAGGAGGAAGCTTTTTCCTCCATTGTTTTCAGATTTGGGTGGATCAAGAACTGATCCTACACACTTCAAGAGGTGAGGGATCTTTCCTCTTGATTATTTCCTTGTTTGGGGCCATGGAAATGGCATTTGCTGAGTTTTATGGATTGTTTGAATGAAAAACATGCTGGAATTGTGATGTTGGGTTCATAATCGAATTTTCCGGGGTTTTAAGACTAAATTTGTGATGTTGTCCATGCCGAATTTTCTTCGGGTTTTAAGACTGAATTTTTGATGTTGTACTCTATGAATTTTCTGGGTTTGAAGACTGAAATTGTGATGTTGTACATGCTGTTTTTTTTCTTGGTTTTTAGACTGAAGAAAACTCAGTTTGGTGTAGATTGTATGCATGAAACATGCAGAATTTTATGGGCTTATGCATGACTAACATGCAGAATGTTTCGGGGTTTTAGATCAAAGAAAACTCAGTTTGGTGTGGCCTTATGTGCATGACTAACATGCAGAATGTTCTAGGTTTTTAGACTGAAGAAACTCAGTTTGGTGTATCATTGTATGCATGAAAACATGCAGAATTTTATGGCTTTCTTGCATGACTTAACATGCAGAATGTTTTGGGGTTTTAGATCAAGAAAATCTCAGTTTGGTGTGGCTCTTATGTGCATGATTAACATGCACGTTCTAGGTTTTTAGACTCGGGAAGAAAACTCAGTTTGGTGTATTATTGTATGCATGAAAAACATACAAAATTTTATGGGCTTTCATGAATGTTAACATGCAGAATTTTCATGGAACTGATGACTGATGAATAACATGTAGAATTGTGAATATTAACATGCAGAATTTTCTGGAACTAATATGGTTATTGCATGTTATTGCATATGCTGTTTTTTCTGGGTTTTAGGACAAAAAAATCAAAGTTGGCTTGTTATTACTTGAATTAATGCCATGCAGAATTTTATGGAACCAACTGGGTTAGTTCATGCTTATGTGATGTACTGATTTGAATATGTGGAATATTAACATGACTGCATGTATGTTAAATATATGAAATGTTGTGTGCATTAGACATGAGTGTTCATAGCACACACATAGTGTACGGTGTAGAATGTCCATGTAGAGGTTTTCATACATTGGTCATGGGTTTGAGTGCAGTGGCACAAATTGCATTGCATCGGTGTGCGGTAACACCACATTACATGAGAGTGTGTACATGGTACTGATTTGCACCTCAGATTCGTGCTGAATCGTGTGGGCTCGAATGGGACGAAGTCAAATTGAGTCTCCATAGTGTGAAACGAAAATGGAAATGAAATGTGTCGGGCGTAGCAAGTAGGGGATAGGATACTTCGTGTGAAAAACCCGAAACCCGGTTAGACAACAGATCCACCGCTGAAAGCCCGAAAATGCTCTGAGGGTGTAAGAGACCCGGTGAGACTCGAAAAGTTCTTGGCGCTTCAAAAGACATGAAACGATTAAATAACATCACATAGACTACTTAGTTGTGAGATGGGAGTCGAATTGACTCAAGACGATTCCCATTGGCACTTTATGCGGTGGTGGACTGAGGTTGACCCTATGATTGGGCCATGTACGTTGTCGCCTCATACATGCATGTAGATTTTTTCCATGATAAGATAAAATGTTTGCATGGATTGGTTGTTGGTTTGACTGTGGAAATGATCATTTGCATGTGCACCTAGGTAGGCCATTCTTATAGGATTTATCTCTACCGGCGTTAGCCTACCCCGCCGTGGGACCCTTCGTGCACAGACAGGTATTAAAAGTGCACGACGCCTCCTGCAGGCCTGGATTATGAAGGGTCGAATCAGGCCTTGATTTCTTGTTTTGTGTATATATTAGAACAAACTAGTATTAAGTAGCGTTTTGTATTAGAAGTGATGTAATAACTCTTAGATCTATAGAAATGTATGGTCTTGTAATCGCATGGACGAAGTATGATGACGGGCCCTATCGGGTCATTTTACTCACGACGGTCTCATGATACGAGACACACAAAGTTTCTGCAAAAATGACCAGAGTCAATGGGACCCCGGTTTTGGGGTACAAATTGGCATCGGAGCTTAGGTATACGAATTACCTAGGGCTTGGGCGGCATGGCTTAGACATGTCAGTTAATGTGTAGGAGTAGCCTGGTATAGCTTCGTGTTGAGCTCGAAGCTGGGAAGCTACCTACTGGAAATTGATATCCGTGATCATAGTGTTTTTATCAAGGTCTAGGTAGGAGGTTACCTAGAGTCCACGAGACAGATTTTAGGATCGCAACATGCATTGTGTGTTTTCTCGCTTTATGCTTGATTTGTATGTGCATGATCAGGTGTGCAAATTACGTGAATTATACGTGGTAGGATGTATATAGGAAATGCGAACACTAGGATCGAGAAACGTAACCTTAGGAGTTCTGTGAAACAAACGGATGGTTTGGGATATTAAGCATATCTAGCCGGGCATGTGTGCTAATAGTTGGACACGAAATGATTCTAAACTTGTCGTTTGATCATAGATGGCAAGTGAGGACGGGGCGTGAGGTCGCCCACGGGGTGATGGTCGACCACCACCTGTTTTTGATCAGCAGGCCTTAATAGAGTTAAGGGTGCCGCAGAATAGCCACACTTCACAGCCGATGCAAAGCCTAGAGGTCGTGGAGGTGCCAAGAACTTCCGTGAGGTTCAAGGCACACCATCCTCCGACGCTCATCGGAGCAGGGACCCACAGAGCCGACCATCGGGTTCCGTCGGGACAGAGGATTCTCCGGATACTGAGAGATCACCCTGACACTACCGGATTACTACCGCTTCATTCCAGCCTTGAGGGTGAGTCCCGATCCGTGGGAGGGTCACGACTCCAGGACTTGGAGGACTATGACATGGGATGCATTTTCAGATCATTCATGGGGAGAAGGCCTCCGGGCTTCGTTAGACATGCTAAGTGCCCGAGAGTTCCTCGAGTCAGACAAATGCATGACTGCATTTCAGCACGTAGCCGTATCTACGTGAGTCGCACGTTTCGGGATGATTATGTGGCCACCGACGAGGCCAAGGTCGTAGAAGTTAGAAGATGGGTTGAAGTCCATCCAGTAAGATTGTGGTGGACATAACCTACAAGATATGGACTCGATGGTTGGGCATGTTCTCGATTATCGAGCGAGAGGTAGACGACGCCAGAAGATCCCGAGACAAGGTGCTAGTAATAAGAAGAGGGGAGCCAAGCTTCTTCTCAGTTCTGAAAGAAGCAGAGGACTTTCGCTCCACGAGAGGGAGTCGCCACTACAAGCCGAAGATGACATGTTTCCACCGCCATCACCGGGACACGAAGTGAACTGCCCTCAACATGTGTGTTTCTTGGATCAGGGACACTACTTCCGACCACGTGGGACATGAGCAGACTCCGCATGTTCCCTCCCACTGTACCGCCACTGTGAACGCTTATCATTCTCGTGGTGCGACACGAGCACGAGTGTTTCACGACAGCCAAAAGGCCGAGTACAATGAATGAGGCGAGTGTGGCAGCCAGACTTCGGGGCCTGGGCGTATCTTCGCACACTCCGCAGCCATGCCAGATCACCGTTGATCCGTGCACGTTTCTACTATTTCGCCAGGGGTAAGGGTGTTATTTGACTCGTGCATCGCATTCCCTTTATCAATAAGATTCTCAGGTGAGAGTATCGGGCTGGGAGGTCGAGACCTTGACTTGTTCATCAGATGTGAGTCTCCCCTGTGGACTAAGGAGAGAATTGATCTGATGATAAATGAGGATGTGGGAGTTAGAGATCTTGGGATCACCCACGGTGGACCTTCGGGTCATGACATGTCGTAGTTCGAGGTCATCCTGGATGGACCGGGCTTCGACGCATCGGGTCATTGGCAGATCAGATCGTACGAGCTACCGCCTGCCACACCGCATCGATACTTCTGTGTTGTGTTTCAGGGTAATAGGCACGATGCTTCACCCCATATTGTGTACGATTCACGATGACATGGGCAGTTGACGGGTTGGCTAGCTAGCCTTACTCGAGGACGCAGGTGAGATGTGATATGAGTCTACCTCGGGTGGTTTGCGAGTACGAGGATGTTTTTCCGGACGAGCTACCGGGATTACCTCCATCGAGAGATGTAGACTTCCGCATTGAGTTGCATCCTGGGACGTCACCTATTTCTATGACTCCGCATAGGATGGCGCCGGTTGAGTTACAAGAGCTCAAGGTCCAGATACAAGAGTTACTGGGCAAGGGTTTCATTAGACTAAGTACTTCACCACAGGGGTGTCTTGGCTCATTTAAGAAAAAGAAGGATAAGACTTTCGACTATGCATCGACATGCATAGCTGAATTGTGGTTACTATCAAGAATCGGTATCCATTACTGAGGATTGATGACTTGTTTGATCAATCAAGGGGGCGCGAAATTACCCAAGATAGACTCTTCGTGACCGGTTACCATCATTGAGAAGTCAGTGGAGGCGACATCCCTGCGACAACGCTCTTCAGACGCGACGGGTACTTTCGAGTTTACTGATGCCTGATTGACGAATGCACCTGGCATTCATGGGATTCCCAAGTGAATAGGGTGTTCCAACCTATTTAGATCAATTTGTGGTGGTCTTTGTTGTTGATGACATCCCGATCTACTCCCTAATCGGGAGGTGGAGCATGAGTGAATTACTGAGAATCGTGTACTGACGCCTTGAGGGATCATCGCTGTATGCCAAGTCTTAGCGTGAGTTTGGCTTGCCGAGGTGGGTTTCGGGACACATGGTGTTAGCTTTAGGCGTGTCTGACCCGGGAAGCTGAGGTCGTGATGAGTCAGGGGAGAGACCGAAGTCGCCTCGAGATACGAGCTCTCGGGGATTGGCAAGGTATTACAGGAGGTTTATAGAGGATTTCTCCCGGCTAGCAGCGCCTATGACAAGATTGACCCGGAAGGAGGTCAAGTTTGTATGGGATGACTCATGCGAGCGAGTGTTCCAGGAATTGAAGAGGAGGCTTACTTCAGCTCCTATCCTAATAGTACCGGAAAGGGAACAGAGGTATGTTGTAACGTGATGCTCAAGATCTGGCCTCGGTGTTCCTTCCATGTCCGAGAAGGTCAGGGCTACGGTTCTCAAGTAGCTAAAGAATCACGAACGTAATTACCCCACGCATGACATGGAGTTGGCCGCCGTAGTCTCGCCTCAAGATTGTTTCACTACTATATGGTGAGCGCTTGAGGTGTTTTCACCACAAAGTCCGAATACACCACGCAAATGGCACCCCAAACAGGAATTAATAACGTGGTAATGGTGGGTAAATGGGATGAGGCAGCGAGGTGGATGTAGTTTTGGAAGATTACGACTTCACTTGCACACCATCCCGGTAAGGAAAATGGTACCGATGCGCCAGCCGAAGGCACATGGTGTAACGGCTAGTATAGCTTCCTGAATGGCGTATGCTCGAGACAAATAAGAAGCTTCGTACTACAAGACATGAGCGTGCCTGTGGTACCTGAAGTATGACGGCCACGCCGTCTCATCGAAAGGAGAGTGATAGGAGTCCCAAAAGTGTGACGTTAACTAGTATCCATCAAAATGAGTACAAATAAAAGGAACAGACGGTTGGCCGGGCCATCCACACGATGGTAGTCTTTGCAGATAGTGACTCGTCAGGGTTCCTCAAATGTGACCTGGATTGAGGAGGAGATCCTCAAGGAGTTCCATTGCTCCCGATTCGCTGTACATCCAGGTGGCATGAAGATGTATCATGACCTTCGTCGCCAGTATTACTGGAGCGGGATGAAGAGGCATGTTGGGGATTTTGTCCGACGGTGTCTCACGTGCCAAGAGTCATACAATGAGCAACGAGGCGCGAGGCTACCCGGGCCATCGAGATATGAGTGGAAGTGGAGCACATCACGATGGGACTTTGTGACTCACTCTGCCATGGATGACCTTGCCACCACAGCGATATGGGTTATAAGGACCTAGACTCACCAAGTTTCCGGCATTTTATGGCCGTAAGATGACCTTCACACTAGAGGAATTCGCAGTTGTATATACGGAGATAGTACGCTGTATGGTTCCAGTCTCCATAGTATCGATCGGATCCTCGGTTTACGGCCCGCTCTCGAAGAGCTCTAAGTCCATGGGGACGCAGCCTTCGATGAGTACCGCTTTTCATCCTCAGACGGATGGTCAATCAGAGCGGGCTATTCATATTTTAGAGGAAATGCTACGAACATGCGTCCTGGATCTCAAGGGTAGCTGGGAGGAGCACTGTCTCTGGTAGAGTTTGCCGGCCAATAACAATATCGCTGCAGACTGGGATGGCACCCCATGAGGCTCTCTACTGAGGCCATGTCGATCACCGATATGTTGGACAGAGGTGGGAGAGAGCTCCATCACTGGTCCAGATTTGATTAGAGACACCTCAAAGAAGGTGGGTATGATCCGGAAGCGTCTCCTTACTGCTCAGAGCCGACAAAAGAGTTACGCTGATATACAACAAACGACTCCTGTGAGTCTCGAGGTGGGGCGATCATGTCTTCAAGGTGATACCTAAGAGAGGAGGATCGATTCGAAAACGAGGGAAGCCAAGCCGAGGTACATTGGACCCTTAGAGGTACTCGAGAGGGTGGACGCGGTTAAGGTGATCGGTTGGCGTTAAGCACCAGTTTACAAGCTGCTCATGAGGTGTTTCACGCCTCTATGCTCCTAAGTACACCTGCATCCAAGTCATATACGACTGGGGAGATCTTGTTGTTGACGAGACATTCGAGGAGGGACCAGGGCGTATCATGGATAGCCGAGAGCGTGTTTTATGCGGGCAAGACTGCGGTGAGGTTTAGAATGTGTTATGGCAAAGACCGAGGAGTCGCAGGAGGCGACACGAGCGCCGAGGACAATCAGATGCACGGCAACTATCCCTCTTCTGCTTCAAGGAAGGTGCTTTTCTAGTCATTAATGTTTAAATGACCCGTTGCATATGCATGTGGATGATTGTTTAGAGATATGGAATTCCCGGGACGAAATTCTTTTAAGGGGGAGAACATGAAACCCGGAAAGCGATTTTTTTTTTTTTTTTTCTTTCCTTTTCTCTTTTTTTCTTCCTAAAATGAGTGAATTCCAAATTCATGCCTGACGGTACAAACAAAAACCCTAGATCTTTCTAGACTCGTGATGACGTAAACGATCACGCTGCTAGAAACTATCTCGCTAAATCTAGTTGAACCAAACGAATCAAGGCTTAATTTCAGGTCGTCTGGCTTGCATCGTATTTTCGACGCGGAACTGCCAACCATGGGGTGCCATTTGGCACTTGCATGGGAGACACTTAGCACATGGGTGGCCAAGTGTCATGCCCTTAGGATTGCATGAGTTGGGTGGGGGCCAAATGTCAAGCCACCCTCATGCATGAGCATGAAAGTGGTTGAAGTTTGCGGAGATGGAGAACATCGCCTCAGCTGACCGGCGTCAAACAAATGGATGTTAGGTGGGCTCCCTAGGTCAAACCAACTTGGTAGTTTTGAGAGATGGCAAACAATCAAGACAAGAGGAGAAGAAAGCAAAAGAGAGAAATAAAGAAAGAAAGAAAGAAAGGAAGAAAAGAAACCAAGAAGAAAGAAAGAAAGGAGAAAAGGAGGAGGGAAGTTTTCCCTCCATTGTTTAGATTTGGGGTGGATCAAGAACTGATCCTACACTCAAGAGGTGAGGGATCTTTCTTGGTTATTTCCTCGTTTGGGGCCATGAAATGGCATTTGGTTGAGTTTTCTATGTGATTGTTTGAATGAAAAACATGTTGGAATTGTGATGTTGTCCATACTGAATTTTCTGGGTTTTAAGACTAAATTTGTGATGTTGTCCATGCTGAATTTTCTGGGTTTTAAGACTGAATTTTTGATGTTGTACTTGCTGAATTTTCTGGGTTTGAAGACTGAAATTGTGATGTTGTACATGCTGTTTTTTCTGGTTTTGGGACTGGCAAAACTCAGTTTGGTGTATTCACATTGTATGCATGAAAACATGCAGAATTTTATGTGGGCTTTCGCGCATGACTTAACATGCAGAATGTTTGGGTTTTAGACTCTGCAAACCACAGGTGGCCTTATGTGCATGACTAATATGCAGAATGTTCTAGGTTTTTAGGACTGAAGAAAACTCAGTTTGGTGTATCATTGTATGCATGAAAAACATGCAGAATTTTATAGCTTTCTATGCATGACTAACATGCAGAATGTTTGGGGTTTTAGATCAAAGAAAACTCAGTTTGTGTATTACCTTATGTGCATGATTAACATGCAGAATGTTCTAGGTTTTAGACTGAAGAAAACTCAGTTTGCGTATTATTGTATGCATGAAAAACATACAAAATTTTATGGGCTTTCATGAATGTTAACATGCAGAATTTTCATGGAACTGATGACTGATGAATAACATGCAGAATTGTGAATATTAACATGCAGAATTTTCTGGAACTAATATGGTTATTGCATGTTATTGCATATGCTGTTTTTCTGGGTTTTAGGACAAAAAAATCAAAGTTGGCTTGTTATTACTTGAATTAATGCCATGCAGAATTTTATGGAACCAATCTGGTTAGTTCATGCTTATGTGATGTACTGATTTGAATATGTGGAATATTAACATGACTGCATGTATGTTAAATATATGAAATGTTGTGTGCATTAGACATGAGTGTTCATAGCACACACATAGTGTACGGTGTAGAAATATCCATGTAGAGGTTTTCATACATTGGTCATGGGTTTGAGGCAGTGGGCACAAATTGCATTGTATCAGGTGCGGTAACACCACATTACATGAGAGTGTACATGGTACTGACTGCACCGCATTCTGGGTGCTGAATCGTGTGGGCTTGGGAATGGGATCGAAGGTCAAATTGAGTTCCATAGTGAAACCGAAATGGAAATGAAATGTGCTCCATGTGAGCAAGTAGTGGGATACCCCCCTCAGTGAAAACCCGAAAACCCGGGTTAGACAACAGATTCCACTGAAAGCCCGAAAATGCCTGAGGGTAAGAGACCCGTGAGACCTAAAAGTTCTGTTGCCAAAAAGACATGAACGATTGAATAAATATCACATAGACTACGGAAGTTGTGAGATGGGGAGTCGGAATTGACCGCATCGATTTCCCATTGGCACTTCATGCTAGGTGGTAATATATCTGAGGTCGACCCGCAGATTGGGCCATGTATGGGAAAGTCGCCTCATACATGCATGTAGATTTTTTTTCCATGATAGGATAAAATGTGGCGTATGGATTGGTTGTTGGTTTGATCAGAAATGATCATTTGCATGTGCACCTAGGTAGGAAATAGCCCTTATAGGGGATTTATCTCACTGGCGTTAGCTCACCCCGCTGACCCTCTTTCGTGTACCTGGACAGTAATGTGCGCACGACGCCTCCTTAGAGGCCGGGATTATGAAGCGGGCTGAACTGTGGCCTTGATTTCTTGTTTTGTGTATATATTAGAACAAACTAGTATTAATATATGTTTTGTATTAGAGCATGTAATAATCAGATCTAGAAATGTATGGTCTTGTAACCGTATTTGACGAAAGTATGACGATTGGCCCATCGGGTCATTTTACTCATGTATGGGTCTCAAGGATATGAGACAATGTCATGTGCTGATCGTAGTCAATGGACCCCGGTTTTGGGGTGTCACAAATATGCTGTCCTCCACGTATCTGGCCACAACTCATGGTCGGTCTCGTATGACATTCGCGTACTACCGCCTAGTTGTTTAGCAAAGCTGCATGCATATGAGTAACCGCATTGTTAAGAACCTTCGTTGTCTCAGGCGCCTATGGCCTTCATCGGTACCTTCTCTAGGCCACTAATTGGTATTAGTAGCAACGATCCTCCAAGATTTCATATGCTTGGTCTCAGGGTCTCTTCTAATTAGCGACCCCGAGGCATCAATCACTGCTCTAGTCGCATTTCTCGCACCATTATAAAAATTCATGGACTAAGATCCATCCGGGTCACCGTGATGCAGGCACTTCTCAACAGCTCATGAAATCTATCCCATGCTTCTACCAGGTTCTCTCCTTCCAGTTGTCCAAAAAGTACGACTTGCACCACTGAAAGCAATTTTCGCAGGTGGGAAGAACTTGGTCAGGAACTTTTGCACTAAATCGTTCCATGAAGTAATGGAATCTGGTACTTGACTTGTCAACCAATGCTTGGCTCTATCACCTAGTGAGAGTGGGAACAATCTCAACCTGAGTGCCTCTTCAGTGACCCCATTGTACTTGATCGTGTCACGGACTTCGAGGAAGTTGGTCAAATGCATGTTCGGATTCCTACTGGGTAATCCATGGAATAGATGTCCTCAAGCATCTGCAGTTATCGATCAACTCGAAGTTGTTTGCCTGAATAGGTGGTCTTCGGATAGCTGTCTGAACAACTGTAGGCGGTAGGACAAACTCTTCTAGCAACATGAATGGATCATTTGGCTGTATAAATGGCCTGGGTGCTTGATTCGCCCGCGTTATTCTACTCTCGCCCCTTTCGCGGCTCGCTTTTGCTCAAGGTTAAGATCCCGCTTCATTGTTTTCCATGTTGTTAGATTTCTATTTTTGTATTGTTATTCGTTTCGCGTAATTTGTGTAAAGTTCTTCCGGCCAGATCGCCGGGATGTAGGCCTTCACCCTGATCTCCCGTCACATGCGCTCACTGTAACTTTGACTACAATCACACACGAAACAAAAAAACCAAATTACCAGCACTTGTAAAACAAAATAAAAACAAAAATTCCAGAGTAATATCTAATTGCCTTGTTGTCAATATCAACACTAAACTTATCCTCAAAGAACCCGCTACTAAAAACTCGACAGCTAAAAGCGTTGATGTGTATATATGTACTATGTGCGCAAGTGCACGCGTCGTATCAAGTAATATAGTGTACCTAGGGTACGAATATCGATCCACGGGGATAAGTGTGTTGAATACAAAGTTTAGCTTTTAAATATTATTTGGATGTAAGCTTTGAGTGACAAATTACTAATGCCTGAACTTAAACTGAACTAATCGATCTTAGTGAATTACTATGTTGCAGACTAGGCTATGTTTCCCCTCGCCACTTTTGATGGATTATTTCCTAGAGAAATTACTATTCAGTTTATTCACGACTTATTGCTGACGAGGTGATCGTGCTTACGAGATACACTCTCTCGAGGTGTATCCGCCTATCTCGCTAGTAGGCTGAGACCACCCTAACTCGACATCCGAACGCTGAATGGTTCTAACCTTAATCGCCACCTCGTAATCGGAATATCTCGCGATCGAATTGGACCGAAGGCCATCTATCTCGGGGATCCCCCGGGCATCCTCATCTCTCGAATCTCGGATATCTAGCACAATCATGCTAATGTTGGCCAGACATCACCATGTAAATAACTCACAGATATAGAGCAAATACTAACAAGTCATAAACAACCGAATAATATAAAATACGAATCTTAAATCCATGACCATAGTGTCTCGCCACATCCCTAGATATGGTTCAGAACATACCGACGTAAGTACACAAGTATTCAATCTATAAAACATCATCAATCTTTCAGGAAAGAAAAAATACAAAAGTAACTGTCTTCTTCACTATCCCACGCCGATGCTTCTCGCGTTCTAATCAGACGTGATCTTGATACCTCGACTCGGTCCCCTTTTCTTTTAATGATGGGAGGTGGTCGTTAGCCGACGCCGCTGAATGCCAATGTCGCCGACGCTACAATTTCGTTGACTTCTATTTGTTGATCCAACGTCGCAATCTGGAACGCCAAGGAGATCGTCAGCGACGCTTGAACATCGCGACGCTTCTCGCCATTTCATGCACTTCTACTCTCTGCTCCAAAATGCTTCCAAAAAGTTCCCGTTCCACCTGCTATTCACACAAAAGCAAAAATCAGATATCGGGCTATATAAATACGTATTTAAATGTAAAATTAAGCTAAAATGATAAGACGCATACTGCATGACACGAATGTTTTAGGCACCTATCACATGGAAATTAGACAAATGGAAATTATATGTAGGAAATATAATTATCTCTGAATTTATAAATGCTGTGTAGCATGACATAGCATGAAATACATGATTGCATTTTATATGCACGGTCACATCAAAGGCTGAATAGTGTGGGTGCATGGTACTATTATTCACCATTCTTGCACGTGTGGTGAGTTTGAAATGGGACCACGTCAAAAATCGAGACTCACTTGCTGTATAAAACAATAATAAATATAAATCATATGTGTTTGGACGTAGCAAGACGTGTGATCCCTCCCCCCCAAAAAAAAAAAAAAAAAGAAAAAGGTGAAAGACCCAAATTTATATGTGGTTATACATGATCATCGGGCGTGAAGACGATGTGAACCCGAAAGATCAGCTCCATGAACAACATGGGGTGACGACAAAAATTCAAGTGAATATTGGAGGGTTGTCCAATAGTTTAAGTCATTGGGTGAAACACCAATGACTGGTTTTCACACTTTGCATTGCAGGTCTGAGGGAGTCGATAGGGACTCAGGTTGTGGGCATGAGGAGTCTCATCTCATGCATGACACGTAATATTTCATATAGTATTGCATTATTTATATGGAATGTGATTGAACGTTTTCATGGTTGCCATTGCATGTGCATTTTAGGTAGGAGTAGTCTTTAGAGAATTTTTCTACGGCATTGCCTTCACCCCTGGGCCGTGGGACCCCTAAGGTATATAGGGACTGTATTAGGAGACTATTGACTAACGAATGGATTGCGAAGGAGGCCGACATATGGCCTTGAGTAACATTTTTTTTTTTCGTAAAAGTGTTTTGTATAAAATGATTTTTATAAAATTCTTTTGGACTATTGTATAAATAGTTGGGTATGTAATTATTGTACGAGGGTCGTGATCTAATTTCACGACTTAATTATTCACTTTATTTTCATATTTTACATTTAAATATGAATGAATGGGTCCCGTGAAGGGACGATATATGGAAGCAGCCGAGTAACCCGTGTCCATGGGCTGTTGGTACCGATCCGGCATTCGCACTTTGCAGACAAGACGACCCAAGATAGAATTTCGCGGCCGACGGTCATTAACCCGACCCCGAAAATCGTGTAAGGTTACAAATTACCGATTAAAAGCTGGCCATCAGCGATTTGATGACTTTTTTGCTTGATCAAAGTATCTTTTGCCATTTTAATTGCTCACAAAACTAACGGTATCAACTACACACTACAACAAGTCGACGACAAAAGCATAAGAAAACAAAGGCAAATCAAATGAAAACTCAGATTGGGTGGAAGAAACCACTTTATTGGGGGAGGAATCCAGATCTGAGAAAACGAAACAATGGGAGGGGTGATTTCAGGTAAAGGAAAGCCAAAAAAACCATCCCTTCTTTCTAATGGGATGAAAAGAAGGAACGAAAGAAATCACAATTTCCAAAGGAGAGGAGAGGATGGGGTAATGCTAAAAACAAACTCTAGTTAAAGTTAAAATCTCTTAAGAAATAGTCATTGCTATAAACTACCACTTATGATTAGTCTTTTTCACAAAATTTATGTTGCATATAGTAGATAATCAACTAAATGACTAAATTCTGTAGATCCACTTCTACTGATTATTGGAAAAAATCTAAAACCAATTAGTGATTATTGATTTTTTTATTCCTTTGGAATGCAATAGAGTTATTAAAAGTTCATAAACCTTAATTGAATATATATATATATATATATATGTATACACACATATATATTATTATTTTTCTTATAATTTTTATTTTGAAAATTTCATTTTCATTATAAACATAGGACTTAAAATATTAGTATTTTTTGTGAAATTATTTTTCTTATAAATATTTAAAGCATTTGCGCGATTCTTTAAGTATATTTAAATTTCTAGTTTATTGGAAATTTCGACCTTTCATAATGAATGTTTTTATAAATATTATTGTATCTAATTACCTAATAGTGCATATTATGTATATATCACAATGTTTTTTTTTGTTTTTTCGTATCTTTCAAAATTATCCTTAAAAGTGTCTGATGTTGATTGATTCACGAGTAGTAGTCATAGAGAACCCTGGATTGGCTGTAGAGATTCTTATCTAATTAGTTTTCATACATTTGTTTCTTGCTCTTTATTCGATAATTTGTTTTTATGAAGGCCATTCTTAGTCTCTAGAAAATTTGGAAGAAAATGCAAGATAAAGAAAGTAAAGAGGAATAAAATAGGAAAGAAAATAAAAAATATATTCAAAATTTATAAATTCCTTTGTTGTTGTTTGAAATCATTTTACTTATTCTTTCTATTTATAAAAATTTCAATACTTTAAAATGAACAAAATTTTAAGAATTTTTAATTTTTATCTTTTATATTTTTCATGGTGAAACTAACATTAGGAAATCATTTTTCACTAGTTTTTGTTTCTTTTTCACTTTCTTATAAACCAAACATTGGGTTACTTTGGTGATATAAATATTTCTCTTGTTTGTTAAATACAAAAGAGCTTCATATCGAGCATCATACTTGATTTAGAAAGTTTTTTTTTAGTACATTTGAATGCCTAAGTCGATGCTCTTGTGAGCTTTTTCATCAACTTGAAGCACAATCTATTAATCGTTAATAGTTTTTTAGAATCTCCAATTAAACCCGATTATGCTTTTGGTGATTTATTTAGAGTCTATATGAATCTCTTTATGCATTTGCTTTGTTCTATAACGTTCTTTTTCATTTGTTTGTTCTAATGGAAAATTTTAGTTGTTATGAGGCTTATTATATATATTCTAACTAAAGTAAGATACAATATTTATTTTGTCACTTTTCTTTAGGTTCACTTCTTATTGATAAGATGAGTTGAATGGTATGAGAGAGTCATGGAAACAGAATCGTGTGTACTTAACTAAATAAATATATTTTAAAAAAATTTAACTTATTCTTTCTTTGTATATAAAAGATAAAATAATTTGGAAGTGAATAAATTCCTAAACAAGTAGTTTTAATATGTGTAATATATTTTATAAAGAATTGCAAATGACCCAACTCATTTGAGGAAGTTTCCTAGTTAGTAACATACACATGAGTGAAAACTAAGTGCAAGTGCAGGCGTCATCTAACAAGTAATAGGATAGTGATCAATATGAGTATCGTCCCATAGAGATAGTTTCTATCAAGTACCGAAATTAATCTAACTCCAATTTTATTTGAATAAACAAACAAGAATTGAATAAATTTAATTAACCTAAATGGATACACCAGGTTAAGTACAAATAGATGAAAACTCAATGGATGGAAGCTCTGACACCGATTCACCAAGATCAATCCAATTTCAATCACCTAGTTTAATTAATCAATGTTTATACCCTATATTATGATGTGGATTTCTGAAAATGTCATTATTAATCTTTCTTAAGCATCAATAAATAACATTTATGTGATACAATTCATAAATCACATAACTCATTAAGCATAGAAAATCAAGAAACCACATATAATCTCATAAATATCTCTAATTAATGATAATCATAGTGGTATATCATTCAAGGTCAAATTCAATCATCGCTTCTTGATCTCAGATTGAATCACAAATCATGTGAATGGCCAATTACCCACAAGCATTATGAGAAGAATGAAATACTCAATATAGATATGGACTAAAACATCAATCAATTTAAAACTAGATAAAATTCAAACATTCATAATCTAGCTACATCCTAGCCCTAGAAAGAAAATCTAAACATCATAAATTGAATAAAAACATATATGTAAAGAGAGTCATAATGAGAGAAAGAGAAAGAACTACAGATATAGTAGAAATCTTCTCTTCTCAACTTTGTTTCTCTCTCTAAAAATAGAGCAACAGTTGTTCCCCACCCAAAATGAAGGATCCCGACCCGGATTAACCTCATGAACCCGAGGGGACCTCCCGGCACTCCAATGGATATAGAAACTTTTCCTCAAAACAATCAAATAACATCCATGAGCGAACCCTTTACAAACTTTACATATCTTTAGAAAATAATGGTGGTATTAAGTGGTAAAATTTTTTCTTTTTTTTTTTTTCAAACACTTAGATTTTTCAGAAAAATTGGCCATAGTTTCCTCTGTTTTTCGGACTTCCCAAATTTACAAATACCTGCATAAGCATTTAAAAACACTTCTAATCTTCCAATTTTCAACTTCCGTTTGAAGACTCCTCGTCCACAACTCAATCAACACAATATATACCATATGCATTTATTCATTTCAATCATCAAAACATTCAAAACTTCTTCACTCATGCAATAGCTTTTATAAAAGATTGGCTTGAGCCGACTTAAGCCAATCGCCTAAGTAGTTCCTTTTCAAAATATCCATATATGCATATATATATGACAAAGTATTCGATATATAAAATATGCAACCTATTTATACAATGCAAACTTCACATAGCCATCTCCCTCGATGGCTCAACTCACCGCAGAGGGTACCTCACGGCCAAGACTGCCTCACCCCAAAATGTTTTGGAACATATGGAAAAGAATGAGCTAAAAGAGCCTGAGTGTACATTTTCTATTAAGATAACATTTCCGTGATATACCAAAATAATACATACTTATACAATGAAAATCAATTTATGTCTGAACATTTATGCCTTTTAAACTTTCTTCTTCTCTGTGATAATAAATACTTATACACAAAACCATTTATGCCTTAAACATTTATGCCTAAACTTTCTTCTTTCTCGATAATAAATACTTATACAATTAAAATCGCTTATGCCTAAACATTTATGCCTCAAACTTTCTTCTTTCTTTCTTTCTTTCTTTCTTTCTTTCGATGGAACCTAGGGAATAAAACACACCGAACAAGCCTCCGGCATCGACGGGTAAGGGACAAATATTCCGGCCATAACCACTACGCTGCGGAGAAAACCCACGCTTTGCATGTGGTTCCAACTACAGCACCTTATCACGTGTAAGGATATTACTCTAGACACTCCACCTCCCGCTTAGTAACCCATAACTTTACCCCAACCTACAAGCTTAAGGTACTCGCCGATATCATCATAATAAATATATGGTTAGCACCATCGCAAAAACATTTATCAAAATTCAGCTATAAATCCATTTAAATCCTTTACTTTATCATTAAAACACATATATATGAAAATATACATATGCATTCTTACACATTTTTAAACTTCCATAATGCCTTAACATATGCATACATATAATTTAATTATATAAATATAGATTGATGCAAGATAAAACATAAACATATGCCCTAACATTTATATAAACATTTCCATTAAACTTTTCAGTTTAACATTAAAACCATTCACTTTTAAAACTCAATTATCAAAATATCATTTTTACACTCACAGTTCACCGCTCAATCCCGCTTGCTTTCCGTCGAATTCCCGTTTCCCTTCCGATAGTCCTTTTCACCTTTTTGCAGCACATATAATTATATCGATTTTAATCCACTATACACATTCATTTAAAGCCAAATGAACAAATTACCTTTAAGCACTAAAAACCCACTAATTCTTGGCCAACCTTTCCAACAATACTCTATAGACTTTATGACTCAAAAATATCTAAACGGTCTTCAAAATTTATAAAACTCTCCCAGATCAGTCCTTATATTCAATGACATATCTTTTTAAATCTTCAATTTAAAATTCCTCTAAAGCTCCTAACCACATAACACAAGTTACAGCATGTTTTTGATGCCAACTTGGTTAACCTACTGAATCACCTACTGTTATCCTTGAATTTATGGGATCTTTAACTCCATAAATTGGAAATGGTTCTTCACTCATTTGAAGCTATGGTTCTAAGGTTTCTTCTCCACCAACACTAATTTGGATCACCAAAACTCAAGTTATTGTATTTTACATCTAGATGACTCAATTTTGGCAGAACAGAATCTTACATAGCTCCACTTTTGACAAATTTTTCTGGGTACTTTAGGGTTACAATTTGCATAAACTTCCTTCAGAGCAATTGCTAGGAAGTCTATTTTACTCAGAATTTGAATCACTCAATTTGATGAGTGAAACTCCACTTATGGCCAAAACATTCATAAACCATACCCAAAACAGAGCAAAATCAGTGAGCTACACGAGCTCACCTTTCAGTCCGTATTTGGGAGCCTTAGAACTACAATTTGCTCTTGGTCCCTTCTATACATTTGTAGCCCTATCTCTTATGATTCTTTACCAATTGGAATCAATTCATTTGGATGATTCTAACTTAATCTATAGCCAAAATAAAAATAGGGGTTTTACAGAAATTTTACAGCATTCCCTTTACTTTACAACATGATCTTTATGCCCTCAATTCAAATCCTTTTCTTTTCTAACCAATTCCAATGCATTATACCTCAATTTCATAAATCCCTAACCAATTTCAACATTTCATACAAAATTGAACATCAAACCCTAACCATTCATTCACTTGATTTTTTTTCAAACCCTAACCTAATCCATTTCTTTCTCAATTTCTATCAAAAGCATCATCATTCATCCTCAAATACCCCAATTCTACCATCCATACAAGAAAATCAAAGCATTAGACATGAAAAACATAAAAATCCAACTTTCCCACCATTAAAAACTTACTTGTTCTTGGTTTTCCTTGGCTCCTCTCTCTTGATTCCACTTGTAGATCACTTGAAGAGCTTGAATGATGAGAAAAATCACATCTCATACCCGCCCAGCACTTTTTTTCTTCTCGCTTCTCCTTTCTCTCCTTTCTTTCTCTCTTTTCTTCCCCTCTTTCTCTCATAGCCATGAGCTCTCCCTTTTTTTTTACAAATCTAATCTCTTGAGTTGATTTTGACTCACTCTTCCAAATCAGCTCTTCACACTCGGGCAAAATTACCCTTTGAACCAAATAAGTCACTGGGTCCATTCTAATGAATCACAAATCCATTAACCTATTATTTTATTCATAACTTAGTCATTAAGAAAGGTTTTAATTGGCTCTCACAAGAAAATATCTCATTTATGCCAGATTTTATCTCGCCACCTTATACTGCTTTTATACCGATTAAGCGTCAAAAATATTCTATGGTCGTCTAAACTTCAAATTAACCATGAAATATTCAAATTAAATCCGTCACAATGGATTCCAGGCTTTGAAATCACCGAAATCGGATTTAAAATCATTAAAATCGGAAATTCGGACAATAGCGTATTAGTATCCGAATTACGTTCGGATTGTAGCTGGAAACTATCGAAGCGGACCCACAGTTTCACTCGCGTTCGATTTAAATTAACTCTATGATTGATTCGGACATTTCGTATTTTTCGGCCCAATTTAGAAAATTTCAGCGCAGCTCCCGATTTTGATCAGGAAATCATTTTATTCTTTTCAAATCTCCCAGATCCTCTTCTAAATATCCAATTCAAAGTCATGAATGAAATTTCTTAAAATTCCTTTGCAAACCCCTAAATCAGGATATAATAAGAAAAATCACTATTCCTTAGGGTGCCGGTTACAATTTTAAAATTCCACTTCATGCCCCGAATAGCGTCGGAGCGTTCTAAATTAAGGAAAGGCAGGTTAGAAGCACACTTCTGAGACGATTGTGAAAATATGTGGAGATGAATTGAATACGGCCAGAGATGGTTCCTCCCAATTTATGGCCTGAATTGGGTCACATGAGTGAGAAAGGGTTACATATATACTAGCGAAAAAGGCTCTCATTCCTTTTACTAAAGGCAGTCTTAACCCTTGTGATTATTGTTTATTTGGAAAACATCATAGAGTTTGCTTTCTAAATCTTCAAAGAAATCTAATATTTTGGAATTGGTTATTCTGATGTTTGTGGTCCCTTTGAGGTGGAATGCAGGTGGAAATAGATATTTTGTCACATTCGGTGATGATGCGCCAAGAAAGGTGTGGGTTTGTCTGTTGAAGCCCGAAGATCGAATGTATCAGTTTTTAGGAAATTTCATGTCTTAGTTGAAAGAGACGGGAAAGTTTTTTGAAGTGTCTTGTGCTATTGATGGAGGTGAGTATACATCGAAAAGGAGTTTAGAAGCTCTTGCTCGGCACGTGGTATTAGACATGAGGAGGCAGTTCTGGTACTCCCCTGGCCACCTGATGGTGTGCGAGAGAGGATGAGCCGCCTTGTTGAGAAAGGTCAGATCTGTGCTAAAATGTGAGCTACCTGAAAGTGTTTTGGGGTGAAGCTGTCGTCTTTGCTTGTTGCTTGATAAATAGGTCTCCTCGGTTCGGCTGGGTTTGACATTCGAGAGAAGGTATGTATAGGAAAAGATGTTGTTTACAATCATCTTAAGGTTTTTAGGTGCAAGGCTTTTGCATATTACCTAAAGCGGAAGTCAACGATGACAAAGGCTTTTCCATGTGTATCCTTGTTAGGTATGGAAATGAAAGAGTTTAGTGCAGTTAGCCAGGATCCGATGAAAAGATTTTCAAAGAGTAGAGATGTGATATTTTATGAAGATCGGACTATTTGGTGTGAGGCGAAAGGTTAAAGCTATCAGTGATGGTGTTATTGATCCTACGATTATTCATTTTCCTTTCTGCGTATAGATGGGGAGCGAGAGATAGGCGAGTGATGAAGCACCGAGGCAGTGGTTGATGATGGGATGCCGAGAGAGTGATCAAGGTTGTTGAGCGGAGGCAGCCTCCTCGACAAGTCATTTCAGATTCTCCCGAATTAGAAGGACTAATAGGGAGGTAGTCCATCATCCGAAGTATCCTTGCCCGGAGTATGTGATTCTAACGATGAGGGCCATAGAATTTTCAAAGTAGGACTCATGCGGATAAAATTATAAGTGGATGAAAGCTATGCGAGAAGAAATGCATTCTTTGTTAAAGAATGACACTTATGTGAGTTAGTGGAACTTCGAAGTGAGAGAAAGGCATTAAGGAACAAATGGAGTGTTCAAGTTGAAGAAGATAGTGATGAAAAATTCTTTGAAGTATAAAGCTCGTTTGGTAGTAAAAGGTTTTGGGCAGAAGGGTATTGACTTTGATGAGATATTCTCTCCAGTTGTGAAAATGTCTTCTATCAGAGTTGTTTTGAGTTTGACTGCTAGTTTAGACCTCGAGCTTGAACAGTTAGATGTGAAGACTGCTTTTCTTCATGGTGATTTGAATGAAGAAATTTACATGTCTAACTTTGAGGAGTTTGAAGTAAAGAGTAAAGAGCACATAGTTTACCAAATTAAAGAAAAGTCTTTATGGAGAAACAACAGCGCCAAAGGCGGTGGTACAAGAATTTGATTCCTTTATGGTGAGCCACGGTATAGAGAGGATAGATGCGAGATCATTGTGTTTATTTGAGGAAGTTTCTGAGATGGTAACTTCATTATTCTTTACTTTATGTTGATGATATGTTAATAAGCGGGGGAATGATTCAAAAATTGATTGAAGTAAGTTGAAGAGGTTGTTGAGTCCTTTGACATGAAGGAACAGGGCCTGCCAAAACAAATGTTGGGTATGCAGTGCACAAAGATAGAAAGTAGAAGTTGTGGTTGTCATGGGGAAAAGTATGTTGAACGTGTGCTTGAAAGGTTGATATGAAAGATGCTAAATCGGTTAGCACACCTCTAACCCGATCACTTTAGAAAGCAGCGAAGCTTATGCCACCTCTGACAGATGAAAAGGAAAAAGATGGCCTCTATTCCTTACTCCTCGGCCGGTGGGGAGTCTTATGTATTGTATGGTTTGTCTGAGCAGATATTGCACATCTTTGACAGTCACGGTGAGTAAGATTTCTCTCAAATCCGAGGAAAGGAGCATTGGGAAGCGGTGAAATGGATCTTCAAATATTTGAGGGTATGAAAATTGTGTTTGAGTTTTGGGGGTTAGAAACCGGTGTTGAAGGTTTACGGATCTTGATATAAGCGGGTGACCTTGATGGTAGAAAGTTGACCTGGGTTTTATTCACTTTTCTTTGGGGGAGAATTGTTTCATAGCGAGTCTGAGATTCTGAAGTGTGTCGCATCTACTGCGGCGAATATATAGCGGCAAGTGAAATGACAAAGATGTATGGATGAGAAGATTTGTCGAAGTGGGTTTGATGCGGGTATGTTGTGTTTGTGATAGTCGGGTGCTATGGACTTGACGAGAATGCCATTACCATTCTCGTCTGAAAGCACATTGATGTGAGATATCATTAGTTACGAGATGTCATTGGAAAAAGAAGGCTGTTTGTGTGCGGTTCTTACGGAGCGAAAGCTTGAGGCGTCTTGGCGTTTTTTCTTGGAGCGAGAAAATAGGCGTCTTTGGGTGTTATTTTCCGGGAGTAGAACAACTTGATTTGTATACGAGATTAGGTGAGATCTTCATCAATCTGTTTTTTGATTGAAATTTAGATTTGCACATTAATTTTATTCACTATATTTAGATGATTTCATTGTTTTGGGATCTTGAAGTGCATCTTACGATTGTGTTGAAAAGCAGGTGTTGAACCTAGTTTAGAATTAGGTTTTGTACCTAAATTATTATAGTGGATGTTTGGGTGGACTCGAAATGAAGGTCAGTGGTTTTCCTCTTCTCACTTTGGGGAGGTTTTCCACGTTAAAATTCTCTCTGTTGTGTGATTATCCTCCTTGGCATATTATTTTTCTTGTTTGCATTTATTGACTCTAATAGGATTCATCGACAAGGGAAAATATTCAATATTGTGTTTATTTCCCAGCCAGTTTCTATCATTGGACCTCTAATCAGGTCAAAAACTCTTATTATAACATTGATCGGGTTGGGTTTTACCTGGCCCCTTTTGGCTCCCAACAACCATTTATAGTATCCTCTCTTATGGGCTTTAAAAAGGCCAAATTTGGAAAATTTTGGGCTTGAGGTTCGTGAAAATGCCTGGGTGCCATTGTTCAAGTGTTGAGCCGGCGCTATACATTTTATCCACTCTTGTTGATTAAAGCGTTGGGGCTCTATTGTTCAATCATTAGGGCGCTACCCTTGCTATTCATTCTAGGGATTCAAGCGCCCGGGGTGCCACTGCTCAAGCACCAAGGCGCTACCCTTGGTGCCCAAAACGAACTTTTGTGCTTCCAATCCTCAACTTTGCTCCACTTTAAGTCATTGCTCTCCAAGATTAATCTAGTTACCAAAATCAAAATAAAATGCATCAAAACACTCATAAAAACCTTGAGAACTACAGAATATCAAGTATAGAAATATTTGATTGTGTATGATTTAATATATGAAATATTTATATTGCATTTACTATAAATGCATTAACGTGGTATGTGAAAATTTTTTCGATGTGTGAATAGTGTCTCGGGGCTGTATTTACACCCTTTTGAGATACGTCATTATTGTTGCATGTTTTGATTGCTTGATTTTGTATTTCCAATTGCGTTAAGGACATATACATGGAATGATGTATATGAGAATTATGATTGTACGGTTATTACGTAGGAAACTATATGCATGGTATAATGCGTATAGAAAAGGGAAAATGGAGTTAGGAACTACAACCTTAGGGATTGGGATAGTGAAATGAACATGAAAATTTTGAAATAAATGAATTGAGTGGTTAGCAGTTAGCACCACGTAGAAAGTGAACGGGTCAGTTCATGGTTGTCAAGTCTATTAGTAATTGTCACACACATGCATGCCTTTGCCATGCATTGTGACACATGGCTTGCCATGTGTCACTCACATGGCTTGCCATGTGTTACCACATGGTTCGCCATGTGTCATCCACATGGCTCGCCATATGTGCCCGACACGCGTTTCCTCGAAATACGTGAAATTCCGACTATCTCGGAATTCAACGAAATTCGATTGGTAGCTAATTTTCACGAGATGATTCCAACGGTGCAATAGGTTTTGTCATCCGAGATCTAGAAAATTCCCAACTTTTCTCCAGACTATTTCGATAAATTACTGTTTTGCCCCCTTTTTATCTAAAAAATTTAAATTTAAAATTTTCTCGGGTTTTACACTCTCCCGCCCTTAAAAGAATTTTGTCTCGAAATTCACACACACATACACACAATCAAACACATGCATATGCGATAGTCATTTAAAACATTAATGATTAGAAAGCGCACCTTCCATGTCGAACAAGAAGGGATAGTTGGCGCACACGGTGTCCTCGCGCTCCCATGTCGCCTCCTCGACTCCTCGTTGCATAACACCTTCCTAAGCCTCAGTCTTGCCATACAAAACTTGCTCTCGCTATCCATGATAAGCACGGGTCCCTCCTCGAGTCCATCCACATTAACAACAAGTTCTCCCGATCCCTTTATATGAGTTGGATGCGGGTGTCTTAGGAGCATAGAGGCAGTGAAACACCTCATGAGCGGCTCGACAAACTTAGGCGGTAGCGTAAGACAGAGAGATTCAATTTGGAAAAGAACCGTCATGATTTTGATTACAAAATTGTAATTTCGGTTAAAAATCCATAATTAATTCTCTAGATCTCGGATGGTGAAACGGATCATACCGTTGGAATCGTCTCACGAAATCTAGTTGGCACGTAAAATTTCATAATTTCGAGACGATGGTCGACACGTTTTCGAGAGGCATATGAAGATTCGAGATGCGAAATGCATGGGTTCTGATGAGACCAGGCCGCAGGATAGCATGTACTCATGTACCATAAGTGGTATGAGTAGAGAAATAATGAAAATGGACGACCGAGGTAGTGTCGAATATCAAATCTGGTAAAAGAGGGACATAATGGGTATTATAGAATTTGATCTTAAGTCACTAAAAGCCAAATTAGCAAATAGTGACTTGTCTTCTTAAATGAACCAAGGCAAAAACGTGGAGAACCAGTTGGGGGAGATGTAGTGACCTTCGTTTGAGAGAGTTTTAGAGAGAGGCGGCACTGCAGGGGTTTGCGCGATCGGCCGGATTGGCGAACCGAGTGAGCGAGAAGCGATCTCGCGAATAGGCTGCAGCGTGGACTGGGTTTTTAGTGAGTTTCTTCAAACTCCTCGAGGTAGGATTTCTCCACTTGGGTTTTATTTATTATTAAGTGTTTTCTGAATCATTTTGGTTCATTTGAGGTCGTGAGGGCCGTTTGATCGGTCCCAAAAACTTCAGGACGAATTTATAAAATTTTTGGAAGAAAAAAATGGAACGTGTGTTTGCTCTGATTGAACAGTGTGAAAAATGGGTATTTTGGTGTTGATCATGTATTGGGTATGGAAAAAGTAGGAATGGCCGTGTGATCTCTTGCGAGTTCACCAAGTGAACCGTTGAGTTGTGATTTTTCGGGAATAGTAACCGAGGGTTTCACTATTCCCGAAACAGTGTTCTAAAATGTATTTTCATGAAAATATGTGTTTGGTTAAGTAATTCGAATCGAATTGCTTGTGTTTGAACATTAGCCCAAGTGAGCTAATTTTGATGCTTGAAATTGATTAATTACATGACATGATTGTGTGATTGGATATTATGCGAGTATATTCATGTTTATATATTTGCATGTGATTAGGCGCTGTTGGGCCCGACGCTCGTGCATTCCGTATACTACGGAACATCCCCCAGGGTTATAGGAGTTAGTGCGCTGAGATGATCCCAAAGAAAATGGTTCGGAGGGTAGTCTAAATGTTAATTATCGGAGGAGTAGTGAAACTAAAGAAAAATATCAATCGTCGGAGCGGCCCAATTGATATTCATCGGAGAATGAATCCTGCAGCAATAATATATCAGCGAAATCGGAAGTATTTCCGGTTGATATATTCATCGGAGGGTAGTCCACAAACAAATAATATATCAATCGTCGGAGCGGCCCAATTGATATTCATCGAAGGGTTGTCCACTAATAAAACAATAATTCTCATACAAGGCTTAGGCGAGTGTGAGAGAGTCGGTGAGGACTCGGGATCTGAGTTGGTCATGTAGACATTAGTAGGATCATGCATTTGCTTGAATGTGTGTTTAAATTGGAATATTGCAACGCCAGGTGGTGAGTAGCCCACTTAGGGCGATTCTCCTCTTGAGCTTTACTCTCACCCTGAGTCGTGGACCCCCTTTATTTTTGCAGTCTCGGGCGTGCGAGAGACGGCTTCGATCTATAAGTGAGATTAGAAAAGTCAGTTATTGGCTTGGCTTTGATGATATTTACATGTATTAGAATTTGAGTATTTTAATATATGTTGTATAAGAGTAAAACATTTGAACTCTTGTAACTGTTGGGTATATAGTTGGTTTCATAGTTGGTATGTAAGATTGAGTATTGTTTATGGGCCTAGTGGGCGGTATTACTCATGGGATGAATATATTGGATATATTGAATATATTGGGCGCTGGGACGAGGTTTCATGCGGGTATTTTACTTTAGGTAGAGCTCCGGTACAAAGGCTCTTGCCGATTTTCTAAAGTGGCGTCTGGTAACCCGACCTCCACTTGTATTCCGCGGGTTGACGGGTTGTCAACGGACCCCCGGGTTTGGGGCGTCACAACTTGGTATCAGAGCTTAGGTATACGAATACCTAGGGAGCTCGGGTTTGGATATCCATCACCACTAGGTGGTTTGATGTGGAGTATAGGTATATGGAAACCTATAGATAGAAAATTTGTGCTTAGGCCATAGCCGAGTAAGAACATCACCACTAGGTGGTTTGATGTTAGGTTTAGGTATATGAGATTACCTAGGAAATCCCGGGTTAACCTGAGGACACTACAATCACGTGTTTTGTGTGTTTTGTGTGATTTGATGAATTATTGTGTGAATGGTATGCTTACCATGTTGTGTGATGAGATTGATTATGTGTGCTTGGTGATTAGCACATGAATGTGTAGAAAATATGTTAAAAAAATATTGGAGTGTACTGTGTACAAAACTGGAACAAAGAGAATAAATGAGAATAAATTGGAAGAATTTATTTGGTTTAGAGGTGAAGAAATTTAATTTTTAGGTTTGATGTAGCGAAGAAAGATAAATAAAATAAATTTTACTAAATTTATTTGGAGTGTTGAATGTGAAATTTTAAAGCTAAGAAAAATAAATTTTACTAAATTTATTTGATGAGAATTGAAAAAAATAATTTTCTAAGATTTTACAGGTGGTAAAATTGAAGAAAATAAATTTTTATAAATTTATTTGAGTGGAGAAAATTTTTCAGTGAAAAACTGGAAAAAGAAAATAAATTTTTATAAATTTATTTGGTTATGAGTGAGAAAATAATTTTCTGGTTTATATAGGTGTAAATTTTAAGAAAATGGAGAAAATAAGGTACATGAATTTATTTGAGTGTCCAGAAAATGAAAAAAAAATGATTTTAGTGATTTTTAGAGATTTTTTCCAATTTAAAAATAAATGAAAAAAAAAATATATATATATATAAAACCAAAAAAAATTTGGTGCAGAAAGTTGAAAATTAGCTACTGCCCAAGTGCATTTTTAGAGAATGTGAATTGTATTACAATACAGAAATTGTATTGCAGTGAGGAACTCGGGAGGCGGGAATTGTGGCTGCAATAGGTTGGGTTATGTGCGATAGAGAACAGACGGGGAGTAGTGTATTGCGATACAACGCAGCGTATTACAACCAGGGGTTGGGGCGAGGCTGGGTGTATTGCGATGGAGTGCCCGGTAACCACGATCACGACCACGTAGCGGCTGACCGCGGCGCGGCGTGGGCGTTGGGGCGTAGCGACGCCCAGCGTCTTCCAGGGCGGGGCGTCGGCGGCCCGGCCCAGGGGCGTCGCGACGGGGGGCCCGGCTGGGCGCCTTGACGGACGGCGCGGCAGTGTGTGAGGCGAAGCAGAGCTACAGCGGGCGCCTTGTGAGTAGGTGCCGCGCGCGGGGCGGCCTTGGGCACGTACGCCGGTGCACTCGGCTGATTTTAGCGGTTGACTGGTATTTTGCCAGTCAAATTTTTTGACATTGTTCGTGAACCCGGTTCATGAACACTGTTCGTCTCGAAATTTTTCGAAAAAAAAAATATTTTAAATTTAATTAAAAATCAAATAAAATTTGATAAAATTTTCGAAAAGTAAAATTTTCAAAAATAAAATTTTCGAAAATAAAATTTTGTTGAAAACAATATTTAAAATGCAAATGGATTACATACCTTCTTATAAAATCTGAGGACAATGTGTATACACTGAGTTATGTGTATGATTAGTGTCTCGGGGCTGTGTTTATGCCTTAGAGATACTGTATTGGATTTAACTACCAATTGAAGTCGTGATTACGCGGTAGTAGCGTTGGAAATTATATGCATGGTGTAATGCGTACAGGAAAATGGTGAATGCTAAGGTTAGGAACTATGACCTTAGGGATTTGGAAACTGAAATGAATAAGAGAACTGTGAACCTTATTGAAATAAATCGGTCAGTGGTTGGATTGCTTTCACTTAGGAAATGAGCAATTCGAGTTCAAGGTTGTGAGTCTATTAGTAATCAGCATTTGTATTACTAGTTAGACTGAAGTGAGAATTAAATGATTCTTGTTGCCATGATTAATTGTGTAGATGGCTAATGATAGGGACGGGGCGTAGAGAGGACGTCCACGAGTCTTGATGGGAGCCTGTCGGTGTTTGATCGGCGGACTTTTCTTAGAAATTTGTTGTAGGTATGGCGGCGAATCTTTATAGCCTGAGGCTGGTATAGCGGAGTAGACGGGAAGATCCTAGTAACCTTCGAGGAGGTTTAGGGCGCATCATCCTCAGAGCCTTCCTGAGGGAAGGGAGATCAGATGTGCGAGACCATTGGTTTATCTGCAGTCGAGAAGGTGTTAGAGGCCGTGGATTTACCTCGACCACGACCGGGATTCATTATTTGCGTTCTAGCTAGAGAATGAGGACTATATATGGTGGAAATGTGCAAGGGACCTCCTAGAGACCTTAGAGGGCGGTTATGCGTGGATCCTTGAGGATTAGGGGCGAGAATAAGGAGATGATATGTCGAGGTTGCGAGTTAGGATCTCGGGATACTCACGATGGACACGAGGGTTATGGACATGTCGAGTTCGAGGTCATCCCGAGGATGGATTGGTGATAGCTTAAGTCGTTATCAATTGTGGCGTAGGAGAGTTACCGCTACACACGGGGCAGAACTACCTGTCTTTGTATTTAGAGGAATGACGATGTTTTGCCCCCCGGGACGGTGTATGAGTCAAGTGTCGAGGGACCGGTTAAGCGAGTTGGCTGTGAGCTAACCACAGAGGACGAGGAGGTAGGACTTAGACACGCCTCGGTAGTATGCGGTATGTAGATGTTTTCCGGATGAGGCTGCCCGGTGCACCTCCGCGGAGGGGTTGTAGACTTCGGTATCCGAGTTACACTCTTGATCTTCACCCATCTACGTGACTCATAGGATATCTTGCCGGTTAGTCGTAGGAACTCGAGTCAAATTCTGAGAATATTGGACAAAGGGGTTTGATAGACCGAGCACTTCACCATGGAGCGGTTACAGTGCGGGAAGAGGCGAGACCGCCGGTGTGCATTGGGCATAGGCAGTTGAACCGGAGTTCACGCGTCGAGTCGGTGCCATTACCAGAGGATTAATGGTTTGTTGATCGGTTGAGTGGGCTGGAGTCTACTCAGATAGACCTTCGCATTGGTTACCATCATTTGAGGTTAGGAGGCGGATATCCACTAAGACGGCGTTAGGACGCGTTATGGGACCATATTGGGTGCTCGGCTGAAATTCCGGACGGCTAGAGAAGGTTGAGGCAGTGATGAGTTGGGAGAGACCGAATGTCAATCTTAGAGATACATAGTTTCTTGGGATTGGCTGGGTATTACAAGAGATTAGAAAATGGGCTGAGGTTGTCCATTCACGGTAGGATAGTAGGATTTTACCTACGGGACATGGACTCCATGGTTGGGATGACCCTGACCATAGAGAGAGAGATCGAGAATGCTTGGAACACTCGGGATACGGTTGTTGGTAGCAAGAGGGAGGATAAGCTTCTCCTAGTTCGGGGAAGAGGCAGAAGACTTACAGCCACTAGTTCGGGACTAGGGCGAGTTATTGCATGAGTGACTAGATTTCCCAATAGTGAGGATCCCAGGGCTTTGGGATATCATAAATCAGTCAAATTTGTAGAATGAAAATTATCACGCAGTTCATTCCTCCACACCTGAGTACGAGATTGAAGGGTAGTTTCGGTTGGGGGTCTTTATCTGAGCACTCGAAAGCGCAGTTGGCGAAAGGGGCTGAAAGTGTGGGTCAGTCGGGGATAAATCGGGTTACGCGACGGGCGTAGGCGGACCTTAGGAATTAATTACACATATTGGTTGCGATGTCAGGCTTGACATGGATGAGCTGACAACCATCGGGGTTGTCGGTAATTGAAACCTAGGTCGGGTTGTCATACCCGACACAACATTGGATTTGGGCTTAGAGGTTAAGGCCTTTAGAGAAGCCGAGTATAGATGTTCCTAGGATGTAGGGTGAGGATTGACAGTGATTAGGGATTATGAGTGAGATCTCAGTGCACTCATGGGTGGACCCGAGGATAGGGTATACGGTATGGCGACCATTGTGTTGTGCACGGTAACATCACGTTAGTCAGTGTGAGTGCACGGTATGATCATTCACCACTCTTGGTGAGTGGTTAAAGTTTGTCTTCGAGACCCGTCGGTGAAGACTCACTGGGTTGAATCGGGAAATGTAAGAGGCTCGAGTACTCAAACGAGTTGTATAATCGAGATGAAAGCACACGGTCGAATATCACATAGACTTGAGTTGGTATAGGGTGGAGTGACTCGAGGTTTGGATACCCTTTGGAAATTGTGGGTGTTGTTAGAAGCAGCATTTCGTTATGAGGATGTCATTCTGACATGGACTAGATTTGACGGAATTAGTGATGGATTGTCAAGCGATAATGAAACTACTGGAAGGTGGCGTTTACACAGTAAAGTTTGTGTAGGGTTATCGTTATGCGGATTATATACATGTGTTAGGACCCTTGGCGAGGCATGCGTCTGGGTTATAAAGGTAGAGGATTAATTGCCCTTAGTGGAGATTAGCAGCCCCTCTGACAAAGTTATCAGCGGAATATATGGTGGCACCATGAGGAGGCATTGTAGTGGAGGCCGTAGATCTTGGATTATGTTGAGCTAGGGTGGAAGAGAACTCAAATCACTTTGGTCTGATCGATTTAAGAACACCTCACGAGAAGGTGGGTTTGATATGATAACATCTTCTCGCGGCTCAGCCGGCGAAGAATTTATCTTGATGTGCGACGTGGTATAGAGTTCGGGGTTGATGATCGCGTTTTCTTTGGGTATTCACAAGAGGGTAGTCAGTTCGGCAAGCGTGAGCTATCGTAGGAGTTTATGTGGATCTTCGAGATACTCGAGAGATTAGGCCTTTGATGCGTCTTAGGTTGGCGTGCACTTGACATGATCGATTATCCGTGGGTATTTCACATCTCCATCTCAGAGATACTCAGGATCAGGCTCATGTGGTGGATTGAGGGTGGATAGGGTTTACCACCGGATGAGACCTTGAGGAGAGGACGAGTGCATTGATGATAACCGTGATCGGGTTTTGCGATGCAAAACCGTGAGGCCATAGTCATTGAAATAACGCCAGGCACTATGAGTGGAGGAGTTCACGTGGGGCTAACGAGGACACGATGCGGGCCACCTATCTCTTCTTGTTTAGGGATGAAGGTACGTGGTTTAGTTGTTTAGCAATTAAATAACTAGTTTACATGTATGGTACAGTACACGTTGCATATGCATGTGAGTGTTTATAATTGTCTTGAATTTCGGGACGAAAATCCTTTTAAGGAGGGGAGAATGTAAGACCCGAGAATTCAGATTTTCTAGAAAAGAGCGAAAATCGCAATTTTGATTACAATTGTAATTTAGTTAAATCAAGTAATTAAATCTCTAGATCTGGATCGTATTGAAAGCTGGATCATACCGTTGGAATCGTCTGTGGCGAAATCTTGTTGGCGTAAAATTTCGCAATTTTTCCGAGACGGTCGGAGTTGACACACGTTTTGACGTCGCGGTTCGAGGGTGTAAATAGCCCAGATTTTGATGCGACGAAGGCACGAGATAGCATGTACTCATGTACCACTTACAAGTGGTATGAGTAGAAATAATAAAAATGGACGACCGGTAGTCAGAATATCAGTCTGGTAAAGAGGAATATGTATAATGCATTATAAATTTGATCTTAAATTAAACAAAGCCAAATTAGGAAATAGTGAGCTTGTCTTTTTAAATGAACCAAGAGCAAAAACGTGGAGAACCAGTTGGGGAAGTCTGGTGACATATCGTTTGAGAGGGTTTTTAGAGAGAGAGGGAGCACTTCTCTCTAGAGACACTTTTACGATCAGGCCGTTGGGCGGACTTGCGGAGCGAGAAGGGAAAACGATCTCTGCGGGCAGGGCTGCGCGTGTGGACTCCGGTTTTAGTGAGTTTCTTCAGAGCTCCTCGGGTAGGATTTCTCTACTTGGGTTTTGTTCTATTGATAGAGTGTTTCTGAATGTTTTAGTTTGGCGTGAGGACATTTGATCGATCCCTGGCTTTCCAGGACCCGGGTATAAAATTTTGGAAGAAAAAAAATGCAGGCATTTGTGGTACGCCTCCAGGATTAAATTGGTGTGAAAAATGGAGTATTTTGGTGTTGATCATGTATTTGGTATGGAAAAAAGGCTGGGAATGGCCGTGATGATTATAAGTGAGCCCAGATTGAGTTAAGTTTTCGGGAATTATGGCAAGGGGTTTTCACTATTCGAAGCAGTCTCTAAATGTATTTCCATGAAAATATGTGTTTAGTTAAAGTAATTGAGATCGAGATTCTTGGTGTTTGAACATTAGCCCCAGTGAGCTAATTTTGATGCTTGAAATTGATTAATTACATGACATGATTGGCATGTGGTGGATATTATCTGCGAGTATATTCATGTTTTATATATTTGCATGTGATTAAACATGTGGAGGCAGCATACATGCATTCCATATACCTTTGGAACATCCTAGGACTATAGGAGTTGGCCATGAGATGAATCTAAGAAAATGGTTGGTAATTAAAATGTTAATTATCGGAGGAGGAGTAGTCAAACTGAAAAATATCAATCGTCGGAGGCCATTGATTGATATTCATCGAAGGAGTAATCCCTGAACAATAATATATAACCGTGTCGGAGGCGGCCCGGTTGATATATATTCATCGGAGGAATTAGTCCTGAGCAAATAATATATCAATCGTCGGAGCGGCCTAATTGATATTCATCGGAGGTTGTCCACTAATCGCGATAATTCTCATACAGGCTTAGGCGAGTGTAGAGAGTCGGTGAGACTCGGGATACGAGTTGGTCGTAGACATTCAAGTAGGATCATGCATTTGCTTGAATGTGTGTTTAAATTGGAATATTGCACTGCACTTGGGTGGTGGAAGTAGCCACATAGGGGCGATTCTCCTACTGAGCTTTATCTCACCTGTCGTGGGACCCACTTTATTTTCTGGTGGGAGGCGTGCGAGGGACGGCTCGTCTGGAAAGAGTGAGGGTCAGAAGAAAAGTCGGATTGTGGCTTGCTATGGCTTTGATGATGTGCTTATGTATTAAATTTGAGTATTTTTAATATATGTTGTATAAGAGTAAAACATTTGAACTCTTGTAACTATTGGGTATATAGTTGGTTTCATAGTTGGTATATAGATTGAGTATTGTTTATGAGGCCCCAAGTGGGTGGTATTACTCCTTGGGATATATTTGGATATATTGAATATATTGGTTTGCTTGGGACGGGTTTCATGCGGGTATTTTATTTAGGTAGGAAGCTCCCCGTACAAGGAGACTCTTGGGTGCACTAAAGTGATGGCGTCGGGTAACCCGACCTCCGCCTATGTATTCAGCGGAGTTGACGGGTTGTCAACGGACACACCGGGTTTGGGGCGTCACGACGGTATCGGAAGCTTAGGTATCACGAATACCTAGGGCTCGGGTTTGGATATCCATCACCACTAGGTGGTTTGATGTGGAGTATAGGTATATGGAAACCTATAGATAAAAAATTTGTGCTTAGGCCATAGCCGAGTAAGAACATCACCATTAGGTGTGGTTTGATGTTCGGTTTAGGTATGAGATTACCTAGGAAATCACGGGTTAACACTAGGACACTATATGCACGTGTTTTGTGTGTTTTGTGATTACGTGAATTATTGTGTGAAGATGGTATCCTTACCATGTTGTGTGATGAGATTGATTATGTGTGTGGTGATTAGCACATGAATGTGTAGAAAATATGTTAGAAAAAATATTTTTTGGTGTCTTGTGTACAAGTGAACAAGAGAATAAATGAGAATAGAAATTGGAAGAATTTATTTGGTTTGATGAAAATTTAATTTTTTTAGGTTTCTGATGCTTAAAGGCGAAGAAGTTAAATAAAATAAATTACTAAATTTATTTGGGTGTTGAAGATGAGGAAAAGAATTTTTAAAAGCTAAGAAAAATAGAATTTTTACTAATTTATTTGATGAGAGTGAAGAAAATAATTTTCTAAGATTTCCACAGGTGGTAAGGTGAAGAAAATGGAAGAAAATAAATTTTTATAAATTTATTTGAGTGGAAAATTTTTCGTGAAAAGTTGGGAAAAAGAAAATAAATTTTATAAAATTTATTTGGTTATGAGAATTAGAGAAAGCAAAAGATTTTCCTAAGGTTTTATATGGTGTAAAATTTAAGAAAATGGAGAAAATAAATTTTTTTATGAATTTATTTGAGTATCCCGGAAAATGAAAGAAAATGATTTTAGTGATTTTAGAGATTTTCCAATTTAAAATAAATGAAAAAAAATAATATATATATTGAAATAAATAGAAATATATATATATATATATATATATATATATATATATATATATATATATATATATATATAAGGAAAAAACGAAAAAAATTTGAATTACGAAAGTTGAAAATTAGCTCACGCCCCAGTACTATTAGAGAATGTGAATTGTATTACAATCGAAGTATGTGGGTGAGGAACCTAGGAGGCGAGAATTGTATTACGGCCGGTTGGAGTTGCTATTGCAATAGAAGAGTGTGCGACGGGGTAGTGTGTTTCTGTGCTTTGCCTTTGTATTACGGCGCAAGGTGGGCAAGTGGGCGTATTGCGATACGATGCCCGGTAACCCGCGATCACGACCAGCGCGGCGGCGACACGGCGCGCAGGCGCCGGCGGTGGTATGACTCGCGTCTTCAGGGCGGCTGGGCGTGCGGCGGCGCCAGGAAGCGTGCGGGAGAGCGGCTAGCGCGAAGGCGAACCGCGGCGGCGCGAGCTGCGAGGCGGCGGCGCGAAGTAGCAGCGGTAGATCTTTGGCTTGGGTGCGCAGAGGCACATGCACTTTCGGTGCACTCGGCTTTATTTTTAGCTGATTCGACTTCGGTATTTTTCTTAGTCAATTTTTGGACATTGTTCGTGAACGGTTCCATGAACCTTTACATTAGGCATCTCGAGGCCACCCGAAAAAAAAAAAATATTTTAAATTTAATTAAAAATCAAATAAAATTTGATAAAATTTTCGAAAAGTAAAAATTTCAAAAATAAAATTTTCGGAAATAAAATTTTGTTGAAAACAATATTTTAAAATGCAAAATGGATTGCCTTGCACTACCGTAAATGCAAGGACAATGTGTATACAACGGAGTTATGTGCCATGATTAGTGTCTGGTACAATGTTTTAAGCAGAGATACGCATTAGTTAACTACCAATTGAAGTCGTGATTCTGTGGTAGTAGCGTTGGAAATTATATGCATGGTGTAATACGTATGAGAAAATGGTGAATCTTGGAGTTAGGAACATGACCTTACTTGGGATTTGAAGCGAAATGAATAAACGTGAACCTTATTGGAAATAAATAGAGGTGAGTGGATTTGGAATTTAGCACCATATGGGAAATGAAACGGTCAGTTCAAGGTTGTAGATCTGTGTAATCGACATTTGTATTACTAGTTAGGCCAAGTGAGAATTAAATGATTCTTGTTGCCATGATTAATTGGCTGTAAATGGCTAGTGAAACGAGGGCGTAGAGGGCGTCCACGGGAGGTGCTAGTCAGAACTGTCGGTGTTGTCCGAGCGGACTTTTGCCGGGTGTGGGTATGAGTGAATCGCATATGCAGTGGTATAGCGGTAGGCAGGGAAGATCCTAGTAACCTGGAGGTTTAGGGCGCAGCATCATCCTCAGAGCCTTCACAAAGGGAAGGAGATCCAGATGTTCAGCAGACATTGGTTATCTGAGATCGAGAAGGTGTTAAAGAGGCCATGGAGATTACCTCCTAGCACGACCCGGGTTAGACTAGGCTGGCGTTCTGGCTAGGATGAAGGGACTATATATGGTGGAAATGGGACAGGGACCTCTGAGACCTTAGAGGGCCGTTGTACGTGAGTTCTCCCCTAGGGATTGCAGGGCGAGAATAGGGGACAATATGTGGGTTGCTTGAGTTGAGAATCTGGGGACTCTGCTCACCGGTGGACACGAGGATTATGGACATGTCGAGATTTGAGGTCATCCTACGAGGGGATGGGATTGGGTGATATGGCTACGGGGGTGGATTGTCGATTACAGAGAACGTGGGAGGAGTTACAGCCACACCGCGGGGACGGTACTGGGTGTTGTGTTCGGGGACAAGCATGATATTTTGCCCGAGGGCAGGTATGTGAGTCAGAATTCAGCTAGGGGACCCCGATTAGCGGGGTGGCTCGCGAGCCCTGGCTCCCAGAGGGACGAGGGAGACGGGACTTAGACCTACCTCTGGGAGTAGTATGCGAGTATGTAGATACTCGGATAAAGGCTACTTGGACTACCTCCACAGAGGGTTGTAGACTTCGGTATCCAGTTACACTCTGGTACTTCACCCATCTCTGTGACTCCGCATAGGATGGCACCGGTTGAGTCGTAGGAACTCGAGTCCGATTCTGAGAGCTATTGAATGAGGGTTTATTAGGTAAGAGGCACTTCACCATGGGGCGCCCGGTTCTAATTCTGCGAGGAAGAGAACTGAGACCCTTGTTGTCTGCATTGGCTATAGGCGAGTTGAGCAGGAATTCTGATCGAATCGGTACCCATTCACAGGGGATTAATGATTTATTTGCGATTGGTTGGTGAAGCGCGAGTCTACTCCAGATAGACCGCCATTGGTTACCATGGCGAGGGGTTAAGGGGCCAATATCGCTAAGGCGGCGTTAGGGCGTTATGGAACACGTGGTGTGGCCACCGGGTATTGTCGATTGACTGCAGAGTTGGCGATGATGAGTTGAGAGAGACCGAATGTCAATCTTTTAGAGATACATAATTTCTTAGGATTGGTGGGTATTACAAGAGATTAGAGGATGGGGGTGAGGTTGTCCATTTAGAAGAATGGGATAGTAGGATTTTACCTACGGGACATGGACTCCATGGTTGGGACGACCCTGACCATAGAGAGAGAGATCGAGAATGCTTGGAACATTCGGGATACGGGTGTTGGTAGCAAGAGGGAGGATAAGCTTCTCTGGATTAGGGGAAGAGGCGGAAGACACGCTCACTAGTTGGGACTAGGGCCGGGATTGCCATGGTAGCCAGTTTCCCCTAGAGACGAGGATCCCAAGACTTTGGGACATACACGATCCCCGATTAATTTGTAGAATAGGAGGTATCGCGAGTTCGTTCCTCCCACACACATTACAGTCCAGAAAGGAACTAGTTTCGGTTGGGGTCTTATCTGAGCACTCTGGCTGAGATTGACAAAAGGGCCCAAGAGTGGCAGGTCAAAGTGGGGATAAATCAGGGTTTACGAGCGAAGCGTAGCGGACCTTAAGAATTAGTACACATGATAGTTTGCGATGTCGGGCTTGGCATGGATGAGTTGACAACCATCGGGGTTGTCGTGTGGTGAGACCTAGGTGGGTTGTCATCTTTGAGCACAGCTTGTTGGATTTGGGCTTAGAGGTTAAGGCCTTTAGAGAAAGCCGGTATGGAGTTTCCTTCCCTAGGGTGTAAGGTGAGGATTGACAGTAGGTGGGTTGCCAGGTGAGGAGATCTCTCGGTCTGCTCATGAGTCGGACCGGGATATGGTGTCCTGATATGTGTTCGTGTGCACGGTAACATCACATCGAGTCGGGTGTGGGTGCACGGTATGATCATTCACCACTCTTGGTGAGTGTGGGTTGAGTTTGTCTTTAGGACCACGTCCAATGAAGACTCATAGTTGAATCAGGAAATGTAAGAGGCTCGAAGTGTAAACCAAAGAGTTATGTAATCGAGATGAAGCACGTGGGGATATCCGTGAACTTGAGAGTTGGTATTAAGTCGGGGTGACTCGAGGTTTGGATACCCCTTTTGAAATTACATTGGGTGTTATTGAGCTGGCAAGAGCTCGGTATAGGGATGTCATTCATGACATGGACTAGGTTGACGGTCCATTGGATTGTCAGCGATAGTGACCTTGGGAAGGTCAGCGTTTACAATGGGGTTGTAGCCAGAGTTATCGTTATGCTGGTTCTATACATGTGTCTTGGAAGTTCTGGCTGAGAGCATCATCTGGGTTATAAGGGTAGAGGTTTAATTGCCCTTATTGGAATTAAGCTACAACCATAGTTATCGGGCGAATATATGAATCTTTCCATGAGGCATTGTATGGAGGCCATAGATCAATTATCGTTGAGCAGGGTGGAAGAACTTATCGCGGTCACGATGATTAGAACTTCACCTTTGAGAAGGTGGGTTTGATATGATAGCATCTTCTCACGACTCCAGTGCGAGGAAGAGCTATCTTTGATGTCAGCGTCAACCCTGGGAGACCGGGGACAGTGATCGCGATTTTCTTTAAAAGGTGATACTAAGAGGAGGGAGTGATCGTAAGCGTGGGAAGCCTGGCAGGGTTTGTGGGATCTTTAGATGCACAAGTTGAGCATTGCGTGGGTTGGCGTGCGCGCGGCATGATCGGTGTCCCGCGAGGGTATTTCACATCTCATGCTCAGAGCTGCTGCTCGGATCCGGCTCATGCGGTGGATTGGGGGCCAGGATAGAGGGTGACACGGATGGGGACCTTAGGAGGACCGATTATTAGGTGATAATGCCGTGATCGGGTTTGCGGTGCAAAGCGTGAAAGAATGTTGGTACTATGGAGGCACTATCGTTAAGGAGTTCATAGGGCGTAGGACCGATCTGAGCCACCTATCTCTTCTTGTTTAGGGATGAAGTGCGTGGTTTTGATTGTTTAACTTGATTAAATAACTAGTTTACATGTGATGCAGTACCGTTGCATATGCATGTAGTGTTTATAATTGTCTTGAATTTAGGGACGAAATTCCTTTTAGAGGGGAGAATGTAAGACTGAAATTCCCGATTGGAAGGGCAAAATCGCAATTTTGATTACAAAATTGTAATTTGATTCAAAATCGTAATTCATTCTCTGAGTCTTGGATGGCGAAGCGGATCGTACCATTCTGGAATGATCTCGCGAAATCTAGTTGGCACATAAATTTCATAATTTTCCGAGACGATCGGTCGAACGCGTTTTTCGAGAATCGTGATCACGGGTCACGCGCAGTAAGCCAGATTTTGATCTGACCGAAGGCTTGAGATAGCATGTACTCATGTGCATAAGTGGTATGAGTAGAGGGAAAATAATGAGTGGGCGACCGAGGGTAGTGCAGATGATATCAAATCTGGTAAAAGAGGGACATAATGGGCATTATAGAATTTGATCTTAAGTCACTAAAAGCCAAATTAGCAAATAGTGACTTGTCTTCTTAAATAGACAAGGCAAGCATTGGAGCCGGTTGGGGAGATGTAGTGACCTTCGTTTGAGAGAGTTTTAGAGAGACGCCTCTCTAGGTTTGCCTACCGTCAGAAGCGGATTGACGGACTTGGGCTGAGAAGGGAAAACGATCTGCAGCGGATTGAGCTACGCGTGGACTCGGTTTTAGTGAGTTCTTCAATCTCATGAGGTAGAGATTTCTCCCTACTTGGGTTTTATTCCTATTATTAAGTGTTTCACGAATGTTTCGGTTGTTTGAAGGGCCGTGAGGGCCGTTTGATCGATCCCAAAACTTTCGCGGTAGTGTCTAAAATTTTGGAAGAAAAAAATGGGCGGTAGTGGGCAGCTCACGGCTTGATTTAGTGTATTGAAAATCGTTATTTTGGTGTTGATCATGTATTGGTATGGAAAAGGCCGGGAATGGCCGTGTGATGTGAGTTCATTTAAAGTGAACAGTTGAGTTCAATGTTTTTCGAGGAATAGTAGTAGGGTTTCACTATTCCTAAGATCAATTCTATTATTTTCATGAAAATATGTGTTTGGTTAAATAATTCGAATCGAATTCTTGGTGTTTGAACATTAGCCAGTGAGCTAATTTTGATGCTTGAAATTGATTAATTACATGACATGATTGTGGTTGATTGGATATTATCTGAGTATATTCATGTTTAACCATATTTACATGTGATTAAATTGTATTGGAGCTTGGCATACAGCCATTCCATATGCTCTGGAACATCCTAGGACTAAGGTTATTGCATGAATGAGTCTAAAGAAAATGGTTGGAGGGTAGTCCAAACTAAGAAATATCAATCGTCGGGAGCGGCCCAATTGATATTCATCGGAGGAGTAGTCGAGCAAATAATATATCAACCGTCGGACGGCCGGTTGATATATATTCGCCCGGAGAATTAGTGACCACGAGACAAATAATATTTTGTCGTCGGGATGGCCCAATTGATATTCCATGGGAGGTTGTCCACTAATAAAACAATAATTCTCATCAGGCTTGGCGAGAGTGTGAGTCGTGAGGACTTGGGATGCAGTTGGTCATGTAGACATTCAGAGTAGGATCGTGCATTTCGGCAGATATTATTTGTTTAAATTGGAATATTGCTTGCACTTAGGTGGTGAGTAGCCCACTTGGGCGATTCTCCTCTTGAGCTTTATCTCACCCCGTCATTAGGACCCCCTTTATTTTACACAGTGCGGGGGTGCGAGGGGCTGAATCTAGAGAATTTGAGATTAGAAGAAAGAATCGGATTGTGGCTTTAGCTTTGATGATATTTGTATGTATTAAATTTGAGTATTTTTAATGTATGTTGTATAAGAGTAAAAAAATTGAACTCTTATGTCTTGGGTATATAGTTGGTTTCATGGTTGGTATGTAGATTGAGTATTGTTTATGAGCCCAGTGGCCACTATTACTCATGGGATTGAATATATTGGATATGAATATATTGGGCGCGGAGACCCGGGTTTCGGCTGCATGTATTTTATTTGGGTAGAGCTCATTCGGGGAGACTGCGCCCGATTTTCTGGCGTCGGGTAACCCGACCTCCATTGTCGTCCGCGGGTTGACGGGTTGTCAACGGACCCCGGAGTTTGGGCGTCCACTGATGCCTTCGCGTCATAATCGCGCCCACCCTCTCGAGTACTTTGAAGGGTCCAATGTACCTCGGCGAAAGCTTCCCTTGTTTGTCGAATCTGATTACTCCTTTCTTAGGCATCACCTTCAAGAAGACATGATCACCCGCCTTGAACTCTAGAGGTCGTCGTCATGTACATCGACGTAACGCCCGCGTCGGCTACGGCGGTAAGGAGGCAGCTTGGGATCATACCCGCCTTGTCAGGGGTGTCTCTAATCAAATACGGACAAGTGATGGGGCTCCTCTTCCACCTGCATCCCGACATAACGGTGATCAGGCATGACCTCCAGTAGAGAGAGCCTCATAGGGCTCATCGAATACTCGCTTAGTAGCTGTTATTGTGGCTGAACTCTACCAAGAGACAGAGTCTCCTCGACTACCCTTGAGATCGAAGCATACTCGCTGACATGTCCTCTAAAATGCAGATAGTCCGCTCCCGATTTACCATCGGAGTCGAGGATGGTACATGCTCATAATAATTTGTGTCCCCATAATATACAGGAAACTCTTCGAGAACTAAGGTACATGTAGGGGATCTGATCCGATGCTATGAGGCTATGACTCCATGCAGCCGTACTATCTCGTATATACAACTTTGTAGAATTCCTCCGTGTGAAGGTCATCAGCACGGCCATAAAATGTGCCCAGGCTTGGTGAGTCGGTCCACTATATTTATCGCATCGTAGCTTTCGTGATATCAGTGGCAAGTGGTCACAAAGTCCATCGTGATGTGCTCCCACTTCCTCAGCTATCTCGATGGTTGGAGTAGCCTGGCGGCCTACGGTGCTCGACCTTGACCTGGCAGCGCGTGGGGGACATCGTCGGTGGTTCGTCGGCGTCTCTTCGTACCGCTCGATGTCACAGCGTGAGGTCATGATACATCTTCGGTACCACTGGATTCACAATGAATCGGGAACAATGCGGAGACTCCACGAGGGATCTCCCTCCCTCAATCAGGTCGATTGGGGGACCACGACGATCCTATCCCGAAGACTACCATGTTGTCGTGTGGATGGCCCGACCTTTGTATTGCCGCCAGTGTGCTTTCGGTCACCCAGTGGATACAAGTTCCCGATCTGTAAGCTGGGGATATTACTGCCGCTCGGTAGAGGCGGCGTAAGCCATCGTACTTCCCAGTACCACGAAGGCACACTCATCACGTCACTACTTGATGCGAGCGCTTCGCGTCTGAGCATCCGCCACTCGGGGAAGCTACTAGCTGACACTCCACGTGACTTTTCGGCTAGCGCATCAACCACCACATTTGCCTTGCTCCGGGATGGTAATGCAAAGTGAATTCATAATCTTCAAACTCTCTGTCCACCTCGCTTCCTCTCATGTTGAGGGTCTCATTTGCGTGAAGATGTAATTTCAGACTTTTTGTAGTGCGAGAAACACTCGGCGCTCACCATATAAGTAAGTGGCGCCAAATCTTTTAGAGGCGAAGACTCGGCAGCCAACCTATGTCGTACGTTGGGTAATTCTGCGTGATTCTTCAAGCTGCGCGAGCCAGTAGCGTGACCTTCAGGATTGCATCATAACACACCACAGGTCATCCTTCGAAGCATCCACGATCACAACGTGTACCATATCCACCACTACGAGACTATTAGAATAGGAAGTGAAGTGGCCTCTCTTGAGATTCTAGGCGCTCCCTCTCATGGGTCCCAGCCCATACAAACTTGACCTCCTTCCGGGTCGATCTTGTCATAAATGACTGTGGCCCGGGAGAAAATCTCATAAACCCTCTGTGTGCTGCCCACACCAATCGAGCCGTATCAGAGGCGATTTTAGTCTCTCCTAACTCATCCGACCTGATGCCTGGGGTCCAGCGATCGCTGAAGGCGGCACCGTGTCCCAAAAACCACCTCGACCAAGCCAAATCTCGCACTAGAAATTGGCATGGCGTGATCACCAAGGCGTAGTAGATTCTCAAGTGATCCTCATACTTCCACCTTGATTAGGATTAGATGGGGATGTCATATCCCAGCAAAGACACCACAAAGATTGATTAAATAGGGTTGGAACACTTTATTCCTTGAGGCTCATAGATCAGGCGGTGCACATTCATCAATCAAGGGCATCATAGTAGCTTTCAGAAGTGCCCGTAAGTCTGAGGCATTGTCTTAGGGATGTGTGCCTCCCCCAACTCTCCAGGCGATGGTAACCGGTGCGAAGGTCTATCTTGGAATTGGGAGCTTCATCTCTCGGTGATCAAATAAGTCGTAATCTCGATGAATGAATCAGGAGTTGTTCATAACCATTTGTTCATTTATATGTCGATGCGTGATCGAAGATGCTTATCCTTCTTCTTAGCAAATAGAGCCAGACACCTTCAGTGGGGGTGCTTGGTCTAATGAAACTATGCGTGCCTCCTATATGGACCTTGAGCTCCTGGCTCAATGGCGCCATCTATCTGAGTCATAGAATGGCGACCGTCCGGTACTGACTCAATGGGAAATCTACATCCCTCGGTGGGTAATCCTGTTAGCTTGTGAAAAAGGCATCTTGTCATAGGCTTCATCAGGTAGACTCATATCTTGTCTCACCTCTTCCTCCGGTGTAAGGCTAGCCCCATTGACCGTTAGCACCATTGCCATTGTGAATGCGTACCACGGTATGGGTGGCTGTAGTGCACCTATTTCCTGAGCTTCGACCACCAAGTACCATCACGGTGTGTAGGCGGTAACTCGTACGGTCTAAATCTATGACAACCCGATGTGCCGTCAACCGGTCCATCCGAGGATGACGCCGAACTCGACATGTCACTTGGCTCGAGGTCCACAGTGAGTAGAATCTCGGAGATCTATTGCTCACATCCTGGTATATCAGATCAATTCTGCTTAGTCCTAGGAGAACTCCACGTGTAGTGGCTAGTCTAGGTCTCGACCTCTAGCCCATTATACACTGAGATGTAGCAATAAAGGAATGTGCACCTAGAGTCAAAATAACACCACCTTGCCCCTGAGGGCGAAGAAAAGGTAGAAACGTACCACGAATCTTGTGATCTGCATCGGTCTGAATAACGGCGTGAACACGCCCCCAGGGCCCCCGAGTCTCGACACATGCGCTCGCCCTGCGACGGCCTGGCCATTACTGGCCGCTTTGGCATCTGCGCTAGAACTTTCATTATATAGCACCGGGGCGTGCTGTTCCGCCCGGCGTGTTGGGGTAAGGAGGAACATCACGATGCGCCTTGTCCCTGGCGACCGTTGACAGGGACTATGGTGCCACATGATCACGAAACCACGTATCGAGGCAGGTTCCGCCCCTCATGTGTCCCGGTGATGGCCGGTGAAGCATGTCATCTTCCGGCCTGATGTGGCTTACAGGACCTCGCCTTGTACGGGGTGAGGCCGCCCTTGAGGCCTGGGTGGAGCAGAGTCCTGCCTTCTTTCCAGGAGCTTGAAGAAAGAGAAGCTTGACTCCCCCTCTTCTTATCCTTGCCGCATCTGGGATCCCATGAGTATCATCTACCTCTCGCTCGATAATCAGGTTGTACTAACCATCGGTCATATCGCGGGTTTATGTCCTACAATGCCGGATGGGGCAGACAACTGACGCATCACCGGGCTGCTAACCTTGCGGCTCGTTGGTAGCCCCCGCAATCATCTAGAGCAGCACCCGCTACGCCGAATCGCTGTACTTTAAGTGATCATCATCCTGTGCCATTTCGAGGAACTCTGGGACCTTCTCATATCCCAGCGGCTTGGAAGTACTTTGTGTCATGTCTTCAGGTCACGAGTGGTGACCCTCCCACGAGATCTGGGAGGACTCACCCTGTGTGGAATGAGCAGGCATAATCAGTAGTATCGAGGTGATCTCCATATTCTTGAACAATCTACACTATCACCTCTTTACCACCCTCACACCATCTCCGTCGTGGACTGTGGTGGTACCAAGCCGGTCCCCTCGCTGGTGAGCGTCGGGGGGATGAGCGGCATGAACATAAAGGGTTACTGGCACCTCACACCCCGACCTCTGGCACAGTGGCACATGCGGTATCGCTATCGACACCATGGCCTCTCATGAAGACTGCTGGTCAAAACGGTGTTGATCGACCATCACCCGTGGGCGACACCTCTATTCCCATCCTCTACTTTCCATCTACATAGAGTAAAACAACAGTTTGGAAATCATTTTTGTGTCCAAGTATTAGCACATGCCGTTGATAATAGACTTAATATCCCGAACCATCCGTTCGTTTCCCGAACTCCTAAGGTTACGTTTCTCAACCCTAGTGTTCACATTTCCTATATACATCCTACCACATATATAATTTAAGTAATTTGCACACACAATCACGTACATACAATCAAAGCATAAACCAGAAAACACACAATGCATGCTGTGATCTAATCCTGTCCCGTGGACTCCTAGGTAACCTCCTACCTAGACTTTGATACCAAACTATGATCTGGATATCAATTTCCCGAGCACTAAGTAATTCCCAACCAGCTGGAGCCACGAGCTATACCCAGAGCTATGACGCTCTTGTGCCTTGGCTGACCATGGCCCTAGAAGCCCCAGTCCCTCAAGCCCTAGACAAAGTGTGCCCTGCTGCGACCTGGGCAGTGACACCCCAGAGCTCAGTTCTGCACCGTCGACTGTGGAAACTTGTTGTGTCTCATATCATAGGACCCGATACTTGAGTAAAATGACCCGATAGGGTCCATCATCCCATACTCGTCCCATACGGTTCACAAGACTATGCATTTCTGTAGATCTAAGGAGTTATTACATCACTCTTAATACAAAGCATATATATTAAAACTAGTTGGACTCTAATATATACGTGCGAGAATCAAGGCCACGGTCAGTGCTCTTCGCCAATCCTTTGAGCTGTGGGAGCGTCGTCTGCTGTACCTTTCTTGTGCCTGAGGGGTCTCACGACCCGGGGTGAGCCCTGGCCCGGTGGGGATAGATCCTACAGGGGCTGTTTCTACTTGGGTGCTGTGCAAATGATCATTTCACGAGTCGAACCAACAACCAATCTATTTATACATGTTATCTATCATGGAAAAGGCTCTACATGCATGTATGAGATGACCTCTACATACGCAATGCAAGATTCAACCTTGACCCACCACCCAGTAAAATTGCCAATGGGAAGTCAATGCTAAGTCAGTCCAGGCTCCCATCTCACAACCGATATCTATGTGATATTTATTTAATCGTTTCATGTTTTTTTGGGCAGCGAGACTTTTAAAAGGGAATTCTCTGCACGGGTCTCTTACACCCTCACAGGTATTTGGGCTTTCATAGATGAATCTGTTGTCTAACTAGGTTTTTTAGGCTTTTCACAGGGGAGTATCAATCCCTACTTGCTCACCCGACACATTTCATTTTCATTTTAGATTTAACAACGTGGAACTCAATAGGACTTAGTCCATTCCAGCTCTGCGATTCAACACAATGCGTGCCAAATCAATACAATGAACACATTTTCATATATTATTAGAATTGTTATTCATACCTGATACAATACAATTTGTACTTTTTGCACTCAAACCATGACCAATGTATGAAGACCTTTACATGGACATTCACCACACCATACACTATGTGTATTGCTATAGACACTCATGTCCCAATACCTGACATTTCATATATTTAACATACATTCAGTCATGTAATATTCCATATTCAAATCAATACATCCATAAGTATACTACATATTTCTATCATTTAGGTTTCACGCTATGTCAACACATCATTCAAGCATGTATTAAAAATAATTTCAACCATTACTTGAGCAAGTAATGCCACTTAATTAATGTGAACTGGGACGGTATCGAGTCATCTGACAATGCATATAATTATTTCCATCTTTTATCTACATAATTTTCACATATTCGATGTCATTGAATTCATAGCAATAACACATTAGCCATTCCCGACCATGATCCATTCATGCTTGGCCTAAAGAAATATCTGGACCCAGATCCGGAAAGTCCGATTTTCATAAACACCACACCAGAGAAATCCAACACATGATTCGACTTAGGCCATATGTAGTCAAGCATTTCGTTACAAACCGGTTGAAAGCGAGTTTAGGAAACCCGGAGCAGGCTATTCTCAACTATCCCTGACCCCAGCTAATGTTCAGCCTATATTTTGGCTGAGAACTTTATTTTATTAAATTCTATACTCAACGAGATTTCCGTAGAGTCCGAGGCATGTGAATCGGAGTTCGGACCGAAGTTATAATGCCTCAAGTTGGCGGCCGATTCACAGGGTGTGAAATTTGGGCACACCCTCAGCCTTATTCTGTGAGGAGTTTTGCCATCCTGGAGGAACCAGGTGTTCGATCTCGGACAGTCCACGAAACCATGAAACATGGTCTTTGACCAATCACGCCAATCCTGAACAAACCACCGACATCTGGTCGCTCGGAGCGGAGCGAGGCAGGTAGGCCGGTACGGCCCCTAGGCATAAAATAACAGTAGGGAGGAGGCTGCCTCTTGTAGGCGCGGTTCAGGGTTCTTTCTTGAGTCTGGAGTCACGCTCCCAGCTACGCAACACTCCTTCCTCTTCCTCTTTCTTTTCCTATAACCTCCCCTTTCCTTTTCTCTTTTCTTCTTTCCTTTCCTCCTTTCCTTTCCTCCCTTCCTCCTTTCCACCTTTCCTCCCCTTTCTCTTCTCACTTTCCTCCTCTTCTCCTTCCTCCTTCCTCTTCTCCTTGCTGCTCCCACGGACTGATCTTGAGCTCTCCTTGCTCTAACAGCCCATGTGAGCCCCTTATAGGCATGGCAAAGAGCCATGCATGTTGACACATGGCATGCCATGTGTCCACACCTTAACTTACCATGTGTCACACATGCATGCCTTGCCATGCATTGTGACTCTATGGCGCCATGTGTCACTCATGGATTACCATGTGTTACCACATGGTTGCCATGTGTCATCCACATGGCTCGCCATGTCTATTATGACTCTGGCGTTTTCTCGAAATACATGAAATTCCGACTATCTCGGAATTCAACGAAATAGTGATTGTAGCTAATTTTCACGAGGGCGATTCCCAACGAGTTTGATCGTTTTTGTCATCTGAGATCTAGAAAATTCCCAACTTTTCTCCAGACTATTTCGGTAAATTACCGTTTTGCCCCCTTTTTATCTGAAAATTTTAAATTTAAAATTTTCACGGGTTTTACAATTTAATTTTCTATTAATATGACTATTGGGACAATTTTTTAAAGGTAGTGTATTTATTCTGCAAAGAGCCAGAAAATCAAGATTTTTGGATAAAGGGTAAAATAAATTCGGTTGAATCGAGGAATTTTTCTAGATCTCAGGATGACAAAGCGGACTTCTCGGTGAAAATGGGCCTCCGCAGTACCAGCTACCACGTCGAATTTCGTTGGATTCCCACGGTGGTTGGGATTTCCGCGTTTTTAGGGCGTGGGGTGGCGGATGACCCATGTGCGCCGGTCACCACTTGGCATCATGGGGTGTGTTTGCACTTGGCATAAAAAGAGTGGCTCACAATTAAGCCATGTGGGAGAAGGGTTACCACATGGCCCATATGATGCCATGTGGTGCATGATGTCATAAAGGAAATAAGAAATAAAAGAATAAGGTGGAAGGGTCATAACCCACCTGAGAGACTTGAGAGGCTAGGAGAGGAGTGCCTCCTTGTGGGATGTGAGGTGTTCTCAAATTGGAAGGGAGAAATGAAAGAAAGAAAGAAAATGAGGAGAAAATGGAAGGAAGGTGAGATGAGAAATGAAAAAAAAGAAAGAGGCCAAAAGGAAGGAAAGAGGAAAGAGAGAGGGATATTGAGAGGGGCGGTTCTTGGGAGAAAATAAAGAAAAAGGAAGGAAAGGAAAATGAGGATTTTCCCGGGTTTCGGGCGGTCGACGTTCGAAAGTTCGAGGACTAAAGTTGGTGCACGCAGTGGGATCTACGTGTGGACACCAAAGGTTGGAGTTGCTGACAAACTCAGAGGTAGGATATTTTCTACTCGTTTACTTTTAGCCTAAAGGCTTTATAATGGTAAGGGATTAGCATGGGAGGCCAAGAGAGGCCATGTGAATTAGTTCCAAGCAGCAGGACTAAGGGGTGTCGTTCATGACCGGTTGCACTGACTGTATGGAAGTTAAGGTTTGAACTGAAACCGAAGGTTTCTAGGTATTATAATTTTATTGATGTGTGAATGTTTGGAGGCAGGATTGGTTTCATGTTTGCTAAGGGCGTGAGGGTGCCTGTTGAATAGTCCCAAGTTGGTGACCGGGTTGTGTGTGTTATGGCTTGCTTTGAATAACATGGAGTGTATGGAGTGTGATATTGATGTACTTTTTGATGTATTAATATGTTTGCATGGAGGTAGATTATATGTATCAAATTATAATTATCCATGGTTTGTAAATATTTCATCATAGTGCTTATTCATGCATGTAACATGAGGAAAATGCGTGGCATCATGCATTTCATATCACGCAGTCACATCGCGTGGTCGGGTGAGTGCGGGGTAGGGTTATTCATCTCCACGGTGTTGGTGAGTGGAGTGCGTGAACTCGGGAAAAATGGAGACAAAGTTCAAGGTAGAGATTCACGAGTGTGTAAATGATGAAATGATAAATTACATGTTTTACATTGAAAGACAAGTTGGGGATGCGTACCACAGGTGAAAATCCCACAGTTTAATTCACGTTGAGCATGAATCCCGGCATTTTAGAAGTTAGTGAAAATGTTGAAAAAGGCGTACGGCGTCCCTCACGGTGTAACCGAAATCCATTAGCCCACAAAATAAAGGAAAAAGAATCAAAATCAGTTTTGATAAATAAATTGGAGGATTTCCAATGGTTTAGTCGGGGTGTGTGGTGGTTTTATTTCATTGGCATTCAAGTGTGAGAATTCAGTTGGGACTGGGGTGGTGAGAGCATGAGGGGTCGCATCTCATGCGTGATATAGGCTGCATTTCATATAGAAATAATTGTATCGAATGTGGCAGATTGCTTGTTTATATAGTACCTGTTGCGCCTTGCATTTTAGGTGGGGAGTAACCGCGGCAGGAGAATTTCTCTTGGGCTTTGCTTCACCGTCGTGGGTTGCTGCCCCGGTACGAGAGACTATCGGGGAGGCGGCGTGAGTAGAGGTATCTATTGAGGAAGAAAGCGAATATGAAAAACTAATGATATTTTTGTAAACTATGTATGAAGCTTTTTTTATAGAACAAGCATGAAAATTATGAGTGTATAGTTAAGATATTTATTTTGAGTATTGATTTGTGGAGGCCCCAAGAGGCTATTTTTACTCAGGAATTATAACATGATCTCGTGATATGGAATGTATCTAGATTTTCCACACTTGAGTTAATGGGTAGTCAACGGACCCCGGAAAATGGAAGTCACACTTGTGCAAATTTTTTTAAATAAATTTAAAGGTAATTTATTTATTTAGCTTAAGGCTTATATCTATATATATGAAGAAAAAAAATTGAAAAGGTGGCAACTATGAGTGCATTATCTCCATTAGAGCCTTACGATAAATTACATAAGCCAAAAAACGGCGATCGGTTTTGGTAATATTTTAAAGTGGATTGTATTGTTAACCGATGTGACCTTTTCGGTTAGATTATGATTCCGTTTTAAATCGGTCTGAATGCCGGTTCGATCAAAGCCAGTTTGGCCCCAAACCGTGAACTAGTATTAACTTCGATTCAATTATCGGTCGGAATTTTAATACATTAGTTTTGGATCAAAATTTTCACATTAGTTTTTCAATATAAACCTATATCAAGAGTGAACATCTTCTTTAAAACTACCTAATTCTCAAACCATTCATCTATCCTCTTCTTCCTTCTATTCTCCTTTCTAGATCCATAATTTCATTTTAGTTCTTGAGCTATTTTATTATGTTGATGCTTAGTTCGACCATGATTAAGCCTGGCAGTGAACTAGTAACTTTTCCGATTAGTTTTATCAGTTTGACAGTTATTTTTTATTGAATTTTGCACCTTTGAAACTAGCGAAATCATATCATTTAAATGGAAAAACCAAAGTTCAAAATTCTTTTAAGAAATATTCATCCTCTTAACTCACCGGTTAAAATATGAAGCATTCTTCTATGTTGCACATCATAGATAATTCCAGCTAGATGACTTGATTCTTTATTTCTACTTCCACTAATTATTTTAAAGGCAAACACTGAAACCAATTATGGAAATTGTTGATTTTATTAATTTCCTTTGAAATCTAAGGTTACTAAGGGGGCCTTTGTTATATCATATTTTTACAACTATTTTTGCATAGTATCATACTTCTTACCAATGAGATTTGTCTTTGTCTCAATGGGACTCAGCCTAGACCCCTCCCTCTCACGATCTCTGACACTTAAGTTAGGTCTTATTGGGTTCTGGCTTGAGACCTTAGACAGTGAGCTACCCTCGAATTAAGTTTTGTAGCACAATGGTGCCTGACTTCATGCTCTTGTGAGCTTTTCACATCAACTTCCTGTGATTTATTAATTACTAGAATTTTTTAGAATATTCAAACCTGAATATGCATTTGGTGATGTTTATTTAAAGTCTGTGAATCGTTTATGCCTTTGTTTGTTCTTATAATGGTTCTTTCATTGATTGAATATGCACGAGAAAGATCCTGACAATATAACTTGAAGAAGACGTTAGCTAAATGGCACCTTCACTTGGAGTACTGTCACATTTTCAAATTTTTACATTCAATCAAAAATTAGTTCCCTACATTTTGCATCTCATTTACACCTGTTTCCCCAGCAAAGTTGGTCTTTCAAAGCATATCAGAATCACCACCTCACGAAAATTAAAATTTAGTTTGTGATGAGGCTTATTATATATTATTCTAATTAAACATGTATAATGTCTATTTTATCTATTTTTTTTTAATTTAGGTTCATTGCTCATTATTGAAAACTTGCAATGGTGTGAGGTGAGTCGAAGGAAGCAGTACAAAACTAAATAAATCTATTCAATAATTTATTTTTATATGTTTTCTAAACTTGGGATTGATGAATAGATTTCTAAACGAGTTCTTTTAATATGGAATATTTATTTTGAGAAGAATTGCTAAGTGACCACCTTGTTTTGGGAAGCTTCCTAGCTAAATGCTTATACATTCTTGGGTAGAAACCTACTCATGACCAAAAGTTCATCTATTGTAAGATCAATATTTTTTAAAATCATATTAGTCAATGAATCGGAAAGGTTATCAGTTCCGCGGTTTGTTCGTCGGTAGATGGTGAATCAGTTCTTAATCGGTGTAGAATTTATAAATATATATTATATATTTTATTATAATTAAGAATAATTCCCAAAAAAGATATATAAGTAAAATATTAATAATATTTATAAAATTATTTATTGATTTTTATATAATGATGTCAAATCATTTTAAATTCTGTCAAATAAAAATATATAAAAAGTATTTAAATTAAAAAGGGAAGAAAATCATAATGTGTAACATATGTATTCTATATAAAAGTAAGAATCAATGTTTAAAACAAGGGGGACTATGGCGAGTGATTTACGCTTTGTTTGTCAGCCTTGAGAACGGGTTTAGCCCTTAGCTGCAGAGTTACTTGTCTTGATTTTTCTCAAGTGACCCTTTCTTGTCCGGCCATCGGATGCGAGGCTGAAAAGTTGATATAGTCATTCATAAGCGGATGGGTCAAACCAGCGGGTTTGTTTGGCAGCCATCTTTGGACTTGTGGTGATAGTCATAAAAATTGTGGCCGGGTTATAAGTTGAATGATCTATTTGGCTAAAAATAGCCGATTAGTGTTCGGTCAATGCAGGTGCAAAGGATGAATCAAATCGAAATATGGGCTGGCAGGCCGATGGGTTAGCCCACTTTTAGAGGGTTGGACCTTAAGGCAAGATAAATCAGACCAATTTGGCCCAACCCGTTTTGGCCCGTAGCCATGTAGGTTTGGCCTGATTGACCTGAATTTTTTATTTAATTTTTTTAAGTAACTAGCAAAGTAATTGAGATTTTCAAAGATTCATCTATAAAATTTGATATATTTGCTATATCTTTTGTAGCATAGAGTTTAAAATAATAATAATTATAATATGATTCTTAATATAATAAACTTAATTTGTTGTTTTAACTATTTTATTTTCAATTTCTAAATGTATCTTTTTCATATAATTTATATGATAATTTAATATTTAAAAAATCATTTATGAAAATTTAGAATTTGTTATAAATGATTCCACAGAGACACTACTACAAAAGTTAAATAGACTACGGTTGGTGTGGCCTCCCCAAATCCAGGGTCCGTTGACTACCAGTGTTCAATCTATGCGTCTGCGTATCACGAGGCTAGCATACTTAATTAAAATAGCCTCTTGGGCTCCGCAAGGCAATCCTCGAAATAAATATCTTAACTATATTCTCATAGTTTTCATGCTTGTTCTCACAAAAAGCTTTATACATATTTACAAAATATTTACTTAAAGCCACATTTATTTCTTCTCAGAGCTACCTCTGCTCGTACCATATCCACAGGTGTGGTCTGTGCACGAAAGGGTCCACGGCCGGGGTGAGCAAAGCCCGATAGAAAATTTTCCTACAAGGGTTACTCCCACCTAAAATGCATATGCAATGGCATATATAAACAAACAATCACATTCCATACAATTATTTTCTATATGAAATGTCTATATCATGCATGAATGGAGCCCCTCATGCTCACCACACAGGTCAATGAGCTCCCTCACGGAATGCGAATGTGAAATAAAACCAGTCACACACTCTGACTAAACCATTGGAAAACCCTCCAATTTATTTATCAACAATTGATTTTGATTCTTTTCCTTTATTTTGTCGGCCACGGATTTCCGGGTTTACAAGTAGGGCCTTCAGCACGCCTTTTCAACATTTCACGAACTTACATCGTCGAGTTCATGTCTAGCAGTGAATAACACACGTGGGACTTTCACCACAGGGGGGGATCTACCCGACTTGCTCCATGAAACATGTAATTTATCATTTTGATCATTTACACACTTTCATTGAATCTCTTCCTTGGTTTTGTCCATTTTCAGAGTTCACGACCCGGCTCCACCAACAACGATGAATAAACCTACACCCACACAGACTGAGATGTGGCCAGTGCATATGAAATGCATGATGCCAATGCATTTCCTCATATTACATGCATGATAGGCACTACATGAAACATTTACGCACCGTGGATAATTATAATTGATACATATAATTTACCTCCATGCAAAACATATTAATACATAAAAGCATGCATTAATATTCTGATTCCACACTTAGCATGTTATTGAGCAAACCATAACACCTGACAAGGTCTCAAAATTAGGACCATTCCAGCGGGGTACCTCACGGCCGCCCATGACGTGAACCGGTTTGGTTCCAAACTTCCACACACATCGACAACCCGCCCAATGCACAAAACCTTCGGTTCTTGGTTATTTCTAACTCCATGGTCAGAATCGGTCATGAAATCCATACCCATTAGTCCCAAGGCTCGGAACTAATTTCCATGGCCCCTCATGGCCTCCCACAAGCAACCCCTACCATTATAAAGCGTTTAGGCTAAAAGTAAATCAAGTAGGAAAATATCCTACCTCTTGGAAGTTTGAAGAAACTCCAACTTTTTAGCGTCCACACGTAGATCCCACTGCGTGCACCGACTTTAGTCCTCGAACTTTCGAACGTCGACCGCCCGAAACCCGGGAAAATCTCCTTTCCTCCTTCCTTCTCCGCTTTTCTTCCTTTTCTCTCTACGGATTCTTTCCCTTCTTTGTTTTCTTTCCTTCCTTTCTTTTCTTTTTGCTTTTCTTTTCCTTTTTCTCTTTTCTCTTCTCATTTTCTCTTCATTTCTCCTCATTTTCTCGTTTCTCCTTTGGTCCTTTTCTCCCCTTTGGATGAGAATTGACCGTATGGTCAAAATAAGGAAATTTCCTTCTCCTTTCCTCAAGCCAAGTGTGTGGCTCTCCCTTTTTCCATTTTTCTTTTCTTATTTCATAATTCCCCTTTTATGACATCATTACCCACATGGCTCGATGTGAATATGGGATCCTGCCCACTTGGCTCATTGTGAGCCACTACTTTTGATGCCAAGTGTCTCACACTTCTATGGTCTTGAAGTGGCATCGTAACTAGTGTGTCATCCAGGCACCTTACTCGAAAAGCTGGTAATCAGGCCACCTCGGAATCTAATGGGGGTGACGTGGTAGCTAAATTTAGGTGAGGGCGATTTCTCAACGCGGAGAAGTCGGATTTCGTCATCCGAGATCTAGAAAAATTCCGGATTTTCAACCGAAATTTCTATTTTACCCTTTATCCAAAATCTTGGATTTTCTGGGGTTTCACAGTTGGTTTTAGGAAAAAGACTACGTTTTTAGTAGTAAATGTAGTCTAATATTTTAGACTACGTTTTCACAAATTTGCATAAATTAAACGACTACATCTATAATTAAAAACGTTGTCTTATATTATCTTTTAATATGAAAGACTATTTTAGTTAAATTGTAGTCTTATATTATCTTATAATATAAAAAATACTCGTTGTTAATTAAGCGTAGTCTTATATTATATTATAATATAAGAAGACTACGTTTTTAATGAAGTAAATGATCTTCTATTATCTTATAATATAAAAGACTACGGTCTTACTTGGACGTGATGCAATATAAAACTAAAAATTGATTTATTTTTTCTCTCCCAATTAAGAATGTAGTCTTTTATCCTTCCTAAACTTTTTTATCCTTTTTCTTAAAAAAAAAACCTTCTTTTTTAAGAAACCCTCTCTTATCACCTTATCTAGCCACGTTTGAATGGAAAAAAATTATTTATTTTTTCTCTCCTAACTAAGAATGTTGTCTTTTATCCTTTTCCTAAAAAAAATTTATCATTTTTCATAAAAAAATATAAACTATTTTAGTAATTTGCTTTTTATAAAAGGAAAAGAAACTAAAAAGATTGTCTTTTTGTGAAGGCGTAATTAAATTATTACTTTAAAGTAAAAATAAAATGTTAAATTTATTGAGAAGGATAGATATTGGGATTAGAAATTTCAAGCGTAATGGTTACGTGGGGAAGTTGATGGAAAGAAAGTCTAGCGATTTCAAGGTTCAGATCTAAAGAAGCTACGCGTGATAATCGTTACAGAGGAGGGTGGTACTTCTCTCTCATGCTCTGTCTCTTTTCAATTTTTCTTTCTCTTGAAGCTTCATCATTGCTCTCTTTTCTTCGTTTTCTCTATCCGGTTGGTGTAGTTTGATAGAGGAATTTTGATATAAAGATGGAACTTTGGAGTTGAGATTTTTGTATTGAGTTTGAGTTTGTTTTTTTATCATTTTTGTAGTAAAGGTGATCACGAGCTTGATTTGTAGTTAATGTTTGGGGAAATTTAGGAGTTTTGTGTGGGTGTTTGATTTGATTTGGTTTGGTTTTTGAGTTTGATTGTGAATTTAGGGTTTTGATTTGTTCTGTCGAATTGAAATAGAGTTCGATGGCGAGTTTCAAATGGGGATCATAGTCGGTTCGAGCCTCCCTGATACCATCTCCTCTGCGAAATTCTAAGTTTTCCAGTGAGTTGTGTGGCCCTTTGTGTTGAGATTCTAAAGATTCTATCTTTTGCGGAGTGGTTGTTAGTTTCTTAGTTAATTATGAGAAGTTTTTCTCTCAAGAAGCAGATCGATTTTCTTTGGTTTGGATAGATGAAGTCTTGATTTATTGTTTTGAAAATGTTTGTTATCAAAGTATCAGATGCCATTAGTAGTAAAAAGTTGAGTAAACTTTAAGTGGGATGACATGGATTTGCTACCATTATTAATCCTTATTGAATTCTAGCTTTAGAGATCTTTGAGATGGGGAAGTGAATAGAAGATCTTAGGGTATGTTTTGTTTTTAAGTCATACATTGCCATTAACATTTATCTACTCGTAAATGAAGATTTTCTTTTCACATTGTCACGTGAAGCGTGAATTTGTTTATTTGAAGATCCAAGATCTTTTTGGTTGTTCTGAAATAATCCTTAGTTAGAATTCTACAATCTGAAATACCTTTTTTCTTGGATGTCGAACGATATGAGGATTACGATTACGGGAGGGGTTGGATTCATTGGTTCTCATTTTGGTAGAAACGATTGATGCAAAATGGAAAAGAATGAGGTATGCTAATTTTTTACCTTTGAATCGTGCAGTGTATGATTAGGTATCCTTGGGGTTTTATATTTGACTTGCTTTCTTTTGTTTGGGTGATTGTTCTTGACAACTACTTCACTAGATATAAAGATAACCTTAAGAATGGATTGGTCATCACGGATCGAAAGACAACTATAAATTGTCTCCGTTTTGCCTGCGGTGAGTTTTTTCTTAATTTTTTTAATTGAATTTTGATTTCATTAGTATGCTCTTATGTATTTCTATGTTTTTGTAGAAAACTTATAATGTGCCAGTTGAAGGAAAGAAACATATTTTGTCATCTGCATGCGAGAAATGGAGACAATTTAAGTTGATTGACAAATTCTTGAATCCATTGGAGGGATGTGACCCTTGTTTGACAACCCTCCTAAGAACTATCCATTCATAAAAAGATGCTTGGAATGCCTTTATGCATAGGTATGGTCTCCAATTTCCAGGAATGAGTAGGTTGCGAAGTGAAAGAGCAAAAAGCAATGAGTATCGACATCATTCATCTAGGCATGAATTTGTTAATGTGGAAGAAAAGATAGTAAGTGTTGAATATTTAGTTCTACATCATTGAGTAATTATTAGCTAATTTTTTATTAAAATATTTGTTGTCTAATAATTATAGAAAAAAGTGATGGGCATCAATGAAGACATTGAACGAAGTGTTGTATGGAAAGCTGTTTATTCAAAAGGTGATGGTTCTGACAGGTGAAATCATCGAAGTCATACAGAGAAAATTGTAAGTAAAATATGTTATTGTTAATTTAATAGCTAGTATAGATTCTTTTATAACTTCTAATGTATGGTTCGTTTATCTACATATCGGGATGAATATACAATGAAGGTGAAAAGATGAATCCAATCTGAGAATGGGACGAAAAGACATCTTAGGAATGATTGAAATCCAGGAACATGGGGTCGGTAAGGGGTGTTGGAGGCATGGTTATGCCTACAACCTATTTCAATCTTCCGTAAAGAACAAAAACAAGCGAACTCTTACATTTGTTAGAAGAGCAAAAAAGCGATCCAACTGACAAAGAGAAGATCTTGAGGAAAGAAAATCATTACTTGATCATTACATCGACCTTCATGAAAAAATAAAGTTGAGAGAAATTCCTAAAATTGCTGCAAGTGCTCAATATGTTTCAGACTGTTATTAATACATAAGTATTTATTTCTTTTTATTTTTATAGTAATTTGCCTAAATTATATCATTTGAGTCTCACACTATTATTATACTTTGTTAAATTAGTGCACTCAAAATATACAATGCTAAAAAAGCGTAGAGTTGCAAGAAAAAAACTTATTTGGGAGTCTATTAAGGTATATTGGGTTTCACATTCTTTAATAATTCACTTAAAATTAGATCTTATTTGTTAGAATCTTATAAAAACTTTTAAATTCATTTTCAAGTGTCTAAGCAACCATCAGGTGTTGGATGTGGCTATTATGTCATCATGTATATGAAGGAGATCATTGAAAATCATATCATTTCAACCGATGAAAAGGTAGGTTATTATTGCATACGTGATTCATATAAGTAGTACTTTTTATGGTTTTAGATTTTTATGTTGTGTTATTTAGTGCTCTTTTTTACTGAGTAACTTATGTATATATGCAGGTTTGTGAGAAGAAACTTATAAACAAGAAGAGATTGACATTATGCGCGGAATGGGTCGAGTACTTACAAGGCTTCATTTGAAGAAATGTTATGGAGGTTTGTTTATAAAATGATGGATATTTGTATGACGAGTATTGGATATTTCAATTCAATATTTTGGTATTTTTGGAGTGAAAGTATATGTTTGTATGGCGGGTGTAACACCGAGATCACGAGAGTGTACGGTATATGATCTTGTAGGGGTGTATAAGAGTACGAGTGTCACATTGTAGTATTTTGGAGATGAGTAGGAAATTATAAATTTTGGAACCGAATTTGGTACTTAAAACAAAGTACAATTGTCATTTAACTTAAAAAGGATATGTAGGCATAATTAAGTTAGAGATGGGCCATAGTAGAATTTCAAAAGTTGGTTGCAATTAAGGAAAGTTGAGGGGGTAGTATAATTAATGGAAGTTTAAATAGTAAAATAATAATAATGAATTGCAAAATAGTTCGAGGAAGTTTGAAAATTCTACAGATCTCGGATAATGGCAATTTGTAGATTAAGTTCGTCTCGCGAAATCTAGTGACCTAGGAAAGTTTCGTTAAATTCCGAGATAGTCGGAATATTTTACGAATTTCTAGGCAACGGGTTAAGAGTGAAACCTTAAACCGGGATTTTAGAAAAATCTCGAAAAATTGCAAGTATATAAAGAATATTCATTTAGGATAAATAAAATTGAAACCGAGACAAAATAAATTGTTTCGGGGCTAAAACGGACAGAGAAAGAAAGAAAAAGGGACATATGGGTCCCACTTAAAGAAAAAAAAAAAAACAAATGCATTTTGGCGGTCGGGCGGGAGAGCAGAGCGAGAGAGTTTTTTTTTTTTCTTTATTCTTTTAGTTTTTCTTTCTCAGTTCTCGAGTTTTGGCCAGTCGGATTTCGTCGGGATGAAGCACGAAAGTGCTCTCTGTGACGAGGGCTGCGGCGTGAGTACTAAAAACCTGAGTTTTCACCCAGAGAATTCGGGTAAATATGCGAAAAACCAAATTTTAGTTTTTCTCGGATCTACGATCATTCTGAGTGGTCGCACTTTTTACCGGACCAGTGGGGTAAGAAGTTACTCTACAGCGGCGAGCTACGCGTGGACACCAAATCTTGGCTTTTGTCCAGAGCTTGAAGAGAGGTGGAGATTTTCCTACTTGCTGTTATTTCGAGCCCAAAGGCTATATAATGGCTTGGAATATTGCTTAGGGCCATAAATTCAGTCCCAAATTTTTAGGCGAGTTTGAAATTTTAAGGAATTTTTGGGACTATTTTCGGACAGTCGGGTTGAATTTGGAATTTGTTTTCGGGCAGTTTGGTTAAAATTTCGAGATTTTATTCGAGACAGGTCGGACATAATTTTCAGAAATGTTTTCGGTATTTTTAGACTATATGGAAAGTCCTTTAGTCTAGAATCAAGTCATATCTGTGTGAATGGCATTTGGGGCCACATATTTTACGAAAATTTTAATTGCTCAACACAGTGTGCAAATTTCTTGAATTTGTCTTGATGTGTGTGATCTTCAATACATCAGGTGTGTGGAGGCTAAAGCAAAGGGGCGGGGAGAGAGTTGTGGAGCTGTGTTCAAGTTTAGCAAGCAAGAGAGGTGAGTGTTCTAAACTCATTTTCCAAATACTAGTGTATTATTATTATTATTATAAATTGTTTTGCCTTCAGTATTTCATGGTTTGAGTTCAAACCATTTTCAAGGAAGCAAGCAATGAATTTAGGAAATCAAGCAAGTAGTTTTGAGTTAAACCATAATTGAAAGCCAAACATTAGTTTTAAATTGTAAAAAACCATTTTCAAGCAGCAGCAGTAAGTAAATGGTTTTGAATAATTAAACCATTTTCAAGCAAACAAGCAAGTAAGCAAATGGTTTTGAATAATTAAACCATTATTATTATAAATTATTTTGCAATTATTTCATGGTTTGAGTTCAAACCATTTTCAAAAAGCAGCTGATGAATTAGAAATCAAGCGAATGGTTTTGAGTTAAACATTTTTGAAAAGAAACAAGTAAATGGTTTCTAAATTGTAAACCATCTTTCCAAGCAAGCAAGTAAGTAAATGGTTTTGAATAATTAAACCATTTTCAAACAAACAAACAAATTGTTTTAAATTGTAAAAACCATTTTCAAAACAATAATAAGCAAAAGCAAGTAAAAAGTGTTTGTGAAAAGCGAGGCCTTACTGGTCACAGCAAGAAAGCCCAGGTCGGAGGTATTAGATGCGTGCGGTGGTGTTAAGATCTCATACATGCATTTAGTTTTTGCACGGTCGGCAGACTTAGGACATACATCATGCATTTAAAGGAGGCCGAGTGGCGCGTACGGGAGTATATAAGGTTATGAGCTCTGGTACAAATTATGGTGATGGCGACCCGGTCGGTCCACCATATTCCGCGGAAAAGGTGATGCGGACGGGTCCTTCCCTTAGTGAGTGTGGGCTTAGTGTTCACTAGGGTGTAAGCAAAAATAGGCCTCAGGTGGTTGATGTTTTATAAGCATAATATACGAGTTTTGAAAATCGACCGTGGTTCCGGTTGCCAGGCTTAGGAGAGTTTTAAACAAGCGGTTGAGCCGAACCGTTTTATTTTCAAGAATGCGGTTGGTGAGGCTCTAGTTTTATGAAAAAGTTTTGAGAAACTTTTAAAGTAAAGGTTTGTGAAGGTTTTAAGAAACTTTTTAAGCCGGATAAAGCGAGCGAGGAAATTTTGAGAAAATTTGACGAGGTTTATGGTTTTATAAACTTTAAAGCGAGCAAAGGTAAAGCGACAGAGAATTGAGAAAAGTTTTATAAACTTTTAAGAAAGCAAAACAAGCAAGCAAGCAAGTATTAAAAGTTTTGTAAACTTTTAAAAGCAGCGAGAAATCTGAAGGTTTAGAAACTTTAAAGTGCGAAGCAAGGCTTACGGAAAATATCTCTTGTAAAAAGAGAGTTGTACGGTTTGAGGATGTTTTTCGAAAAAGCAAAACATTTTATAAACATACACTCAGGCTCGTTTAGCTCATTATTTTGCATTTAAAACTATTTTCAGGTACAAATACCTTGAGCTATTTGGAGCATAATAGGGTTTGTCTGACGTTAATATGAAGTCTTTGTTAGTAAGAATATTATGTAAGAAAATACTTTGAATATGTATAATGGAACATATGTACATAGAGTAGTTTGTGAGAAATGTGTCATTATGCTGGTTGCCATATTTTGGATATAGTGTAAATTGGATGTATACGAGGTTTGGGACATGTCTATATCCCAGTCTGTATCTTTGTCGAAATTTTATAAAATCTGAAGTTTAGAAAAAAAAAAAAAAGATTTATAGGGGTTTAGCAGCAATACGGCCTTCCCACGGGAGTTTCTAGTCGTTGGGGTAACGGTGGGGATTTCTATGGAGTGTGGCACACATGCTTGGAAGGGTGGGGTGTGGGATATATAGGCATATTAAGTATTGTGACCGTACATGTTCAAACTTAAAAGTACATACATATCAGTAATTCAAAGTATTAAATAGTTGATATTTTGGAGTCACAGCACTATGTCGGGAAGAGGACGTGAAGGTCGATCTAGGAGAGTAGTTCGAGCGGTGTCGGGGCGTCTGAAGTACGAGAGGGATGAGCACGTAGTAGGTTCCTTTATCGCCTCATGAATCAGCCTCCGACAATTCGAGGTTGGACCATACAACGCCACGAGGAGGAGCTCAGTGCGGGATTATTTCTGACGGGCGGGTGCGCAGTTGCACGGATGGTAGCCATGGCGACCCGTCGGCGGTCGCCTCCGCCACCTAGAGAGGTTACGGAAGAGCCGGGAGGTGATAGAGAGTCACAGAAAGCTGAGGCGCGGCCGTATAGCGATGGTGATCGAGAAGCGGCTAGTTATGGCTAGATAGAGTAAACAAAGTATATGGAGTTATGGGCTGCACGGATAAGCCCGAGTCTTGTTTTTCCGGTTGTCTAATGGAAGACGGGCTAAAGTGGTGGGATGCGAGTAGAAAGGAGGTATCGATGGTATAACATGGGACCGATTTGAAGCAAGAATTCAGCGTGATTCTTTCTCGAGTCATAAGGATTCAAAAATTGAGGAGTTCTTCAAGTTAGAACAGAAGAACATGTGTGTCAGAATATGAGAAGAAGTTCTCGAATTAGTTAGATTGGTTCCACATATTCAAGCGGATGATCTGAAGTCTGAGTTTTATCGGGACTCTGACACAAGATCGGAATGCATTTATCGGTGGTTCCTCATAATAGATTTGGGGACTTAGTTGAGACGCTACGAGAGTTCGACAGTACCACAACCGTGTATCGAGTAGGCGGGAAAGTAAGAGTAAGAGTGAAGGATCAGGCAGGATTAACCTCGTGAACCAGGGACCTCAGGCACTCAGTGGATATAGAAACTTTCCTTAAAAAAGCAGTCAAATAAAATCCATGGAGCGAACCTTTACAATCCTTAACATATCTTTAGAAATAATGCGGAAGCGAAGTGATAATTTTTTTTCTTTTCTTTTCTTTTGTTTTCAAACGGATTTTTCGGAAAATTGGCCGAGTTTCCTCTGTTTTTCGGACTCTAAATTTACAAAACCTGATAAAAGCATTTAAAACATAAACTTCAATTTTATACTTCCATATTAGGACTTCGTCCTGACAAATCAACACAATATACATACATATACATTTTGTTTACTTACCGTCATCAAACATTCCAAAAGCCCTCTTAAATTCCATGCACATTTTTATCAAAACATTTTGGGCTTGGCTAGGACTTGGCCAGAAGCGCCTAAATACCTCATCCGGGATCAAAGCCCACGTAGTTCCTTTTCAACTTTATACATATACATATATACATAACAAAATATTCAACATAAACAATATGCAAAATTATATATACAATGAAATCCTGATCGTCGTCTCATCAATGACATTTCTTCACTTGCAGGAGTGATCTCTATCGGCACTGTCTTGGAGTCCCCGAAAATGTTTTAGAAACATATAGAAAGAATGAGCTAAGGCCCGGTGAGTGTACATTTTCATTAAAATAACATTTTTCGGTATATACGAAATAATACATACTTATACAATTAAAATCCATTTATACCTTAAACATTTATGCCTTAAACTTTCTTTCAATAAATACTTATGCATTTAAAATCCATTTATGCTTTAAACATTTGTCTTAGTAAACTTTTTCTTTGTTTCTTTCTTTCTTTCTTTCTTCTGATGGAACCAGAAATAAACACAGAAACGATTCCAGTGCGACGGTGAGATTGATCACATTCGGTCATAACCACTAAGCTGAAATACGCTTTGCATAGGGTTCAGTCATAGCACTTATCACGTGTAAGGATATTACTCTAGACACTATTTCCCTCCCTCGATTAGTAACCTATAACTTTACCCTCTAAATCCTTACACGCTTAAAGTACTTGGCCCGATACTCGATCCCCTGCTGATCATAGGGGTTTAGGGTAACCATCAGTAAAACATTTCTTCAAAATACATTTATAAATACATTTTAAAATCCTTTACTTTATCAGTAAACACATATGCATTCTTTAAACATTTTAAACTTTCATAATACCTTAACACATGCATACATATTTAATACATATAAATATATGCATTGATGCAAGAATAAAACAATGCAAGATAAAACATTTCCATTAAACTTTCCAGTTTAACATTGTCATTCACTTGTAAAAACTGATTTTCAAAATATCATTTTCACTCCACAGTTCACCGCTCGATCAGCTTGCTTCCCGTTGAGTTCGGATTTCCGTCAAATAGTCCTTTTCCACCTTTTCAAGAAAATCACAATTACACATTAACCATAATTTCCATTTCTTAATCCTACATAAACACTCATTCCTATATTCTTATTCCTCTAGGAATCTATTTTACTTAGGAATTGGAATCAATCAATCGGATCATCGAACTAAAGTTATGGCATTTTCATGCCAATAGTCATTCTGGAATTTTTCTAAGTGACAGTTTGTATTACTCATTTTTTCGGGCCTTGACTATATTTGTACTATGTCCTTATACTCATTTAAAGCTAAGGTGCTAGGGTTCTATTCCAATTGGAATCCCACTTGGTCGAACCACGAAACTCACTTTGCGTCGAATACTTAAGACTAATCAGGTTAAAAAACTGAACCAAATTTGGCTTGCACATGAATTCTTTGGTGAATATTTAGGCCACTTATGATCAAATTTGGCGATACCTTCTTCTTACGTTTGTTTTCCTTCAAGTCTATTTTACGTAGCCATAAATGCTCAAATCGGAGCAATTGAGCAAGTTATGGCCAATATGCAAAACTGGTCAAAACAGAAAACAGGACATTTCTGTCTGGCCTTCCCAAAAAAAATTTGACCAAAATGTTTCTCTTCCATTTTTCTTTCCTCTAAACACTTAAATCTGATGCATTATACCCATTTCAGCACCAACACACACACAATTGCTATCAAGCCTAACCCACTTACTCACTTGATTTTGTCAAAACCTAACCTAAACCTTGGCTTTCTCAATTGATATTAAATTCAGCACCATTAAACCTTAAATACCATCAATTTAACATCCATACCAGAATTTAAGACATTAAACATGGAAAACATCAAACCCTAACTTTCCACCATGAAAACTTACTTGTTTCTTGAGTTTTCTTTGGCTCCTCTCCTTGATTACCACTTGAAGATCCTTGAAAGCTTGAAAAACAAAGAAAACTCACCTCCCCTGACTTGGTTCTCCTTTCTCTTCCTCTCTCCTTTCTCCCTTTCTTTTCTCTCTTTTCTCCTTTCTCTCCTTCTCATACATTGATCTCCTCTGTTGGAGACTTAAATCCCTAATTTGCTTTTAAATTCCAACTTTCAAAATTACCCTTAAGTCGAGAATTCAGTGGTTATTGTAAGTGAATTACCTTTAATCCAAGCCTCTCATAGGTCCATTTTTATGAGACCAAGTCATTTACCCATTATTTAAATCATATCTTAGCCATTAAGAAAGATTTTGATTAGCTAGTACAATTAAATATCTCCCTTATAAGCGATTTATCCGTTTAAGCCTTTTCTTGTTTTTATGCTCGATTATATGTCAAAAAATATTATATGGTCATCTATATTTAAATTTGAACATAAAATATTACAACTAAATCCTTCACAGTGAATTTTAGGCTCTGAAATCGCGAAATGGATTTAAAATCGTTAAAATCGTGTCCAGGACAATAAGCGTATTATTACCTGATTACGTTTGGATCACACAGAAACTATCAAACGGACTCCGTTCACTTTATTTCAGTTTCGTTTAGACTCTATGATTATTCAGGACATTTTAAGTATTTTATTAATTTCGAAAAATATCGTATGACTCCAAATTCGATCAGAATCACTATTCACTTAAATCTCAATTCTCTTCTAAATATCGGTTCAAAGTCAGGAACTGGAAATTTCTTAAAATTCCTTTGCAAGCCCTCCATCCCGGATAAAATAAGAAAAATCACTATTCATAAATTTTAGATTACAATTTTCGAAAATTTTCACTTTAGCATGCCCCGAATGACGTCGGGCGTTTTAAATTCTAATCTACCCTCATTTCTATCATTGGACCTCTAATCAGTTCAAAAACTACTATTATAACATTCAATCAGTTTGGGGTTTTACAATCACCCCTCCTTATAAAAATTTCGTCCTCGAAATTAAAACATTAAATAAAGAGATAGGAATAATACCTCTTCATCACTCACCATGCTCCCATGTAGCTTCCTCTTGTATGACTCCTCCACAATACCTTCACAGTGGAATAGTCTTGTGGTGCGGAGACTTGCTCTCGACGGTCGAGGATGCGCATTGGTTCCTCTTCGTGTGTGAGATTCTCACCCCGTATTTCCCATTTTGGTTTCTTTGTCAATACATGTGAAGGGTCTGGTATATACTTACTTCGGATCCTTAGAAACATGGAAAACATCGTGAATGCGTCGAGGTCGAGATGTAATTCAATCGATATGCCACCTCCCCAATCCTCACAAACAATCTTGTATGGTCGATATCACGGAGTGGACTCGACTCCCACGTTTCCCTAGTCTTAGTACGCCCTTCCGAAATCCTCAAAAATACCATATCCTACCTCGAACACTAGGTCCACTACAGCGATTATTCGCATAACTTACGTCGGTCTTGTGGAAATTTTCCAGTCTATCCTTCTAACCTTGACCTTATCCACGAGTCACTTGGACAATTTTCGGACCTACATAATTTCCTTTCTCACCTACCTCATCCAACATACTGGAGTTCGAGCATTTCCGTCCATAAGAGCCTCATAAGGAGCCCATACCACTCTTGGCCGGATAAGCATTATTATATGCGAACTCCATTAGTAAATGTTCCTTTAGGGTATGATACATCTTTGTACTTCAGGATGCATAGCATAAAAAGCGGAGAATGGGCTTCCTCCATAATCTCTCCTTACATCACCTACATTTGGTACACACAACCTCACATCCATGACCACGGTACCATCCTCTCTATTGCCAAATCCTCTCGTTGCCCAGACTACTTCACCTTTGACTTATTTATCGTGGATCTGAGATCTGAAGCTCTCTAATCCTGTCTATCATCACAGGACGTACATGAATGTAGCTAGCAGTGCTCCCGAATACATTAGTTCGGGTCTACTTTTGAGGACCTCGATTATGGTCGCGGAAGATGCCGGCCCTCGAAGTGCGATAGGAACTCATGGGTCTTCTCTTAGGCATACGCTGCACGTTCGCCTTTCAGGGATGATATTCAATGGTACATTCGCAATCACGATCGGTTCAATCCATCTCTCTTCTCATGTTCGGTTCATGCAAGTGACCAAGATCTGCTCTTATAATCCGTAAAAATCCTACAGGTACTCCATATAAGTACTGCCTCCATATCCACAAGGCAAATGCTACGGCTGCTAGCTCAAGGTCGTGTGTATGAAAATTCTGTTCATGCTTCTTCAATTGCCTAGAAGCATATGCAATCACCTTGTCATTCTGCATTAATACATAACTTATGCAATGCTGAGGCGTCGCGATACAGCTAACCGTCACACTTACGATGGAAATGTAGTCTTTTAGAGCTAGGATCAATCTCCTTTTCAATTCATCAAAACTCTGCTGACAAGCCTCTGACCATAAAAACGGTTCCTCTTTCTTTGTCAATCTAGCGTCAAAGTGTAGCTGTACAAGAAAATCCCTCACTTGAACTTACGATAATACCTGCGAGCCGGAAAACTCCTTATCTGCAGTAACACTCGTAGGAGGTTTCCAATTCGGTATAACCGACCTTCTGCGGATCCAGAGATCCCCTCTGCGGAAACTATGTGTCTAAAATGAAGTGTCGAGCCCAAAATGGACACTTCTTTGCGGTTTAGCATATAGCAGTGTTCCCATGATGTTTGAAATTGTCCTCAAGTGCTCTGCATGTTCTTCTCCTCTGCCCGAATAGATCAGTATATCGTCGATAAACCGTGCTCAGCCAGTCTAAATAAAGCCCCAATCTTTGTTCATGAGATCCATAAAAGCTAATTGGGACTCAGTAAGTCCAAATGGCATGACAGAAGCTGAAATGCGTCTGCAGGTGATTACGAATCTTTGTCTTGGGAACATCCTCATCATGAGTCTCTTATCAATTCACTTCCAATTAAATCAAGGATCGCAAGAATTAAATCAAGCCATTAGCATCCTTAAAGTGAAAAACCCATAATGCCCTTCACCTTAAAAAAAATTACATTTATATCTTGATCAATTCTTCTTCTGAAAACATTAATTCTAACACATCCCATTAGGCATTTAATCACTTCCAATTGATTAAAATAAATGGAAACTCAACTTTTCCATACTTCTAGAGTGGTCAAATCTACATATCACATCCCATAATTATTTTCTTTAATCTCTCCGAGTTTCTTTCAACAAATTATTTTTGATAATTCATCCAATGAGTTACTTAAACTAAATCAAACCAATGCATTTCCAATTAAAACCTTTCTTGGCCTAACCCTCTCATCTCATTTTCTATTCAACTTTTAATTCCATTGTAAAACTCCAAACTGATTGAATGTTATAATAGTAGTTTTTTGAAGCGATTAGGGTCAATGATAGAAATGAGGGTAGATTAAATTTAAACGCTCCGAGGACGTCATTTGGGCATAAAGTGAAAAATTTTGAAAATTATGTCAGGTGCCCTAAGGAATAGTGATTTTTCTTATTTTATCAGGATGGAGGGGGCTTTGCAAAAGGAATTTTTAAGAAATTTCAGTTCCTATGACTTGACGATATTTAGAAGGGTGGAATTTAAGTGAATAGTGATTGGGATGGGAATTTGGAGCTGTGATATTTTGAAATTAGTAGAAAATGCGAGTAGGAAATAATCATAGAGTCCTGTGAAACTGAAATAAAGTGAAGCGGAGTCCGTTTGGATAGTTTCGAGGTGATCCAAGCGTAATTCGGGTAATATGCGCTATTGTCGGGATTCACAGATTTTAATGATTTTAAATCGTTGATTGATTTGAGCCTAAAATTCTTGTGAAGGATTTAGTTAGAATATTTTATGTTCAAATTTAAATATAGACGACCATAGAATATTTTTGACATATGTCGATATAAAAACGTAAAAAAATGAGGATAAATCTGCTATAAGGAGATATTTATTGTACTAGCCAATCAAATCTTTCTTAATGGCTAAGTTATGATTTAAATAATGGGTAAATGACTTGGTCTCATAAAAATGGACCTATGAGAGGCTTGGATTGAAGAGGTAATTCACTTTACAATAACCAGTGAATTCTTTGACTTAAGGGTGTTTGGAAAGTTGGAATTTAAAAGCAAAATTGAGTTAAGTCTCCAAATGAAGTCACGTATGAGAAGGAGAAAGGAGAAAGAGAAAGAAAGGGAGAAAAGGAGAAAGAGGAAAATCCAGAATTGGGGGAGGTGAGTTTCTTTATTTCAAGCTTTAGTGATCTTCAGAGTGGTAATCAAGGAGAGAGCCAAAAGAAACTCAGAAACAAGTAAGTTTTCATGGTGGAAAGTTAGGGTTTGATGTTTTCCATGTTTAATCATCTTAAATTCTGGTATAGATATTAAATTGATGGTATTTAAGGTTTAATGGTGCTAATTAATATCAATTAGAGAAAGCCATGGTTTAGGATTAGGGTTTTGACAAAATCAAGTGAGTAAGAGGTTAGGGTTTGATAGTGAATTGTATTATGTTATGTTGAAATGGGTATAATGCATCAGATTTAAGTGTTTAAGTGAAAGAAAAAATGGAAGAACACATTTTGAGTGATTTTGGGCATGATCTCAGTACAGAGAGTATAATCTGCTCTGTTTTGACCAGTTTTAATTATTTTGGCCATAACTTGCTCAATTTTGCTCCGATTTGAGTGATTTAAGTGGCTACGTGAAATAGACTTGAAGGAAGACAAAACTTAAGAAGAAGGTATCGCTAAATTCTGATGTAGTGTCTTAAATATTCCTCAAGTAGGACCATGTGCAAGCCAAATTCTGGTTCAGATTTTGAACCTAGTGTATTTGGACGTAAAGGAGTGAGTTTCGGTGCTCGGGTGGGTGATTCAATTGGAATTAAGACCCTTAGCACCTTAACTTTAAATGAGTATAAGGACATAGTGTCAAAATATGAAGTCAGACCTCGGAAAATTAGTAATACAAATTGTCCCTAGAAAAATCGGTAAAATGACTGGTTGGCATGAAAATGCCATAACTTTAGTTTGGATGATCCGATTGGATTGATTCCAATTCCTAAGTAAAATAGATTCTAGAGAGAATAAAATATAGAATAAAAGTGTTTATGGTGGATTAATAAATTATGTTAATATGTAATTGTGTTTCTTGGAAAAGGTAAGGACTATCGGGCGAAACGAGAGAACTCGAAGCAGCGGGGTGAAGCGTGAAAAATTAATATTGAATACACAGTAGCTGTGACCAAACTGATTTAATAAATATTTACATTATTTATCTTGCATCAATACATATATTATATGTGTATTAAATATGTATGCATGTGTTAAGGCTATATGAGGCAAGAAACATGTTTAAAAATGCATGTAATATTTTAATAAATAAAGTAAGAATTTAAATGTATTTACTATTTTGAAAAAAATATTTAACGATAATTTTTAAGCAACTGTGACTATCGGCCGCAGGCCCAGAGGAAGCAAAGTACTGGAGTTACTGCTTTGAGGAGACAAGTGATGCAAATATGTCGCACACGTGATAGAGAATGGCAGAACCTATGCAACGTGAGACTGCCACGCGGCATGTAATTATATTGGAGTGTATTTAAACCTCGCGAATCGATACAGAAAGAAATAAATAAAGAAAAGTTTACAGCTCTATGTTTAATGAATTACATAAATGTTAAGATGTAAATAGTTTTAATTGATACGGTATATACTAGTGTTGACACGGAAATGTACGCTCAGCTGAGCTTCCTTATCATTCTTTACATATGTTTCTAAAGCTGTATTTTCGGGTTGTGGCTGTACGATAAACTTCACTCTGTGCTGAAATAATCCAGCTTAGATGTCATTGTATATATAATTTTGCATATTATTTATGTTGAGCTATTTTGTTGTATATGTATGTATAAAGTTGGCACGATCCTCGATGGTAGTGCGTAGCTTGACTCCAATCAAACTCAACCCGAAAATGTTTTGACAAAAATGTGCATGAAACTAAGAAGGAATTTGAATATTTTGATATTTGAGAAGTAAACAAATGTATATGTATGTATATTGTGTTGATTGGAAGTTGTGAGCGAGAAATCTGCTAATGAAGTATAAATTGAGAAGTTTATAAGTAATTTTTAAATATAACATGGGGACTACACAGTCCCAGAAAAAGCGAAGGAAACTACGACGATACACGAAAAAATGCAATTTAACTTTAAAAGAAAAAGAAAAGAAAAAAAAATTATCACTGAACTCACGTATTTAAGGAAATATGTTAAGAGATAATAAAAGCTCAATAATTTGTTATTGTTTTAGAAAAGACTCTATATCCGGTAGATGCATCCTAATTCATGAGAACAATGGTATGACTGTCCCGAGCCACGGTTTCGAAAATGTTATAAAGATTTGAAAATTTTATTTTCATATGATTGTTTTAATGTTTTATTTTAAAATTTCAAAAATTATTTATGTGATTTAAAATCATATATGCATTCCATGACATAGTAAAATTTTGAATTCACGAAAATGTCGTCGTAGGCTGCATGCAGAGAGCTCACGAGGCATTAGTCTGACCACCCGAAATCACAGGGTTTCATTTTACTTAGGAAATAATACTAGATCTGTAGTTTGGAAGGTCTGAGCAAAGGAGTCTTGGACTTTTATTTCAAAAGATTACATTTTGGAGGATAGGAGAATAGTGTGAGTGAAAGATCATAAATGTTGGAAGAGAAATTGGCTGGGCATGTGTAGAAGAGTCCCGCTCATCATCCAACACCTTAGGAGGGAATATTAATGTGTAAATCAGACTTGTCGAATGGGAGTCTGACGTCGAATGAAAATCTGGCCTACTTCAACATGGAAATGATAATGTTCTACGGGTTCAAACAGGGATGAGCAATTTGAGGACATGGGAGATCGATATTTCGAGGAATCAGTGTCAAGATGATTGTTGAAGAAAAAAAAAAGTTGAAGAAGACGATTCTAATGATAGATTAACATATAAAATGCATGATCTTATACATGATCTTGCACAATAAATTATAAGATATGAGGTCCTTATTTGAAAATGCCACGAGTCATGTATTAAGAAAGTTAGTCATGTATCATTGCTTGGAAAGTTGAATCGATGATAAAAGATAAAATGAAAAAAAAAAAAAGCTCAAGAGTCCGTATCATGGCGAAGAGCGGGTTGCTATAGGTCTTAGTCATCGATTAGGACCACGATAGCGTCGACAGTCCCACGATGCGACCGGGTAGTGGCCGCGATTAAGGATGAGAGGAGCATGGGTTTGAAATCGGGCTGCAGCGAGAATCCAAGACGAAGCGGTGGGTCGATGTGGGTTTAGGGGAGGGTTCTAGTAGGTATTGAAGTTTTATGGATTATTTACCTAAACCTTCAATTGAGTACTTGAAATGCTTGAAGGAATTCTAGCTCAGTTGGTAGTAAGTGCTCCCATTGGACATAAGCCCCTGGTCACAGGTTCGGAGGTCTGCGGAGGCGAAGAAAATGCTGGGGAGGGCGTGATATTCATGTGAGTGGGACCCTTTGAAGGGCACCCGGTGGTTACGAAGGGTGGACCGCGTGGGCACACGAGGGCACCCGGTGGTCTGAGTGTGGACCCCACGATAAAGCCTTTTTGTGTGAGACCCCCATGACCACCTCGTGATACCGCCCGGGTGGAAGCTCTATGCGTAGGATATCCTCGTTACGGCTGAGTTCCGCTGCTCACGGGGTCCGAACCGGGACTGGAATTTCTTTAGTCGATGGAAGCATCTACGGTACCCGAAGAGCGGTAATATATTCGATTGATGCAGAGATCTTCCCATTGGACTGGAAGCCTAGGTCCTGGGTTCGAATCTGCAGGGAGGCGAAAGGAACTCGGTGGGAATGAGGATATCCATGGTGAGCTTCCACACGAAGGTACCCATGAGGTGGTCACGAGGTGGTCTCACGAGAGGTACACCGGGCACGATCCCAGCCAAGCTCGGGCCAGTCTGTGAAAGAGGAACAAGGGTAGAGGTTATAGAGTAGGAGTGCGAGTGGAGAGCATGCTGCAGTCGAGGATCGATGAGGCCCCGATTTATTTAGCGATGGCACCCGAGAGTATTACTCACGTATGTTATATATGTGAAAGCGATACCATGGGAATGTAGGAGATTCGATGCGGTGTTTCTTGTGGCCGGAAGGCCATTTCATTAGAAGTGCCCTCGGTGATTGGTGCGGAAACATGGTGCTTGATCCCAGCTGCCCGGTGCAGTTAGCACTTGCCAAAGTCGGCGGGAGAGGTTTCCCGAGTAGAGGGGCGGCACATCCGCGGCGGTGGCCGTGGTAGGCGGTGAGCCGGTGCGGGGATCAGACGAGCCTCGCACTCGGGCGGAGAGTATATGCCGTGACTCGGCGAGATCTGGATCTGCATTTCAGGATGTAGTCCTTGGTATTATTCTATCCTTGAGCATGATCTGTATCATTAGTGGACCAGGGCTCTCATTCATTTGCATCAAGCCATTCTTAAGATCGTTTTGGATAGAGACCCGACCATTGGGGTCGTATGAGAGTGTCCCTTCAGTTGGAGATCCAGATTGCTCGCAGACGGAGTAGTCGAGGAGATAGTAGAGTTCGATTGAGGACGGAGTTCGCGGATCTTGTAGCTTTAGATATGAGGGACTTTGATGTGGTTCTCGGTATGGATTAGGTGTCTCACCATAGAGCCATTGGATTGTTATAAAAGGAGTAAAAATTTGAATAGGCCGGGAAATTGGAGGTAAAGTTGAAGGAATAAGTAGAGTTATCTTCTGTATGATCTCGCCGTGCCATACAGAGAATGCTCGTAAGGATGTCGGGGTTATAAGCATGTGGTGGAGGCGGGAAGGAGGGACTATCTGTGGATGAGGATTCCAGTTGTTAGAGAGTTCCCGGATGTGTTCTGGGATGATATTGCGGGATTACCACACGAAGAGAGAAGTGGAGTTCACCATTGGTTGATTCGAGGACTAAACCCCACATTTCCATTTCCTCCTTATAGGATGGCTCACTTGAGTTGAGGAGCTTAAAGCTCGAGTTAGAAGGGTGTTGAGTAAAGGATTCATTAGGTAGAACTGTCCCGTAGAATCAGTTCTCTTAGTGAAGAAAGATGGAGTTTGCGGTTGTGTATAAATTACGAGCCATTTGAATAGGATTACCATTATGTGTCATTATCCGCTCCTAGGATCGATGGGTTATTGATCAACTCGAGGATCAGTATACTCGAGATAGACTTAAGGTCGGGTATCATCAGTTGAGAGAGTGATGTACAAAGAGCTACGTCGGGACCGCGCTACGGACATTATGAGTTTGGTGATGCATTTGGTTTTTGACTAATGCTCGGCGACGTTTATGGATTTGATGAGCTAGGAGTATTCGGCCGTATTTGGATAGGTTCGTCATAAGTCTTTATTGATGATATTCTAGTGTATTCGAGGTAGTTCGGAGGAACATTGAGCACTTGAGGATTGTAGACCACAGGGGCTTGGCGATTTATGCCAAGTTGAGCAAATGTCGATTTTGGCTCAAATGGTGGCATTCTAGGTCGTGTCATTTCGGTGATGGGGTGAGTGTGAATTCCCGGAAAATAGAATCAGTGGTAAATTAGAAACCACCAAAGAATGTGTCAGAGGTGGGAGCTTCCTTGGTTTGCGGTGTCTGGGAAGTTTGTTGGGGGTTCTCGAATCATGACCCCACGACCCAGTGACGAGGAAAGATGTTAAGTATGATTGGGTAGATGCACAGTCGAAAGAGTTCCCGAGGAGTTGAAGGGTAAATTGACTTGACTCCGGAGTTCTACTTTACTTGATAGGAGAGATGGGTTTGTGATTTACAGTGATGCTTCCTGACAAGGCCTTGGTTGTGTTTGATCTCTGAGAATGATGGGTGATTGCATATGCCTACAGGCTGACTAAAGAAACATGAGGAGAATTACCCTACACACGACTTAGAGCTTGCAGCAGTCGTGTTTGCCTTAAAAATATGGAGACATTACTTATATGGTGTTCCTTGTAGGATCTTCACAGATCACAAAAGTCTTCAATACATTTTCACCCAAAAATAATTAAACCTGAGGCAAAGAAGATGGCTTGAGTGATTAAAGACTCTGTTGTACTATCGAGTACCATTCGGGAAAAGCTAATGTCTTAACGAGATGCCTTGAGTAGGCGACGAGAGAGTTCTTTGTCTCACCTTGAGATCAGGTTATCTTCCCTTATTGGGTGGATCACGGGAGCTTTAGGGGTGATATTGGAGGTTGAGGATTCAGGAGCCTTGTTGGCCACGTTTCATGTTAGACCGCTTCTAGTGGACCAGATTCTAGCAGGGCAGTCACTGGATCCACAAATGATTAAGCTTAAGGAAGAGATAGAAAAAGGGAAGAATGTGGAGTTTCAGATCAGAGATGATGGCATGATAGTGAAAGGTCAAAGAATGTGTGTGCCAGAGTATGGCAAACTGAAGAGAGACATAATGGAAGAAGCACATTCATCTGCGCATCTTTATCATCCGAGAGCGATACTAAGATGTCTGAGAACTTTGAAAGAAGTATTCTTGGTGGAATGGGATGCGAGAAAGAGATCCTGAAGTTTGTTTCTAGGTGCCTAACGTCAGCGGTGAAGGAAGCCCGAGCATCGAGAGGCCGGGAGATGCAATTACTCCTATCGGTATGGAAATGGGAGAAGATTACTATGGATTTTATGCTTAGTCTTCCATGGACTCGGAGAAAGCGACATGATGCGATATGGGTGATGGTTGTCGATTAATAGCCAATCGATCATTTTCTGCAGTTAATATTGAGGATTCATTGGAAAAAGTTGGCTGATTGTAGCATATGGGCGAGATAGTGAGACCGGGGGTTCTGGTTTCGATAGTTTCAGATCGAGAGCCCAGATTCACATCTAGGTTTTGGCTAGTTTGCAAAAGCGACTTTAGGTACTATCTTACATTTCAGCCTGACATTTCATCCTCAGAGACGGATGGTCGGTCGAGAGAGGACTGACCAGACGTTAGAGGATATGCTGAGAGCTTGTGTGATGGAATTCAAAGGAAGTTGGGATACTCACTTGGCACTAATGGAGTTTGCCTACAACAACAGCTATCAGGCCAGTATAGGAATGGCACCATTTGAGGCACTATATGGCAGGAAATGTACGACTCCAATGTGCTGGGATGAGGTTGGTGAAAGAAGACTAATAGGCCCTGAACTAGTACAGATCACTTCAGAGAAAGTGAAATTGTTCGTGATAACTTGAAGATAGCGAGAGATAAACGAGAAAAGTTATGCGGACGGTAGATCGTAGAGACTACCGAGTTTGAGATAGGTGACCCGAGTCTTTTTAAAGATTTCACCTTGGAAAGGTGTGTTGAGATTTGGGAAAGCGAGGCAAGCTTGGTGAGATATATAGGACCTTAGGATTATGAGCAAAGTAGGTCCATTGGCTTACAAGTTGATTGAGTTATCAGGATTCATGATACATTCCATGTATCAATGTTGAGAAATATATCCGGATCCTTCACATGTATTGAGATAGCGACCGGTGCAGTTAAAGGAATTTGACTTATGAGGAGATACGTGCGGATTGTGGATCGCAAGAGCAGTCTTGAGACAAGGTGATCCATTAGTTAAAGTCTTATGGAAGAATAATGAGAAGGAGCGGTACTGGACGGGGCTCGAGATCGTCAGGTATCTTGATTATTTTGATTGAGGTATTTTCCTTTCCTTTGAGGTTAGTTTGTTCATTTCGAGGGCGAAATGTTCTAAGGAGGGAGGGATTGTAACACCCTAGTCAGGAGGTGTACGGAGTATGTAATCTTTGTGAGGTGTATAAAAATTACCAGTGTCACATTAGTATTTGGAGATGAAATTAGGAAATTATAAATTTTGGAACCGAATTTGTACTTAAAACAAAGTGCAATTGTCATTAGCAAAGGATATGTAGGCATAATTAAGTTAGAGATGGGCCATAGTAGAATTTCCAAAAAGTTGGATTTGCAATTAAGGAAAGTTGGGGGTGAAAGTATAATTAATGGAAGTTTAAATAACAATAATAATAATGAATTGCGAAATAGTTGGGGGGAAGTTTCGAAAATTCTACAGATCTCGGATGGCCAAGCAATTACCATTGTAGTTAAGTTCGATCTCGTGAAATCTAGTGACCTAGGAAAGTTTACGTTAAATTCGAGATAATTGGAATTTTCTAAATTCTAGGCAACGAGTTAAGTGAAACCTTAAATCGGAGTTTGAAAAATCTCGAAAATTGCAAGTATATAAAGAATATTCATTAGGATAAATAAAATTGAAAGCAGAGACAAATAAATTGTTTCGAAGTGCAAAGCAGACGAGAGAAAAAGAAAGAAAAAGGGACATATCAGTTCCCACTTAAAGAAAAAAAAAAAAAAAAAAAAAGACAAATGGCTGGGGCGGTGGGCCCAAGGAGAGCAGAGCGCGAGAGAGTTTTTTTTCTTCATCTTTGGATTTCTTTCTCGGATTCTCGAGTTTGTAGTCGGTTCGTCGGGATAAACACGAAAAAGTGCTCTACAGCGACAGGGGGCTTCTGTGATCTCTTTTAAAAACACGGGATTTTAGAGTCCCGGTAAATATGCGAAAAACCCAAATTTTTAGTTTTTTCTCGGATCTATAAATTTACAGTGGTCCGCTTTTCGGACCCGATAGGTAAAGTTACTCTGTGGCAGAGCTATACGTGGACACCAAAATCTTGACTTTTTGTCAAACTTGAAGAGGTGAAATTTTCTGCTTGTGTATTTCGAATTTCAAAGGTATATAATGGCTTGGAATATTCTTAGAATATAAATTCAGTCCCAAAATTTTTTAGGCGAGTTTAGGAATTTTTAGGAAATTTTAGGACAGCTATTTTCGGACCAGTGGGTTGAATTCGGGGCCCCGTTTTTCGGACGATTTTGGTTAAAATTTGATTTTATTCGAACGGTCAGGACATAATTTTAAATGTTTTGGTGTTTAGACTATATGGAAAGTCCCTTTAGTCTAGAATCAAGTCATATGCTGTGAATGGCATTTGGGGCCCACATATTTTAAAATTTTAATTGGCACAGTGTGCAAATTTCTTGGTTGTGTGGCGTGTGTGATCTAATACATCGGGTGTGTGGAGGCTAAAAGCAAAGGCGGGAAAGTTGTGGAGCTGTGTTCAAGTTTAGCAAGCAAGGGTGAGTGTTCTAAACTCATTTCCAAATACTAATGTATTATTATTATTATTATAAATTGTTTTGCACAGTATTTCATGGTTTTGAAGTTCAAACCATTTTCAAGAAGCAACGATGAATTTGAAATCAAGCGAATGGTTTGAGTTAAACCATAATTGAAAGCAAGCATTGGTTTTAAATTGTAAAACCATTTTCAAGCGAGCAAGCAGTAAATAAATGGTTTTGAATAATTAAACCATTTTCAAGCAAACAAGCAAAGTAAGCAAATGGTTTGAATAATTCAATCATTATTATTCTCGTGTTTGCTTTGGTATTTGTGTTTTGAGTTGAGCCATTTCAGAAATGACAATGAATTAGGAAATCAAGTAAATGGTTTTGAGTTAAACCATTTTGAAAAGTAAGTAAATGGTTTCTAAATTGTAAGCCATCTTTCAAGCGAGCAAGTAAGTAAATGGTTTGAATAATTAAACCATTTTCAAGCAAATGACGGAAATTGTTTTAAATTGTAAAACCATTTTCAAAACAACTTAAACAAGCAGCAAGTAAAGAATGTTTGTGAAAAACAAGCCTTCCCTAGTTCTAAGCAGAAAGCGGTGGAGGTATTAGGTACATGCCCGGTGGTGTTAGGATCTCATACCTTGCATTTTAGTTTTGCACAGTCGACAGAGCTTAGGACATACATCATGCATTTAAAGAGGCCGTAGCACGTGTGCGGGGGTATATAAGGTTATGAGCTCTAGCTAGATTATGGTGATGGCCGACCCGGGTCCAGTTCCACCATATTCACGGGAAAAAAGTGATGCGGACAGGAGTCCTTCCCTTGAAACACGATCGCCCGAGCTTAGTGTTCACTAGGGTATAGTAAGCAAAATAGCCTCGGTGGTTGATGTTTTATAAGCATAATATACGGTTTTGAAATCAACCATTGGTTCCCGGTTGCCAGGCCAGGAGAGTTTAAAGCAAGCGGTTGAGCCCTAGGCTCCGTTTTATTTTCAAAGAATGCGGTTGAGCCAGGCTCAGTTTTTATGAAAAAGTTTTGAGAAACTTTTAAGTAAAGTTTGTGAAGGTTTTAGAAACTTTTTAAGCCGGATAAAGCCCCGAGCAAACGAGAATTTTGAGAAAGGGTGAAAGCAAGAGGTTTATAAAGTTTTTATAAACTTTCGCAAACGAGTAAAGAAAACAGCGAAGGAGTGAAAGAAGTTTTATAAACTTTTAAAGAAAAGCAAAACAAAGCAAACAGCGAGTATTAAAAGTTTGTAAAACTTTTAAAAGCAAGCAATCTGAAGGTTTAGAAACTTTAAAGTAATGACAGAGCCACGGAAAATATCTTGTAAAAGAGAGTTATGCAGTTTGAGATGTTTCGAAAAGCGAAACATTTATAAAGCATACCTCAGGCTCGTTTAGCTCATTATTTGCATTTAAAACTATTTTCCAGGTACAGGAAATCTGTGAGGCTATTTAGACATAGGGTTTAATCGACATTGCTTCACAAATCTTTGATAGTAAGAATATTATGAAAATACTTTGAATATGTATAATGGAACATATGTATGTACATAGAGTAGTTTGTAGAGAAATGTGTTGGTATGCTGGTTGCCATAATTTGGATACCGTGTTAATTGGATGTATCTGGGTTTGGGACATGTCACATATCTGATATCTTTATCGAAATTTATAAAATCCTGAAGTTTAGAAAAAAAAATTTATAGGAGGGTTTTGGCAAGCAATACGACCGGCTTCACGGGAGTTTCTGGTCGTTAGAGGTAGCGACAGAGTTTCTATGGGTGGCCGACACACTGTGATGGTAGGGGTGGGGGTGTGATAACGAGATTGGATATACTACGTTTTTGAAAATGCCTTGATCTAAATATTTCATAATAGACTACGTTTTCGATAAAAAGTAATCTTTGTATGCAGGTTGTAGATGTAGTTAAAAGTAAAGCGTGGTTAAAAGTAGTTTAATAAATAAGCAATAGTATTATGTACATAATGAAGCGTAGTTAAAGTCAAAAAATGTAGTTAAAGTAGTTTAACTACGTTTAAAAACGTAGTATTTTGTTCATAATAGACGTAGTTAAAAGTCGAAAAACGTAGTCTTTTGTACAGTTATAGACTACATTTTTCGAGATAAAAATGTAATTACAAATATATTAAAGACTCGTTTTTTGCTAACTACATCTAACGTAGTCTAAACGTGGGACTTTTAACTACACTCACACTTTTAACTATACTCACCTAGACTACGGTTTAGAAAACGTAGTCTATATATAAAAGACTACGTTTTTAGGCATTAGTCTAATTAAATTGTTGTAGTATGATAGCGCGAATGACCACACATTTATCGGTGAATAATTATTACGGTATAATATATGGGTTTTTGGAATAATGAAATCTTAGTTCTTCTTAAATTATCTACCATTATCTCTTTTTATCTTTCAACATCTGCTTTATCTTTGACAATGTTATCGAAGCCACGAGGAAATTTCCGAGCAATCTGAGAGTCGGAAAGCTGAATCCGAACTCGGACCTCGGACGATTATTACAAAATCATAAAACAAGAAAGGTACATTTCAATTTCATAGTCTAAAATTTTTTTTTTTCAATTGTTTTAGACTTCGATTTTAGTGTTTAAAGCACAGCTTGAATACAGTGTAAACTCAAACGGCCTCGTTTGAAATATTGAGCCTGATGCTTGAAGATGAAGATAATTATTTTCTTTTCTTAAATGGAGCTTTGAAGCACAACGTCTGGAATATTGGCGAAGCTTGAAGAAGAAAAAAAAAAACAACAAAAAAAATTGTTTTTGTTATTTTGATTTTGAAAAAAGACCACATCCTTGCAGGATCGCGCTAAGGCCTTAATATTCCTTCGCCATCATATTGATGAAGGCCTGAAAAGTGAATATCTAACGGTCAAGGATCCATTGATCCTCTGGACGAGTTTGAAGAGCGATATGATCGTAAGTAGTAATTCTTCGAAGGTCGGGTTATGATTGGCTTCATTTACGACTCTGAATTTAAAGTCAGTAAGTGACTCTGGCTTCGACCTTGTTCAAATTAGTTCTCAGTTGAAATATGTGGAGAAAATATTACAGATGAGGACATGCTTGAAAACATCTTGTAAGCGCCCGTTTCGGGGTGTCGTTGACTACCGTCAACTGCGGAAATCTAAATGTCTCGTGTGTGAGACATACACATAGTAAAATGGCCACATGGGCATTACATCATACTCATAAAAAACCAAATTAATCAACTATTTTCTCATAGTTTTCATGTTTGTTCTCTGGTATCATGTTACAAAATATTTTCTTAAAGCCACATTTCGAAGCTTTCTTCTCCAAAAAAATACAAGGTTCTCCCACCTAAAATGCATATGCAATGGCATATATAAACAATCGATCACATTCCATACAATTATTTCTGTATGAAATGTCACATATCATGCATGGTCGACCCCCTCATACTCTGCCCGAGTCCCAATGAGCTCCCTCATCTGGAATGCGATGTGAAATAAAACCCGAGTCACACCCAGTAAACCATTGGAAAACCTCGTTATTTATCAAAAACTGATTTTGATTCTTTTCCTTTATTTTGTGGGCCGCAGTTTAGGGTTTACTGCAAGTAGGGCGCAGCGCGCCTTTTCAACATTTTCACGAACTTGCATCGTGAGTTCATGTCTAGCCAGTGAATAAACTATGGGACTTTCACCACAGAGGATCTACCTAACTTGCTCCGCCCCGAACATGTAATTTATCATTTTGATCATTTACACACTCGTGAATCTCTACATGGACTTTGTCCCATTTTCCCAGAGTTCAGACCCATTCCTGCTCTTGTTGAATAAACCTTACCTGCACCCACACAGACTGACGCGTGTGACCCCGTGCATATAATGCATGTTCTGATGCATTTTCCTCATGTTACATGCATGAATGAGCACTACATGAAACATTTACACCATGGATAATTATAATTGATACATATAATCTACACTCCATGCAAAACATATTAATACATCCAAAAAGCATCCAATATCCTGTTCACACTTAGCACATGTTATTCCAATGACCATAACACCTGTGAGTCTGAAAATTAGGACCGTTCAGCAGAGTGCCTCCACATTTTACTTCTCAAAAATGAACCATTTTGGTTCCAATCCTTTTTATCACAACAACAAACCACAACACCTAGAAACTTTCAGTTTCTAGTAAAACCCTAACTCCCACAGTCATGCAACCGATCATGAAATCCATACCCCTTAGTCCCAAGGCATGGAACTAATTCACATGGCCTCTCGTAGCTCGCCATGGCTTTTTCTGGTACTAAAGCGCTGGTAAAGTAAACCAAGTAGGAAAATATCTACCTCTTGGGTTGTCGAAACTCCGGCTTTTTTGGTGTGCACACGTAAGATCCCCGCTGCGTGGAGCTTTAGTACTCGAACTTTCGAGCGTCGACCTCCCGAGGCAGGGAAAATCCTCCTTTTCCGCTCGCGGCTACCAGTTTTGACTTTACGGATTATTTACTTCTTTGTTTTCTTTCCTTCTATCTTAACTGGCTACCTGCTTTTCTCTTCTCATTTCATTTCATTTGCCACTCATTTTCTCCTTTCTCATGGTCCTTTCTCCTACTTTTGGAGAAATCATCATCGGTCGAATGGGGAGGAAATTGCCTCCCTCATTTCCTCGAGCCAGGTGTGGGCTACTCCCACTTTTCATGCATTTTCTTTTATTTCCAAAATTTCACTTTACTTGACATCATCACTTACATGGCTCAATGTGAGCCATGGAATCCATTCCACATGGCTTAATTGTGAGCCACTCAGCATGCCAGTGTCACCTTCTATGGTGCCATGTAGCGTCCCAACCTTGCCGTGTGTCATCAGGCACTTGCGCCTCGAAAAGCGTGAAATCCAGGCCACGCCGATCCTTGAAATTCGTGGTAGCTAAATTTCAGGGCGATTTCAGCGGAGGAGAGTCGGTTTAAGTCATCGAGATCTAGAAAAATTCGGATTTTCGACGAAATTATTATTTTAGAAATCGAAATCTTCAGTTTTATGGGGTTTCACACATACACGATTTTCATGCCTCTAATGTGCTCTATGACAATATAGAGAGTGTCGTTTTACCAAATGATACGAGTTAATTGCATGTCTCTTTATAGTTGAGCAGAATAATGAACTGTTATTGAAAAACCACCAATATCGCCACTACAACAATTTTTTAATTAGACTACGTCTAAAAAACGTAGTCTTTTATATATAGACTACATTTTCTAAACCGTAGTCTAGTTGAGTGTAGTTAAAAGTGTGAGTGTAGTTAAAAAGTTACATGTTTGATATACGTTTTTTAGAGCGTAGTTAAAGTAAAAAAAAAAAACGTGAGTCTTTAAATATATTTAGACTATGGCTTTTTTTATCAGAAAATCATATTATAGTGTACAAGAAAAGACTACGTTATTCGACTTTTTAACTACGTGCGTGTGAACAAAACTACGTTTTTAAACATAGTTAAACTACTTTTAACTACATTTTGACTTTTAACTCGTCTATTATGTCTGAAGACGTTTAAGACATGGATTAAACTACTTTTAACTACGTTTTTTTAAACTTTTAACTTCATACATTGACAAATATTTTTTTTATTAAAAAACGTAGTCTATTATGAACATTTAGAATACATTTTCCAAGCGTGATATAATATCAATCACATCATCTGAACATATACTTTCAATTCGAAAAATACCAAAAATATTGATTTGAAATATCTATCGCATCATACAAATATCCAATCTTGTTTATAAACAAACATCCATAACATTTCTTCAAGCGAGCTATACAATTTTTAAACCCATTCTCCGCATAATCGATCTCTTCTTGTTTATAAGTTTTCATACGGCCCAGTGCATGCATACATAAGTTACTTAGAAAAAGAGCACTAAATAACACAACATAAAAATCTAAAACCATAAAAAGTACTACTTATATGAATCACGTACGCAATAATAACCTACCTTTTCATTGGTTGAAATGATATGATTTTCAATGATCTCCTTCATATACATGATGACATAATAGCCACATTCAACACCTGATGGTTGCTTAGGACACTTGAAAAATGAATTTAAAACTTTTTATAAGATTTAAACAAATAAGATCTAATTTTATGAATTATTAAAAGAATGTTACCTTTCATTATACCTTAATAGACTCAGAAATAAGTTTATTTCTTACTGACTTCAGTCAGCTTTAACATTGTATATTTTGAGTGCACTAATTTAACAAGAAATATAACAATAGTGTGAGACTCAAATGATATAATTCGGAAAATTACTATAAAAATAAAAGAAATAAATGATTGCATTATTAATAACACCTTTCAATTCCTTTCTTTGAGCGTCGATAGAATCACAAGAAATATACTTTGTCCCCGTAGGGGTGATAACCACAGGACTAGTGATCCCTTCATAAACATAATAACAATCAACGACTTAATATCAAAAATATCAATTTTCATTAAAAACTACTTACAGTTATAAGGAGCTAGAAATAATTGATCACACAACAAGCGCTCTAATCTTTTAGCAATCGAATCTGGTCGTGCTCCGGTAGATACGAGTGTACGAGATACGTCGAGTGTAGGCGACATGTTGAAGCGGTTTGATTTCTTGGGTTGGTTGTACAAATAGCTACACAAATCAAATTATTAAATTCCACAGTTTTATTAGAAACTTGTAACATATAGTAATTGCATATGAAATACGAAAAATATAAAATATCTTATTACCTCATATATAGCACAATAAAGCTAGAAGTAATCTTCTTTATTGAAGCCAAAGAGATTATCGATATATTCTCGAATAATATAACATGCAGATTCATAATCAAAAGACACCAACATCCGATGCCACAATTATTGTATTTGTATCTCCCGAACTTTTGCAATGTGATTCTTTTATGACCACATGTCATGAAGCCAACATATTACTTAGGCCAATAAATTGGCGGAGTGGAACTAGGAGCATGTCATGATGAACTGTGACCCCGCTTGCCATGGATCTTTTGTGAAGACATGATGCGGGTATGAGTGATAGTGGGTGACTCACTAAAGTCGGCACATTTATGGCGGTGCAGATGACGCCGCCTTTGGAGGAATTATGCGGTTGTATATTCGAGAGATTGTCAAGCTACATGGTAGTGCCAATGTCCATAGGATTAGACAGGGATCCCAGGTTTATGGCACACTTTTGGAAAAGTTTCCAAAAGGCCATGGAAACACAGTTGACGATGAGCACGACGTTTTATCCGTAGACAAATGGTCAGTTGGAGAGGACCATACAAGTTTTAGAGGACATGATACGAGCATGTGTCCTGGATCTTAAGGGTAGCTGGGAGGAGCACTTACCCTTAGTGGAATTTGCCTATAACAACAGTTATCAAGCAAGTATACAGATGGCACCCTATGAGGCTTTATATAGGAGGCCATCTTAGATCCCGGAATTTGTTGGACAAGGTGGGGAGAGGTTCATCGATCGGATCGATTAGAGACACCTTTGAGAAGGTGAGTTTGATTTGGAAGCGCCTCCTTACTGCTCAGAGTAGATAGAAGAGCTACGCCGATAGACGGCGTTGACCTTTAGAGTTTGAGGTGGGTGATCACGTTTTCTTGAAGGTGATGCCTAAGAGAGGAGTGGTCAGAATCAGCAAGCGAGGGAAGCTAGCACCGAGGTATATTAAGCCCTTCGAGGTACTCGAGAGGGTGGGTGATGAGCTTAAAAGTCATCTCTTTTTAGTCCATTTTTCTGTTTGATTTTTAGTTAAAATTTAATATTTAATATACAGAATTATGAAGAAACTCACCAATTTGTCATTAGCGGGAAGGAAGCAGAAAGATGGAAAATGCATCAATAAGTGGAATAAAAGTGCGGAGTGAATTAATGACGAAATAATGGCCAGCGGAGTATTGTGCGATTTTAGATTTGATCCAGTTAAAGTCGTGACCTCGAGGAGAAAGAGATTGAAGAAATTTTTGGAAGGGCATCGTGACCGGGGAACCACAGTATAAATGATTTGAAGAAGGTGATGTCGCGACAATAGGCTGATCTGTGACATCAAGAACAAACTAGTTGTCCGCAGAAGGAACTTAATGTTGAAGTCGTGACATCGAGGAGATCGTGAAGGCTTGAAGCTTATGAGGTTGAAGTCCGCGACATCGGGGGACACGTTGAGGAAGCGGTACGGGAGCTGATGTCGACAGAAACTGAAGGTCGCGACATCGTGACCAAACGGTAAAGGTCACGGGAGACTTGGGCCCGTGTCGCGACATCGAGAGCGACCATTGAGAGATTGCGAAATTCGGCCGATGTCGTGACGCCGAGCGAGCCGTGGAGACTGCGAAGTCACGACGTAGTGGCCAGTGAAGCTACTTGAGCAAGAAGGGCTGATCATGTCGCGACATAAGGTGAGTCGCGACATAGGACACATTCGATTGAAGGAAGTTTCATAAAGTGATGAGGTCGCGGCCAGAGATATCGAAGTCGCGACGCCGATGCTTGCATAGATTAAGGCTGCGAGTCATAAAAGCGAATTCGCTGACCTGATCACGATGTCGCGACATCAAACGACGATTGAAAGCGAGAGAAGTAAATTGATGTCGCGACACCAGACCTTCTCAGTTGAAAGGTAAAGCTTCATGAAGTAAGGTCCGCGGCGGCCCGGTGATGTCGTACGGAAAATTTGAAGTCGCGACAGGAAAACAACGAGAGAGGTCTCAAAGGATCCTAAGTTGATGTCGCGACATGAGGCCGAAATCGCGACATGAACATTTCGAATCAGTGCGAGCCATAAGGGATGCCGCGCCAGAGACGGTGATGTCGGCGACATGGCGACAGTTGAAGCCTACAGTTCCATAAGATGATGTCACGACATGAGATCGAAGTCGCGACATCCGAAGACATCAGTTGAAGACTGCAAAGGCCTTAAGCTGAAGTCGTGACAAGATATCGACGTCGCGACATCAGGAGAGAACAATTGAAACCTGCTAAGACATGAGAAGATGTCGCGGCAAGATGATGATGTCGCGACATCGAGAATAGCTAAATCAAGGCTATATAGTGTGCGAGTACGCGGCGTGGGATCGGAGTCGCGACACCATTCGATGTCGCGACGAGGGAAACTGAAGTCGGCGTGAGCGATAACTTGGGCTGGATGCTGCTACGATCCACGGCCGGGCTACATTGGGATTGGGGCTGATTTAGAAACCTATATTACGGTATCCATTTCGGTAGAGTGGCAGCGGCCACGGCGAGAGTGCAGGATGACTGAAGCTCATTTTCTTTCTTTATTTTTCTTTTCTTTTCTTTTCTTTTTCTTAATTTTCATTTCGATCGTTTAGAAGCTGATTATGCTCGTATTTTTATTTTCGTTGTATTTCGAATGCAGATGTTATCGTTTGAGGCTGAAGGCCAGATAAATTCATTTATTTTCAAATTACCACAAATGTTTGAAGTTGAGACAAATTTATGGAATTGATTGTTTCGAGTTTCAATTTGCAGTCATTCTTATGATCGAGAGTCTTTGTATCGTGTAGTGATGGTGGGAATCCGGCTTCCATTAAGTGAACATGATGAGTGCGATTTGTCTTTCTGTAGATGTTTACGACATTAATTTAGGTTAATGAATTTACTTACGGTTTTGGGTTTATTGTCTTGGGATCACGAATATCAGTTTCTTATACCGTTAAAATTTGCGTCATTGCTCGATTTGGAGGTCTCACGGTGACACGGGAAACATTCCCGAGAGTAATGTACATTTCTTTGAAGGTATACTAACTTGTTATTAGGATCTTTTGAGCTTTGTAAGTTCACTTAGATAAATCCTCTTCTCCTTGAAATCAAGAAACGAGTTGAATGAGTTATCTATTTAAACAAGCAAAGAGTTCACCTCGGTCGGATAGTGAGACTATTTAGTGTTATTGTGATCTAATCAGGAAAGGTTGATCTATTCTAATTTCGAGGAGGAGCAATCGGAAGTTGTATATCCTTGCTTGGCCAGATAGCAGGGCTAAGGTTGGAGTCCATAAAATGGGTGTAGTAGCGAAAAATGCCCCGGATTAAGGAAGTCTTTTTAAAAAAGTAGTTATTTAATTCCACATTATTCGAGGTCATAAATTAGATAATGAAATGTGGAGTGTGGAAGATCAGTACACTGCTTACAGCATATGGGCGAATTTTGGCTGGAGTTAATCGAAATTTTATCGGGGTAACTACGAGGAATCGATAGTTCACTATCACTTGTTTCTATTGATGTGTCCTCACGAGGATAACTATTGATATTCAATTCTTTTATTAGAAATTCTTTATTCTTTATTCTTTATTTTCCGAGTATGTTGGATAGTTAGGTTAATTTCCTCTTGTTCGTTTAATTTTCGACACCTTAATCTTGGATCCTACTATCATTTGTGGTCGAATAATATTGAAATTGAGTAGTCGGGTAGTTGATTTAAAATTCTTGAGATCTACGTGGGATCGATATGCGGACTTAAATCCATTTTATTACTTACAATGAAACACATTGCACTTGCGAATGTCAGACCAAAAACCAACTTTGAAAGGTTACTCTAAGAGATTGGTGGTTTATATAGTATAATATCAGCGGTTTATGTAGAGCGTAGTTCATGAGAAGTTAGACAATGGTCAGCTTTGGTGATAACGTCCTTAATCTTGCATGCATAACTAATGCATAAATGCGACATGTTTTGGTCTCAACAAGTTTTATGAGCGCGGATTCTTGAGGATCGAAAGAATTTAATAAATCAATATTCAGACAAAAGAAGGAAATATTAATTTGGACATTTTTAAAAGAAAAAGAACAAAAATAGCGTTTTATGCAGTGACTCATTTAGCCACTTAACTTTAACAAACCATATTGAAAATGTTTGTTGATTTGACTAATCCTATTAATGGAAGTGTGTTTTGCTTTCAGAAAAACTTTGATGCATAGGAAAGCAGAACCGTCTGATTCCGGTGACAATAAGAAAAGGGCTGCTTCGGAAGCTTGAGAAAGACCAAGAAGGCGAAAAACTCAACCATGGAAGAAAGAAAGCTGAGGATCGAGGTTGAAATACATACGAGAGGAAGTTAGAAGGCCTCCAGTCAACGATACAATGGAGGATTTCACGGAGACCGAATATACGAGGAAGAATACTGACCATCGGGCCGACTGATTTGATGCGATAATTGACTGAATTGAAACCGTACTTGATCCTGATAGTCGGCGGCATCGGTTTGCGAGATCATCCAACGAAAGATCAAACGAGCACACGGGAAGATTCCTCGGGATGGCAATCTTGTTAAGGCCCGAATGGGGTGAGACCGAAGTCATCATGCACCTATTCCCATTCTCCCCCAGAGATACGCGGTACATGGTATGAATCATTACCGTATGGTTGCGTTGATACTTGGAGGAGTTAGTTGAGGAACTACTTAGGTAGATTCTTTCCCAGAAGCATATGAGAAAGAAGGAAGAGAAATCATTGTGTTCCGACGGGGAAGATGAAAGCCTATGTAGCTTGGGAAAGATTCAACGGTTCTTGAGAAGATGTCGATGCATGGGATAGATCACGAAGACTCCAGGATGGACATTGTATATCATGCCATGGATGATATATCAAAAGGATCGTGATGCTTCATCTTTGTGGAGCATTGAGAGAAAAAGATCTTGAAGAGAGCGAGGCGATTGAAGATCGGCCAAATGTAACATGAAAACTCCTTACGAGCTTTCGAGGAAACAACGAGAGGAGAGGGAATCATGGTGACAGATGACAGCCATGGAGCGAGTTTGGATGCCATTATACTTACGGGTTAGACAAGCGAAGAAAGACACACACTTTGCTGTGAAATAGGGCAATAGAAGGGGAGTTAATGAAGGGAAGTCTTGAGAGGAGAGGCTGAAAGAATTTTATGAGGCTGCGAGAGGTTAATTATTTGGGTGAGCGAGCTTATCATTTTAAACCCAATCCCCCAACCTTAAGTACATTGTATCACCAACCTGGAACCATGAGAACTACTCGGTATGGTGGAGGGGCTTCTGAGCCAAGCGAGGACAGAGAACCCTCATCGAGGTATCGGCGGCCACTAGGTTCAGCCGGCGAGCGAAATGAGCACGGAATGAATACCGGGACGGAGGAGGCCCCGACTTCGAGGAACAGATCTTGCGGTTTATGGGAGACAATAAAAGGCTGTTGAACCTCCGAAGGAGCAAAGATTTGGAAATTAGAACATCACTCTGATTCTAAAATTCAATTTCTTCCTGATGCATCCTGAAGAACTTTGGAGACCTGAAGTAGAAGCGGTGGCCCAACAAAGCAGGAGGAAGATGCCTTCCCAGAGTGATACAGGAAGGGCAGAAGGCTGCATTTGTGCGGCAGGAGTGGGAAGGAATTGGAAAGGGAAATGATGACGGCCCAAAAGAAGTAGCAATACCCGGAAAGGAAGGAAACGTGGAGAATGATAAGAAGGGTAGAAAGGAAGAACATCAAGAATCAGCCTGCAGTCCATTTCCATGGCTGAAATCAAAGATGGAGGAGGCGATTTGCAAAGGTTCTTGAGAACTTTCGAAGCTAGAGTCGGTGTCTGCCTTTTCTTGAAGTGGTGACTCAGATGCCACTTTATGCGAAATTTACGAAAGGGGCATGCGAGCGAAAGAAAAAATGATAGAGAGAATGGTGAATCCTCACTTGCCACTTGCGGTGCGATGTCGAAGAACTACCGGTAAAGATGAAGGACCCGGGAAGTTTCACAGTGTATTGTTGGAGGCCCGGAATTCAGGAAGCTCGTGACTCGGGGAGGCTAGTATTAATCTAGAATGCCTCTGTTGCGAAATTGGGTTTAGGGAGCTGCTCCCTGTTGTTACTATAGAATGGCGAGACCGGATCGATGGTGAAACGAGGAAGGGATCATTGAAGGTGTGTTGGTCCTTGGTGCGGAAATTTGTATTCCCAGTGGGCTTCATCATTACGGGCGTGGAAGAAAGATTCCTAGTGCCCTATTATTAAGGAGCCATTCTAGTACTTCCAGTTTGCTCACGATTGACATGCGAGAGAGGGGTTCTTATCACGAGGGTTGGAGAAGAAGGCTATTACATTTGCTTGATCAAAGTATGACAAATATAGATAGGAATGAGGAAGGATGCAATATGGCGATTACGTCTCTACTTTTCGACTACGATGTTATCAATGTTTGTAACACTCGATTTTTATCAATGAAAAAGAGATGAATTTCATTATCTCTTGAAGATGTCTATTCTGAATTTCCATACAGCAGTTTTCATTCTATAGAAACTGTGTTGAACTTGGCTTTCTGACAGAAAGATAATGGGAAAATAGTGAGAAAAAGGAAAATCGACGGAACCAGTGAAGGGCTAGTTTGAAAGAGTTGCCGGGTCATTTTAAAGTATGCCTACTTAAATTGCAAGAAAAGACCGGAGTGATAATTTCAGCCGATTTCGGTGATCTTGAACAAAAGATTCTTTGGAAATATTAAGGAAGCATAAGGGATGTAGCTTGGTCCATTGAAAGAACTGAAGGGTATCAGTCAGCGAGTTTGCATGCATAAGATTACGCTTGAAGAAACAAAACCATCGTAGAACATCAGAAAGCGAGATCATTGATGAAGGAAGTAGTCGAGAAAGAGGTCACTCAAATTGTTGAATGCGGCTTTATCTCGCTATTTGGATAGTCTTGGGTGAGCCGAGTCCATTGTGGTTCCTAAGAAGGAGGGTTCTTGTGATCGAAGTGAAAAAAAATGAATTGATTCCAACAAGAGCAGTGACGGGATGGAGGGTATGTATTGATTATAGGAAGTTGAATGACGACGAAAGGAATCATTTTCAGCACCTTTCATTGATCGAGATGTTGGATAGGTTAGCAGGCCACCCTCACTTTTGTTTTACGGATGAATTTTCGGTACAATCAGATTGCTATTGCACGGAGGATCAGAAACCACATTTATGCCCTTATGGTACCTTTGCCTTCAGAAGGATGCCATTTGGGTTATGTAATGCTCCAGCTACATTCCAAAGGTGCATGATGTCTATTTTTTCAGATTTGGTTGAAGAAGTGATGGAGATTTTCATGGATGATTTCTTTGTGTGTGGGTCGGCTTTGATCAATGTCTGAACAATGCAGGCAGTACTTCAAAATGCCAAGACAAGCGGCCCCAACTTGAATTGGGAAAAATGCCATTTTATGGTAACTGAAGGTATAGTTCTTGGGCATAAAATTTCTGCTACTGGACTAGAAGTTGACCAGTCCAAAGTATCCATTATCCAGACTCTTGCACCACCTACCACGGTAAAAGGAGTAAGAAGTTTCTTGGGGCATGCTGGATTTTACAGGAGATTCATCAAAGACTTTTCAAAAATAGCTGAGCCACTATCTTGAGTTCTTGGAAGGATACAGGTTGTTTGATGACTCCTGAGGATGCTTTCGATGAAATCAAGATCGAATTGAGTACAGGCACCTATAATATTTACGAGAATGGAATCGAGGGATTTGAAATAATGTGTGATACCGATGTTTGCTATGGGAGGCGTATTTGGGGCAAGAAAGGAGAAAGAGTATTCGAGGCCATATACTATGCTAGTAAGACCTTGATGAAGCCTGAGAACTGCTCGACAAGCGAAAGGAGATGCTAGCTATAGTATTTGCTTGTGAAAAATTTGAAGCAATACATTTTGGGATCCCATGTGGTAATTCACACGGATCATGCGACAATCAAATACTTGATGTCGAAGGAGACGAAGCAAAGGCGATAAGATGAGTGTGTTGTTGCGAGTTTGATTTGGAAATAAAAGATAAAAAGGGATGTGACAATGTGATTGCCGACCACTTATCAAGAGTAGAAAAAAGCAGTGATGAAGAAGACAATGTGCAGTTAACAGAGAACTTCCCAGATGAGCAATTGTTTAAGGTTTCCTTCCAACTTCCTTAGGACATCTTGATATTGTGAATTATCGAGCTTTGTGGAGTATGCCTTGAGGAACTCGGCTACCAACGAGAAGGAAAACTGAGCGTGCGAGATATTATATTTGGGATGACCCATTATTATTGAGAGTGCGATATGATAATATGAAGATGTGTGCGAAGGTAGTGAGCAACATCTTAAATGAATGCCATGCTGTCGCCCTTATGGGGGACACTTTTCGGGAAGAGCAGCTCTGAATACTCCAATCGGGGTTTTATTGGCCCGCTATCTTGAGGTGCGAGAATGGGTGAAACTATGTGATCGATGCCAAAGGATTGGAAATATCGACGCGGGGAGATGAAATGCCCCTAAAGGTATTATGGTGATACAAATTTTTGATGTTTGGGAATGGAATTTATGGGACCCTTCCCGCGCTTCATTTGGAAACATTTATCTTTGCTAGCGATGGGTGTATCTCGAATGGGTGGAAACTTGGATTTCTTGTCAGAATGATGCTAACACGGTTGTGAGTTTCTTCTTGAGAATATTTTGAGCGGGTTTGGAGTCCCAGGACCATTATTAGTGATGGAACCCGTTTTGCGAACAAAATATTTGCAAAACTCATGGCCGAGATATGGGATCAAGCATATAATGAGTTTAACTATCATCCCGAGACCAATGGACAAGAAATTTCAACCGAGGAGATCGAATACTTGAAAAATTTGTGAGCTCAGCGGGAAGGATTGGTCTTCCCAAACTTGATGATGCACTTGGGCCTACGGGATGCATACAAACTCCGTGGAATGTCCCATACGAGTTGTTTGGCAAACCATGTCATCTACCTCTTGAATTAGAATATAAGGCAATGTGAGTACATCAAAGTTAAACTTTGATTTTAAAGAACGCGAAAGGAAGAAAGGCGCTCAGTAATAGGAATTAAGGCGAAATGAAGCTATGACAATGCTCGAATATACAAGGATAAGACAAGAAATGGCATGATCAAGAATCTTGAGAAAGAGTTCAACGAGGATCGAGGGTTACGTTGTTTTAACTCAGGCGAAATTATTTCGGGAAAATTAAAATCAGGTGGAGGCGGGCCATACACGGTGGTGTCAAGTACTACATTTTAGACGGGGCATTGAAACGCTGCGGTGAGGAATTCAAGGTCAATGGACAAGGTTAAAAACGCATTACCTCAACGGGGAGGGAAGAGTTGAAGAACTCAGCGGTTCTTAAGGAAAGAAGAAATCTGACAACGACAAGTCATTAAGGTTTCAAGCGAGAAGCGCGACTAATGGGAGCAGCGTGGGGATTCAATGCTGATGTTAAATTTTGAATTATTTCTTTTCTTTTAGTTGCCGATGCTTTAAGTCGAATTTGTTTTTCTAGAAGGATAGATTTAATATTTTTTTTTATTATTATTAGAATTTGATTGTGTTTTAACCAGAATCTTCTGTATTATTGCAGTGATCTTAGCAGGGTTCCAAGAACATGATGTGGTGCAATTATAGGAAAGATTCCGGTAAATTGCGGAGAATTCGCAACATGAGAAAAGGGAGTAACCTTCTCTTAAACGAATCACACGTAACATGGATTGAACTAATTATTTAAATGGTTACTTTGAAATATTTTTGGATAAATGTCTAGTGTGTTAAAAGCAAGAACAAAATTCAAAGTTTTTTGAAATCACATTTGAATTAAAGGCTTTGGACACAACAAAGGGTCGCTGTAGCGACATTAGCTAGTAATCATACATAAAATTGATGTGATAGTTTTGAAAGAAACGGTTAATTGGGTAGTAAGAAGGAGATTCATGTGCGACATCTTTGTGATGTCGCGACCAGTGAGTAGGTTTCAAATTTGAGAAGGAATTTATCACATCCAATAATTCCACGAAAACCCCGGACATGTGCGACTTTATCTGGTTAATGTCGCGTATAAATCGGAGCACATATACATGCTCATTCCAAGCCTAGATTTTATGATCTCAATTAAGGCGGAATTGGAAGTCGCGACAACGTCATAGCGAAGCATTAATCAGCCCACAAACATTGATTTAATTGCCTTTGTTGGAAACTATCTCATTCACTCCAACCCGCACAACCATTCGCCTTCGTCTTCCCTCCCAGTCTTAACTTAGAAAACCACAGCGGTCTGACCTTCGAGAAAGCACTCTTTGCTTCGATGGCTGAAAATTCCCTGTTGGTCCTAACCTAGACGAGATAATGAGGGAACACGAACAAAAGCGTGAAGAAGCTCATCAAGGAGAGCAGGTTAGATGAGAGTCGTCGGGAAGAACAAGTAGAAGAAGCGCCATCGGAAGCACGAAACTCAGGGGACTTCGAAGGCGAGAAAGGAAAGGAAAAGGAAGAAGAAGTAGAAGATTTAAGTCTGCAGTGAAGCTTATTCTCGGTGGAAGAAGTATTACGCTAACAAGGGTTTTGTTACGGAAGAGGGAGATTCAAAAACCGGTGACTCCTTTGAGGAGATGATAGAGCAATGAGAGGATGGGGAGGAGGAGGGCTCTGCCGCGCCTTTTGCAGGATATCTGACAGCGGGTGAGGGTTTTATTCCAACATGGTAGGGAGGAAGGAATGGGCTGTTTTTGTTAGAGATGCAGGTCATCTGACGAAGGCCATCAGCAGAAGCCTATGGCATGACAATGCACAAACATGGCTCAAAATTCAATAAAATTTTAGAAAAGCGGAATCTCAGAGAAAGATTCTTGAGAAGCTCCCTTTGTGGAAAGTGAGTTAGACGAAAGAAGGAAAGCCAGAACTTCACGAGCAGGAGGCACCAACGAGGAAGCAAGAGTATGGTTTTACTTCACGAAGTACATTTTGGTTCCAACAAGACATTTATGCACGAGTGAGAACAAGAAGATTTGTATTAATATGCCATACTCGAGAGTGCAAAGATCAAATATAGGAGTTATCATAGAGAACTCTATCATGAGGCTATCATGAAGGGAACAAAGAGTGCACTTCCTCATCCGGCGACAATCACGGTTTATGCTTGAAGAGGCTGAGTGAAAGGAACTGGGAGTCGGAAGAAGGGTCCCGAGGGCTTCACCACTCCTTATGACGAGGAGTTGCGAGGGCGAACGGAGGAAAAAGGGAGTCTTCGGTAGAAAGAGCAGAGGTGAAGCCCGGCGGAAGGAACGAAGGAGACCCCGGAGGACCGATCCAGGGCGAGCACCCGGTGAACTCACGACAGCAGCAGTTATGTTTGCGAGATGTGAAGAGGGCGGGACGAAGGCGATATAGACTTCCATTCCCATGGCAGTTCTCCTCACTTGTAGAAGCGAAATTTCAATAAAGGGGAAAGCTGGAGCACAGAGAACAACTTGATCTCTTGGAGACTTTAAATGCTATGCGAGGAAAGAAAATAGAAAGAAAAGAGAGAAGGGTGGAATTTAAAACAAAAATTCGGAGAAGCCATGTATGAAGAAGGCGAAAGAAGAGACCAACAGTGGGAAGAAAGAACTAGACGGAGAGAAAAGAAAGGGAGCATGAGTTGGAGATGAAAGAAGAGACTGCGGTGGAAGAAGAGCTGAGCAGAAAGAGGAGCAGTTGAGTATGTTAAAGCGGCGAGAGAAGAGTTCGAAAGAAATGAAGGAAAGAGATCATGATGCATTCTTTGAAACTCAAATTGAGTCATGATGCTTTCTATAATAAACGGTTTGATCGAGACTCTCGACTCTAGCATTGTTAGAAAAAAAGAGATAAAGAACATGACACTAAATTTGTGGGAGCAATCAAAGGTTTAAGTTACTTTACAAATCTCTGAATTTGGAAAACAAATTGAGCAGCAGACGAGCAATGGGAGGCGAATCCTACGAGGCGAAGGAATGGCTTGAAAATTTAGATTTGATTAACAATAATCTTTCTAAATTCTTAGAAGTCATATTTAAAAATGGAAAAGACTATGAATATTGATTTGGGGGGCTTGAGGTGTGCTTAACAAGAAGAGTTGACCTCTCTAATGAGATCGTCATTGAAGAGCAGTTAGAGAGAAACGAGAAAAGAAAAGAAAGAAAGGAAATAAGAATTTCCTTCATTCCTAACCCATTTGAACACTTTAGGCCTGGATCCTCCTGATATTTTGCTACCTCTTCCAAAAGAAGAAAAAAATAGACCTTCCTTGCCTACCCTTGGTAACATCCTTATCCTTTCTTGTGTATCCAACGATTGCAAGAAAATCAGAAATAAAATGAAATTTAAATTGATTAATTTTGTGCTACTTTGCATTGATTGTTCAATGTTATTTTGTTTGTGGTTGCATGATTGGGAAATCAAGGTAGGAAATAGTTCCAGAATAAAAACTGCTGAGAGGTCATGGTTAATTTGAATGAAGCAGTTAGAGTAGGAGAAATATGAAATGAGTAAAAATTGTAGAATAAGGACAAGATGCATGTAGTTAAATTACAACACAAGTACAAAAATTACTTATATTTAACTAATAAGTCCAGAATAGAGGAAGGTAATACAACAGAAGGAACAGAACATATTTTTGAATTTGTAGTATGAACAGTAAGTCAAGGAACCTGTTGAATATCAATGAGCTTAACTATTCATCAGTAAAACTGAGTCAATATACTCCTTATAGTTAGTCACAGCTGTTAAATCCAGATTCTAGAATTTGTTAGATTATTGATTGAGGCGAAATCCTAGGTGATACAGCTGACAAGAAATGATACAGGCCATTCTTGGATAGTTTGAGCCATTCTAGCCATCCTTATTAATATGCTGGTGCATATACCTTAGTTCCTTGAATTGAGAAATTTAAACTATGCGATTTCAAAAAATAAGCGATAAACCCCAAGCCCATCAGGAAAATTCAATTGTATTAAAAGAACTAATGATTACCCATGAATTCAAGAAGGAAGAAGAAAAGGAAGTTTGGGGGAGTGGAAGTTGGAGGAACTCCAAAAGGGAAGGAAAAGAAAAAAAAGGCAAAGAAATGAGAAAATGCGAGAAAGAGGCTACAGGGATAAGTTTTATCTTGTGGCTAACTCTCTTGAACAATTAAGTTCTTAGGGGTGTTTCAGCACCTAGTACCTAATACCATCTGGTATGGGAGCTACTAGCAAAGTTCGCTAAAAGAGTTAGAAAGCCTAAAAGTTAAAACATAGCACTATTTGAGTCGTTAATAAACTAGGAAATTCCCAGTGAGTACAGAGTGTGAAATAGGGGCATACGATTCGAATTGAAGAAATCAAGGAAATGTCCCAAACATGAAGTTTAGGGAGTTTATAAGAGGAATTATAAGAAAGAAAGGGTAGAAGAAAGAGAAAATGTTCAGGAGTAATCTTAGCCTAAATTCATTCCATCCTACCATTACCCTGACCTAGCAATATATTACTAAGACTGAGTGATCTTGAAGGCTGAAATCATCTACATTAGTGGAGATCAATATGAAAAACAAGCCTATGGAATTTGGAAGAATGAAACAATCAAAATTGTGAAGAACTTTAGGGAGTTAAATGATTCAGTATGAAAATGAGAAAGAAATGATTCATTATTCAACGAGAATCGATAGGTCTATTGTTCGTAAGAACAATTTCAACATTTGGTTTTGTATAGCGAAAGAGTAGAGACCAACCTTGAAATGGACTTGAAGTTAGATGTACGAAGATTTTACATACCTTGCATTGCAATTAATTGAATCTTACTGCCCGGAGACAAATGTCTTTGTTTGAGGGCAAACAAATCTTCTTTTCCTTTGCTTGAGGGATACAGCAAAATTTTAAGTTGGGGAGTTTGATGAAACCCAAAGTCATCTTTTTGATCATTTTCTGTTTGATTTTTAGTTAAAATTTAATATTTAATATCTGAGGTATGAAGAAACTCTGATTTGTCGTAGAAGGAAGCGAGAAAAGATGGAAGTAAATCGATAAGTGAGATAAAAGTGCGTGGTGGCGGCGAAATGACCAGCGCGATCGCGTCGCGATTTAGATTTGATCCGGTTACGATGTGACCTGGAAGGTGAAGTGAGGCATGTCGTGACGGGGAACCTGGTATGGCGTTTGAAGAAGGTGATGTCAGCGACAATAAGAAATTACGATCTCGCGACATCGAGAACAACTGGTGTCGCGAAGACGGGAACTTAATGTTGAAGTGTTCGTGACATCAAGAGGAGATCAAGCGAAGAAGCCCCGAAACTATGAGTTTGAAGTCCGCGACATCGAGGACACGGGTTGAGGAAGCGATGCCGGGAGCTGATGTCGCGACAAAGCGGTCGCGACATCGCGATAACGATAAAGGTGCGGGGAGACTTAGGCCCATCGCGACTATCGGGAACAACCATTGAAGATTGCAAGGGTCATTTCGATGTCGTGGCGTCGAAACGGGCCGTGGAGACTTGCGAGTCCGCGGCGTGGTATCGATAGAGGCACGCAAACAAGAAGGGCGATGTCGCGACATGGGGTGATGATATAGGACTTTGTTCGGTTGAAGGAGGAAGTTTCATAAAGTGAGGTCGCGACAAGATATGAAGTGTGGTGCTCCGTGCTGCCTAGATTAAAACAGGAGTCATAAAGCAAGGTACTTGACCTCGTCGATGTGTCAAACTGACCCGGTTGAAAGCCCAGAGAAATGGGGTGATGTCGCGTGCAGGACTTTTCCGGTTGAAGGTAAGCTTCATGAAGTAAGGTCACGACAACGGCTGATGTGCTTCTGAAGGCGAAGTCGCGACAGGAGAAGGCGCGAGTCTCAAAGGATGCAAGGTTGATGTCAGGCATGAGAGCCAGGAAGTCGCGACATCGAGGTGACCGGATCAAGATGCGAGCCATGGGGATGCGACAAGACATTGATGTCAGCGACAGCATGAGCGACCCGGTTGAAGCCTCTGGGTTCCATAAGATGATGTCCACGACATGAGATCGAGTCGCGACATCAGAAGACATCGGTTGAAGGCGCAAAGGCCTTAAGAGCTGAAGTCGTGACAAAGATATCGGCGTCGCGACATCGGGAAGACAATTGAAGCACCTTAAAGACATGAGAAGATGTTGCGACAAGATGATGATGCGACATCAAGAATGACTAAATCAAGGCTTTATATAGTATCACCGCTGAAGTCATGACGTGGGATCGAGTCGCGACCTCGATGATATCGCGACGAGGAAGCGAAGTCGCGGCGTGACGATAGCAGGCTGGATACTCCTGATCCACGGCGAGCTACATTGGGATTGGGCCCGAATTTAGAAACCCTATAAATACCGCGGCTATCCGGCTGATGGGAAGTAGCTTGGCGACCCGCAGACGAGAGAATGCGGATAAAAATTTGAAAACTCTGGCCTTTCTTTATTTTTCTTTTCTTTCTTTTCTTTTTCTTAATTTTCATTTCGGAGTCGTTTTAGAGCGAGATTATGCTCGTATTTTTATTTTTAGTTGTATTTTAAGTCTGGATGTTATCGTTTGGCTGAAGGCGAATCACGAATTCATTTCTTTGCATTACTACGAAATGTTTGAAGTTCGAACGAATTACGGAGTCGATTGTTTAGTTTCAATTTGCGATCCATTCTTATGATCAGAGGAATGTTGTATCGTGTAATTCAGTAATTGAGGAATCAGCTTCCATTAAGTGAACATGATGATGCGAGATTTATCTTTCTGTAGAATGTTCTGTGACTTATTAATTCAGTTAATGAATTTACTTACGGTTTTGGGTTTGTGTCTGGATGCGAATATCAGTTTCTTATACTGTTAAAATTTGCGTCATTGCTCTGATTTCAAGGAGGTCCTCTGAGTGACACAGGGAAGACATTCCTGAGAGTAATGTACATTTCTTTGAAGGTATACTAACCTGTTATTAGGGATCTTTTGAGCTTTGTAAGTTCACTTAGATAAATCCTCTTCTCACTTGAAATCAGAGCAGGTTGAATAGGTTATCTATTTAAACAAGCAAAGAGTTCCTCGAATTCGGATAGTGAGACTAATCCCGTGTTAGCTGTGATCTAATCAAGGAAAGGTTGATCTATTCTAATTTCGAGGAGAGCAATCTGGGAAGTTGTATATCCTTGCTTGTGGAGTAACTTGGGAGCTAGGTTTACAGTCCATAAAATGGGTATAGTATTGCAAAGAAAAATACCAGTTAAGGAGTCTTTTAAAAGTAGTTATTTAATTCCACGTATTCGAGAGAATCGGTCGTAAGTAGATAATGAAATGTGGGTGTGGAGGAGATCGGTACACCTTCTGGCATATGGACGATTTTGGCGGAGTTAATGAAATTTTATCGGGGTAACTTCTGAGGTCGATAGTTCCTTATCCTTTGTTTCTAATGATGTGTCCTCGAGGATAAGCCCATTCAGTATTCAATTCTTTTATTAGAAATTCTTTATTCTTTATTCTTTATTTTCGGTATGTTGGATAGTTCGTTAATTTCCTGCTTGTTCGTTTAATTTTCCGACACCTTAATGCTGGATCTACTATCATTTGTGGTCCAAATAATGGTAAATTGGTAGTCAGGGTAGTTGATTTAAATTCTTGAGATCTACGTGGGATGGAAGTATCTGGACTCATCCATTTATTACTTGTCGACACGTGCAGCGAGTGTCGGACGAAACCAACTTTGAAAAAGTTTACTCTAAGAGATTGGTGGTTTATATAGTATAATATCAACAAGTTTTATGGCGCCGTTGCCGGGGATTAGACAATAGTCCTTTGGTGATAACGTCATAATCTTGCATGCATAACTAATGCATAAATGTGCAACATGTTTTGGTCTCAACAGTGGGCACAGTTGCATATCGGTTGGCGCTACCACCGAGTTTATTAGGTGTTCATGAGGTGTTCCATGTCTCCATGCTGCGAGTATACTCGGATCCAACTCATGTGGATTGGGAGAGATTGTGTTGATAACGATGGGACCTTCGAGGAGGAATCGTCTCTTGGATAATTCGGGATCGGGTATTGCGTGCAAGGCAGATGCGATTAGTGAAAATGTTGTGGCAACACCAAGGAGTGGAGGAGGCAACTTGGGAACGTGATGACACAATGTGGTCCACCTATCATTTCCTATTTGAGGATGAAGGTGCGTGGTCTAATATTTGGCACTAGAATATTACTGCATATGCATGAATTTCGTTGGATTCCAAGACAATAAGAATTTCACGTTTTTCAAGACACCAGGTGTCGGGTGACATGTGGCATGACCATGTGGATGCCACTTGGCACCTTGGGAGATGGACACATGGCATGATGGCCATGTGGTATAGCAAGTGACACATAGCACTTGGATAAGTGGCTTATATTGAGCCATGTGTTAAATGGAGAAATAAAGGAAAGAAAGTCAATTGGAATAATAAAGAAAAAGAAAAAAAAATTAAAATTTAAAAGGAATGGGAGTGGAGCAATAGGGGAGTTTGGTTGGATAAGAACCAAATGAGAAAAAAAAAGAAAAAGAGAAAAAAAAGGGAAAAATCAAAAAGAAAGAAAAAAAAAAGAAAAGAAAAAGGTAGGAAGAAAAGTCAAAAAGGGGGAAAAGGGGCCATTTTGGCAAAAAAAAAAAAAAAAAAAAAAAGGGACAGTGAGCGTGAGGGAGGAGAAAACATGAAAGAGAGAAAGTAGAGTGAGAAACTCTAATACTCTCTAAGATTTCTGAGAAAATGGACCATAGGTTTCGTCGCTGACAAAAGACAAAGTCGATCCACGATATGTGACTATGCGTGGTACCAAAATCAGATTTCGTCAAACTTCGTGAGGTAGAGAATTTTCCTACTTGGAATATTTTTAGCCTAAAAGCCATGTAATGGCATAGGTTGTCTTCGAGAATTAGTGATAGAATTTGTGTGATTTAGTCAGGGATTTAGGGACGAAATATTGGCTTTTTGAATTTGGTTCAGAAGCGATTCGGATTTGTGTTGAGGTTTGTTTTGATCAAGGATTGATATCTTCGAGTTTAGTTGTGTTTTGGTATCATAATAATTAGGTAACGAATGGAACCAAAAAATGGTTCATGGTCATGAAGGGACCAAGAGGTGTCTTGTTTTATATGGGTCCGAGATTTTAGCCATTTTGTGTGTATTGTTGGAAAAATAAATAATATGCTGTTGTGCTTAAAAATCATGTTAATATGTGCTTGCGTGATGTATTAACATGGAAATTGTGATGAATGGATTAACATAGAAATTGTGATAAATGGAAATTATATGTAGGAAATATAATTATCAGAGATTTATAAATGTTGCGGGTAGCATGACATAGCATGAAATGACGCGGTGCATTTCATATGCACGATCACATAGTCGAGTCGAGTGTGGGTGCATGGTCTTGTTGTTCACCATTCTTGGTGAATGTGTGGTGAGCTCGGAGGTGGACAATGTCCAAAATCGAGACTCAGTTTGTATCGCTATGTCATCCCCAAATCACATGTGTTTAGGCGTAGCAAGATAGAGGTAGATCACTCCACCCAATTGAAAAGACACAAATTTATATGTGGTTATACATGATCCACGGCGGTGAAAGCCCGTAAAAATGTTCAGGCATACTGACGATGTGACCCTAGAAAAGGCGTGACCCATGAACAACACACGGGGATTTGATAAAAAAATTCAAGTGAATATTGGAGGGTTGTCGATAGGCAGTCGTTGGGTGAAATACCCGATGATGGTTTTCCCACTTTGCATTGAATATTTGAAATTCGGTCGGGACTTCCGGGTTGTGAGCATGAGAGTCTCATCTCATGCATGACACGTAATATTTCACTAGGATTGCATTATTTATATGGAATGTGATTGGACATTTTCATTGTTGCCACGTGCATGTGCATTTTAGGTGGGGAGTAGCCTCTTGTAGGAAAATTTTTTCTACTAGGCATTGCTCTGTCAGTGGCACCCATGGTGTAAGGAGGTGTGCGGGACGATGCTCCGGCGAGGTTGTGATTGTGAGAAGGAGGCTAACATATGGCCTTGAGTAATATTTTTGTAAAGTGTTTGTATATAAGGATTTTTGCAAATTCTTTTGAACTATTGTAACAAAGTCGGGTATGTAATTATTGTAAGAGGGCCATGATGGACACCTATGGATGTAATTACCATTTTCTTTTCATATTTTAAATTTAAATATGAATGAATGGGTCTAGATGAAGGGACGTGGAAGTGGTGTCGGTAACTCGGTGTCCATGGGTGGTGAAGTGCGGATCAGGTACTAAGACTTAGGTCTGAGACAACCCTAAGATAGAAATTTCGGGTTGACGGACATCCAGCGGGACGGAGAATGGGGCGTCACATCTTGACCGACTTTCGAAAAGTGTCATCAAATTGAGAGAATAATTCCCTTTTTCCACACACATGATTACTACATGAGTCTCTGAGCCATGATATCATCGTGACTTTGTCAACATCAATATATGTCATAAGGAGCATCTCTTGCATCTCTTGCATATTTTCTTTGGTTTCAACAAAGTGGGACTTTGTCTCCCTCCCATCCTTCGAATCTCTATTTTTCTTAAGACATTCATACTAAAAATGACCATTGAATTCCAAGTTCTTTTCTTGGTTTTTTGGGTTGCAAAAAAAAAAAAACTTAGGAATTTGACTAACTTACTAAAGGTGGAAAAATCAATTGGAGTTAAATGGGTATACAAGACAAAACTCAACGAACATGGTGAAATCGGCCAGATTATAAGGCGGAGCTTGTTGCGAGGGATACACTCGGCAATATGGAGTTGACTACATAGAAGTTTTGCTCCCTGTGCTCGCTTGGATACTATTCCTTTTATTTTTCACATTCTATGACTCAAAATGCATGGCCCTTATATTCTTGAAATGATGAATCTCTGTTTATTTCTTTCCAAACACTCTGATGCAAAATTTGAAATGAGTGATTTGGGAAAAATGAGGTATTTTCTTGGGTTAAAAATCTCGCGAGAGACAGTAGGTTTTTCTATCAACAAAATACACTCGTGATGTTCTTGAGAGATTTCAAATGGTATTTTATAATTCGTTACTGAATCCCATTATTCGAAACGAAAGTTGATGAAAGATCCCATGGGAGAGCCAATGGTTGATACTCTTTACAAACAAGTAGTGGGTAGTTTGATGTATTTAACCTCCACTGTACCAGATTTGATGTTTGTGGTCAGCCTTCTTACGTTGGTACATGGCTCATCCTACTACACTTCATCTCCAAGCTGCTAAACATGTGTTAAGGTATGTCAAGGGACTCTTACATTGATGTGTTTTATTGCAAAGAAAAGAACCACCAGCTTGTGGGATTTTCCGATACTGATTATGCAAGAGATGTAGAAGATTGCGAGCACTTTCAAAAACTGTATTTTTATTCGATTCGGGGCTATATCTTGGTCCTCTTCTGAGCATCCTCTGAAGCATAATTTTTTGCAACAACTTCTTGCGCTTACCAGGCTATATGGTTACTAAGGATATTAGAGCAGCTTGATCAATCTCAAAGTGACACAACTGTAATTTATTGCAACAATAGCTCAACAATCAACCTTTCTCGCAATCCTGTTATGCATGAAGAAAACACATCAATATCCGGTTCCATTTTCTTAGAGACCTTACACAAGATGGGATAATCAATTTGGATTAATGTTGAACTAAAGGCAGGTTTGTAGATCTTGTATTAAGCCATTAAAGCTATTTAATTTTGAAAAGTTGCAAGAACTTATGGAGTTGTCAAAATCCATGCATCAATTGATATGATATTAGTTTAAGGGAGGGAATGTTGCGGTAGACCTAGTTTTTCTTAATTTATAGTTGTGGTAGACTTAGTTTTTCTTCTGTTCAATAATTCCTATTGTTTAGGAAGCTGACCCTTTCTTTTGCTTTACTAGTAGGATGCACTATTTTAGCTTTCTGTTACTATAAGGCTATATATAACCACTTTTACATTCAATAAGATATAAGCTTTCCCTCACTTTTCTTTGCATAAATCATACTAGTATCAACAGACCTAACTTGATTGTATTGAAAAAATGCCCTCAAAATATTTGTTATAAGAATCATGAGTATGCTTTCAATGTGTAAATAGCAATGTTTTAAAAAATCAAAATGGTGTTTTAATCCAAAAAAGTTACATGTTCATGGTTCAGCGTGGTCCAACGGGTGGTGGGCAGATGACATCATAAAATAAATCATTTATATATTCCATTAAAATAAAAAACGATCATAAAAATGAAAAATGCATAATTTTGGACCTTCTCTTCTATTGATTAAACATTTTATAAAGTTTATACCTATAAGATTTCATATTTTAATACAATATAAGATGTTATATTTTCATAATCCTAAATCAACTTATGATATTTATTATTTCAAAAATATTTATCACCATTATAAGAAGTTGGAAAATATTTAACGAAATCCCTAAACTCATTCTTAAAATATTTCTGTAAGGGCAACTTTGCTTGGTGTAACATAGTATGAATCACGATCTTTGCACTTAAGAGTTATGTCAAATATGGGAATTTCCAAATAAAATTATTTCATTAATACAAATAAAATATAATTATGTCATGCCAATAGACTATAGCAAGTGGTTAAACTTAAAATGCATAAGAGAGGCTGGAGCCTAGGGTTAGAAGTCAGTGGAGATACATTTATGAGGAAATATATATATATATATATATATATATATGTAATACAAATCAAAGAATTTTGTCAAAATTCTCCAAATAGAGGCTCAAGAATTTCTACCTTTTCTACTATTTTAAATTATTTTCCATGCCAATCCAATTTTCCCCTTTTAGAAATGGCAAATCAAACCGAGATTATTTGATTTTTAAAATTTTTTAATTTCATAAATGACGCAAATTGTAGAAAAAATAAATGTCCACAAATGATGGAAAAAATAAATCTCATCTTTTTATCTCATTTGAAAAATACATCTTAAGGCATTATGAACTAGGATTGTCGACCAATACTCGATACTCGCAAAGTATTTGCTTGATAGAAGAAGAAGGCTATTATCAGTTTGGAAGAGTACCACCGGATATGGGAAATAGAGAAGCAGCAGTGAGAGGAGGCTCAAGATAGGGATGGAAGAAAACGAGCAAAATTTTGTTACTTTATACACGAGATAAAACCAGCGCCGCCGGTCTGCAGCATAAAATGATGTGGTTTCAACTTATAAAAAAGAAGAGGAGTGAATCGTTCGATTAAGTAAGAACTAGTCTGTTCAAGCAATTCACTTGATTGGTCGGTTCATTCGATTTGATTTGTGAAGTCAAATAGTCTTTTTCATTGAATCATGCAAGTTTCTTAGTCGATTGACGGTTCAATAGATCGGACCGACTGATCCGATTTTTAAAGCATCGATAAATAGTCAAATTAAAGTCCCCAAATGCATCAAGAATCCAAGATTGAGCATCTTCTTTTGCTTCCCCTAACCCTAAAACCTTAAGTCCATCATCTTATTTAAATGATATTCCTCATTTTTATCCTTGATTTCATTTTTTTCTAGATCAACCATAATCTCATTCGATAACATTTACTTTTCCACTTGTATCATTTAGTGATTTCATTGAAAGAAGATGTCAATATATATAATGGAGATCTATTTGAGTTTAGTTCTTAAAGGCAATTTGCCGTTTTTGTCACTAATTTGCATCCATTGCTCCCGAGTAATGGCTCTGACTTCATTCATCTGTAAGTATTTGCTCTCAAACATCCTTTTTTGTATGCTTTTTATTAATTAATTTGTATGGTTTCCGATGTAGCATAGATGTGCGATTCAATGCGATTGCTTACCCCTTACCCTTCCCCTTTGAATTATAAAAAAACATACCTTTTAAAGAGAGAGAAAAAAAAAACTCTAGTTTCTTTTTTTTTACAATGAAAACTGAAATTTCATTGATTCTAATATGTTTACATTCAAACACATAAATCAAACTGCTAAAAACATTAGAGGATAACATAGCATCCAAGTTAATAGCCTTGAATACAGAAATGGCTCACAGCTATCTGAAGATATAATCTTAATATGCTTAGAACATCCCCAGATTAAATGAAGCTTATCTTGACCAATAAGGATTTGATGTGACTTTTTTGTCTCATCAAAGTATCTTTGCCATCTGAATTGCTCATACAAAAATCAACGAATAACAACACACTGCAACAAGTCGAAGACTAAAGCTTAAGAAAACAAAGGAAAATCAAATGAAAACTGGATCGAAGTTGGAAGAAACCACTTTATTGGGAGAAATCCGGATATGAAAGCAAGTATTCGGAGAATTTGATTCAGGCTAAGGAAAAGCGAAAAACCATCCCTTCTTTCTAACGGGATGAAAAGAATGAGCAGAAGAAATCACAGAAATTTCCAAGAAAGGAGAGACGAGGATGGGGTGGGTACTAAAATCAAAACTTCTAGTTAAAGTTAATGCTTCACGTCAGAGAAGTGTGCAGTCTGCAATCTTGTGAGGCGTATAAGAGCACCAATTGTCACATAGTAGTATTTTGGAGATTAAAGTAGGAAATGAAAGTTTATGGAACCCGGAATTTTGGTATTAAAACAAGGCTGCAATTGTCATTTAGCAAAGGATTGTAGAGATTATTAAGTGTAGAGATGAGCCATCATACAAATTTCATAAGTTACAATTGCAAAATTGGAAGATGAGGTTATTTGCAAATTAAAAGGAAATGTTAAAAATAATAAAAGGAAAAAACAAAAGCCAAACATTCATTTGGTCTTCAAAAGGCTAGGGTTCACGTAGGAGAGAAAGGAAAAGGGAGAAAAGGAGAAAAGGGAAAGAAGAGAGAAAGGGAAGAGAATTGTGGAGCAAGGTGGGAGGATGTGATTTTTTTCTTCTCCTTCCAAACTTTCCAAGTGCTCTACAAGTGGTAGCAAGGGAAGGCAAAGGAAACCAAGAACAAGTAAGTTTTAATGGTGGGAAAGTTAGGGTTTGATGTTTTTCATGTCTAATGTCTTGAATTTTCTGGTATGGATGTTAAATTGGTGGTATTTAGGTTTTAATGGTGCTGATTTTGATATCAATTGAGAAGAAATGGATTAGGTTAGGTTTGAGAAAAAGAAAGTGAGAATTGTTAGGATTTGATAGGGAATTGTGTGTGATATGTTGAATTGGGTATAAGGCATCAGATTGGAGTGTTTAGAGTGAAAAAAGTGGAAAGAAGCAACGTGCAGTGGGTTTTAAGACCTTGATCTCGGTACAGGAAATGCCCTGTTTTTCTGTTTTGACCAACTTTCATATTTTGGCCATAACTTGCTCATTTCAGATCTGATTTGAGTGATTCAAAATGCTGGGTAAAATAGACTTCTAGGGAAAAATTTATCTGGAAAGTGCATTAAATTGTAAACTAAAGTGCCCAAAAATGTGCTCAAAGTAGGGCCATGTGTAAGCCACTGTTTGGTTCTCGGTACAGGAAATGCTCTGTTTTCCTGTTTCAACCATTTGTTGTATTTTGACCATAACTTGCTCATTTCTGATCTGATTTGAGGGATTCAAGTTTCTGGTTAAAATGGACTTATAAGGGAAAATTTTATCTTAAGGAAGTTCAAACAAATTGTAATCCCAAAGTACTTGCAAATTTGTCAAAGTGGAGCTATGTGCAGACCTGTTCTGCCATCTAGATGTTTACAATAACGTGTTATGTGTAGTTTGAGGAGCTTCGAAGGAATTTTAAGTTGAAAAATTTAAAAACTGATGTCATTGGATATATAAGGTTGATCTGGAGAGTTTCATAAATTTTGAAGACCGTTTGAATAATTTTGAGTCTAAAGTCTATAGAGTATTGTTGGAAAAAGGTTGGCCAAAATGAGTGGGTTTCCTAAGGGTAATTTGTTCATTTGGCTTTAAATGAATGTGTATAATTGGATTAAAAAATGGAAGTTATGATTAATGTATAGTTGTGGTTTTCTTGAAAAGGTGAAAAGGACTATCGGACGGGGAAAGCGGGAGTGACGGGAAGCAAAGCGGGATGAGCGGTGAAGCGAGTGAAAATGATATTTTAAAAATTGAGTTTTAAAGTGAATGATTTAATGTTAAACTGAAAGTTTAATGGAAATATTTATAAATGATAGTATGATGTTTTATCTTGCATCCCAATATATATATATATATTTATATGTATATTAAATATGTATGCATCTGTTAAGAAGTATTATAAGAAAGTTTTAAGCGTGGCCAAAGAATGCATATGTGTTTAATGATAAAGTAAGAGGATTTAAAATGTATTTATAAATGTATTTTGAATAAATGTTTGCGATGGTTACCCCTAAACCCCTATAGTTTACATTATAAGCGATATCGTAGAGGAATTGCCTTAGCGTGTGTAAGGATTTAGAGGGTAAAGTTATAGGTTACTTAGCGGGGAGGAGGTGAGTGTCTAGAGTGGCATATCCTTGCACGTGATAAGGTTATATGTTGGAACCCTATGCAAGCGTGAGTTTCTCGGCCCGTAGTGGTTATATTTGAGAAATGTGTTTGTCCCTCACAGTCGATTGCCGAGCTGTTCGTGTGGTTCATTCCAGGTTCCATCGAAAGAAGAAGAAAGAAAGAAAGAAAGAAAGTTTGAGGCATAAATGTTTAAGGAATAAATGGATTCTAATGTATAAGTATTTGTCTCGAGGAAAGAAAGAAAGTTTAAGGCATAAATGTTTAAGGCATAAATTGATTTTAATTGTATAATTATGTATTATTTTTGATATATCTTGGAAATGTTATCTTAATGAGAAATGTACCTCCTTTGGGCTCTTTTAGCTCATTCTTTTCCATATGTTTCCAAAACATTTTCGAGGACCCGAGGCAGGTCTGCGTAGGTGAGGTACCCTCATACGAGTGAATTCGAGCGCCATCGAGAGGCAGCAGCATGTGGCTTGCAATGTATAAATAGTTTGCATATTTTTATATGTCAAATAGTTTGTCATGTATATATGCATATATGGATATATATTTGAAAAGAGACTACTTAGGTGGTCGGCTTAAGTCAGGCTCGAAGCCCGATCTTTTTATAAAGCTGTGCATGGAATTGAAGAAGTTTTGAATGTTTTAGTAGTTAGAAAGAATAAATGTATGAGGTATATATATTGTGTTGATTGGTGTGAAGTCTTTAAACGGAAGTTGAAAATTTGAAGATTAGAAGTGTTTTTTAATGCTTATGGGTATTTGTAAATTTGGGAAAGTCAGAAAAAGCGAGAGGAAATACGTAGATTTTCGAAAATCTAAGTGTTTGAAAAAAAAGAAAAAGAAAAAATTTTACCATACGACTTCCGCATTATTTTACAAAGATATGTAAAGGATTGTAAGGGTTCGCTCCATTAGATTTTATTTGATGAGTTTGAGAAAAAGTTTCTATATCCATTGGAGTCTTAGGGAGTCCCCCTCGGGTTCATGAGGTTAATCGAGATTAGGGATCCTTCAGCGTGGTATTAGAGCAGGTTTTGAAAATGTTGTAAAGATTTGAAAATTTATGTTCATATGATTGTTTAATGTTTTATTTTAAAATTGCATAAATTATTTATGTGATTTAAAAATCATATATACATTACATGACATATGAAATTTTGGGTTCCTGAAAATCGTCGATCGAGGCCAGGCCCATGCGGGAGAGCTCTGAGGGCATTAGTACCACCACAGAAATAAGGTTTCATTTATGAAATAATACTAAGATCTTTTGAGTTGGAAGGTCTGGCAAGAGGGTTCTGGACTTTAATTTCAAAGATTACATTTGGAGGATAGGAGAATAGTGTGAGTGAAAAGATCATAAAAGTTGGAAAAAGAAATTGAGCTTTGCATGTGTAGAAAGAGTCCCACTCATCATCAACACCTTAGGAGGAGCGTAATGTAATGTAAAAACGAGACTTGTCAATGAGTTTATTCGTCGAATGAAAATGCGGTACTACTTCAACATGGAAATGATAATGTTCTACAGTTTGAACGGGGATGAGCAATTAGAGAGGACATGGGGAGATCGATATTTTGAGAAAATCGTGGTAAGATGATTTGAAAAAAAAAAAGTTGAAAGAAGAGCGATTCTAATGATAGATTAACATATAAAATGCATGATCTTATATACATAATGGAGTGCACAATCAATTGTAAGGATATGAGTCCTTATTCCAAGAAATGCACCCTGAAGTCATATCAAGAAGTTAGTCATGTATCATTGCTTGAAAAGTTGAATCTAATGATAAAATATAAAATGGTGAAAAGCAAAAAATTATGTCGTGGCTTTAAGAGAGGTTTATTTGTAGGTCTTAGTCGGAAGATTTTGGACCCTGGTAGCATCGGCAATTTTACAAATAAACCGGTCGTAGAAGCATAGTTAGGGATGAAAGGAGCATGGGTTTTAAATCGAGGCTCACAGCACATTTACATAAGCATTTAATTAAGCTTCAGGTTTAACGTTGTCATTAAACTTTTAAAAGCTGATTTTCAAAATATCATTTTCACTCCCTGGAGTTCAGCTCAATCTATTGCTTCCCAGTCAATTCAGTTCCCGATCGATAGTCCCTTTTCACCTTTTCAAGAAAACCACAACTATACATTAATCATAACTTCCATTTAATGTAATCTAGCATTCATTTAAAAAATAGAATGAACAAAATTACCATAACTAAAAACCCACTCATTTTAGCTGACCTTTTTTTTCAACAATACTCTATAGACTTTATGACTCAAAAAATTATTCAAACAGTCTTAAGGAATTTATGAAACTCTCCAGATCAGTCCTTTATATATCCAGCTGACATCTCTTTAAATTTTCAACTTAAAATTCCTTCTCTAAAGCCCTCAACCACATAACACAAGTTATTGTGTTTTTACATCTAGATAACTGAAGTCAGAATCACTGCTCCGCTTTGACAAATTTCTGGGCACTGGGATTACAATTTGCTTGAACTTCCTTAAGATAAAAATTTTTCCCTTAGAAGTCCATTTGCTTAAGCTTGAATCCCTCAAATCGGATCAGAAAATGAGCAAGTTATGGTCAAAATACAAATGGTCGAAACAGGAAAACAGAGCATTTCCTGTACCGAGAATAGCGGTGGCTTACACATGGCTACTTTGGAGTACATTTTGGGCACTTTAGGGTTACAATTTGCACACACTTCCTTCAGATAAATTTTTTCCCTAGAAGTCTATTTTACCCAGAATTTTGAATCACTCAAATCAGATCTGAAATAGGTAAGTATGGCCAAAATACGAAAGTTGGTCAAAGCAAAACGGGGCATTTCCTGTGCAGGCTAGCTGTACGGAAAATGGCCAAGAGTGTGTTTACTCTTACTTTTCTTTTTCTAGCAATTTCCGTCGTGCCTTATACCCAATTCAACATATCACACACAATTCCTATCAAATCTAACAATTCCTCACTTTCTTTTTCAAACCTAACCTAATCCATTTCCTTCTCAATTGATATCAAAATCAGCACCATTAAACCTTAAATACCACCAATTTAACATCCATACCAGAAAATTCAAGACATTAGACATAGAAAAACATCAAACCCCTAACTTTCCACCATTAAAACTTACTTGTTCTTGGTTCTTGAAATCTCTCCCTTGCTACCACTTGTAGAGCACTTGGAAAGCAGGAAAGAAAAAAATCACATCTCCCACCTTGCTCCACCATTTCTTCCCTTTCTCTTCTTTCCTCTCTTTACTCTCCTTTTCTCCCTTTTCCTTTCTCTCTACGTAGACCTAGCCTTTTGAAGACCAAATGAATGTTTGGCTTTTTGTTTTCTCGCACAATGTTTTAACATTTCCTTTAATTTGCAAATAACCCTCATCTTTCCAATTTTGCAATTGTAACTATGAAATTTATTATTTATCTCTACACTTAATGATTTTCATAATCCTTTTGCTAAATGACAATTGTACCCTTGGTTTAATACCAAAAATTCCGGGTTCCATAAACTTTCATTTCCTACTTTTAATCTCCAAGAAATACTATGTGACAGTGGTGCTCATACGCCCCTACGATTATCATATCTTGTACACTCTCTGCGGGACGAGGTGTTACAAATCCTCCCTCCTTAAGGAACATTTCGTCCTCGAAATGAATAACTAAAAAAAGAAAGGAAAGGAAAATACCTCATTTGGAAAATAATTGAGGGTAATGACGTCGCATATGAGCCTCTTGCTCCCAAGTAGCTTGCCTCCCTCTCATGATTCCTCCATAGTACTTGACTAATGGAATCACTTTACTCCTCAACACCTTTTCCTTGCAATCTACAATCTGCACAAGTATCTCTTCATAAGTCAAGTTCTCTTTTAAATGCTGTGAGTTCTCTGATACATGTGAAGGATCTGGGATATATTTCCTCAAACATCGATACATGGAATGTATCATGAATCCTTGATAACCTAAGGTAACTTCAACTTATAAATACTAGCCCACCTTGCTCATAATCTCATAAGGTCCAATATACCTTAGGCTAAGTTTGCCTCGTTTCGAAATCATGACACACCTTTTCCAAGGTGAAATCTTGAAAAAACTTGGTCACCTGTATCTCCAGTGCAAAGTCTCTACGACGGTTGTCCGCATAACTTTCTATCGGTCTTGTGCAATTTTCAATCTATCATATAACTTTGATCTTATCACAAGTCACTTGGACAATTTCGAACTACTAATTTCCTTTCGCCTACCTCATCTGGCCATTGGGTTCGACATTTAGTCCATAAAAGAGCTACCATGGGGGCCGTACCAATCTTGGCTTTGATAGCGTAATTTATGTCGAACTCCATCAGGGTGGATGGGTCCGGCTCACTCTAAACTCATAACATGCCTAAACATATCCTCTAAAGTCTGTATGATCCTCTCAGTTAAACCATCCGTCGTGGATGAAGCGTCTTGAAATGCGGAGTTTAGTGCGGGGGCATTACGTAAACTAGGCAACCGTGAGGTAAACTACGGAGATCTACAATAAAACTATCAAAACTGGAACCCCATGAAGTCTCACTATCTCACCTACATACAATTGGGCCAACTTTTCTAAAGAATCTTCAACATTAACTGGTAGAAAATGACCAGACTTCATTAAATGATCAACGATGACCCATATTGTATCATGTTGCCTCTGAGTCCGTGGAAGACGTCGCAATCCATAGTAATCTTTTCCCATTCCCATCTTGGAATAGAATGCTTGTATCTTCCCGCGAGACCTCGATGCTCGCCTTCACTGTGACGGGTTAGGCTGGAAAGCAAGGCTTCATGATTCTTTCTTCATCCTGAATTCGATAATGTTAACTGCTGAAGTCTTGTACATCTTGGTACTACACGGATGCATAGCATCTGTAGAGATGAATGTGCTTCTTCCAAAATGTCTCTTGACTCTAGCCATGCTCTGGCATACACACATTCTCTTTGTCCTTTCACTATCATGCCATCATCTCTAATTTGAAACTCCATTCTTCCACTTTTCTATGTCTCTGTAGAAGCAATCATTTGTGGATCTTCTGACGCCTGCTAAAATCGATCCACTAGACGAATACACCATGAAGCATTGGCCAATAAGGTTCACAGATCTCGACTTCTAATATCACCCTAAAGCTCTCGGGTCTGGTAGTGGAAGATAACGATCTCTCATGAGACAAGTACTCTCTGGGTAAACACTCGAAGGCATCGCTACGACATTAGCTTTTCTGGATGGTGCTATTAGTCTGAGTCGGTAGTCCTTAATCAACTCAGAACCATCTTCTTTGCCTTAGGTTTAACTCTTTTTTTTGGGTGAAAATATATTTAAAGACTTTTATGATGCGTAAGATCCTCTGAGGAACACCATATAAGTAATGTCTCCATATTTTTAGTGCAAACACGACTGTTGCTAGCTCTAAGTTGTGTGTAGGGTAATTCTCCTCATGCTTCTTTAGGCGTACAGAGGCATATACAATCATCTGTTTTGCATCAGCGGAGACAAGGCACACTTTTGGGAGAGCATCTGTCAAGCCACCGTCCATCTTTCCCATTGAGCAAAGCTAAAACTGGGGCTGAAGTTAATCTATCTTTCAACTCCTCAAAACTCTGTTGACAGGCATCTACCCAATCATACTTAACATCTTTTCTTGTCGGCAATTGGTGAAGTTTGCTATCTGGAGAACACTCAGCAAAAATCACAGTAATATCTGCTATACAAGGAAAGCTCACTTATCTGCAGCAACACTCGTAGGAGTGCCAATTCAGTATAACCGACCTTACAATGGATCCTTTGAGATCCCTCTGTAGTATGTGTCCCAAAAGGCGACAACATCGAGCCGCAGGACACTTGCGGAGTTGGCATATAGCGGAGTGTTCACGCGATGTTTGGAATTATCCTCAAGTGCTCTTGCATGTTCTTCTCCTTTAATGCGAATAGATCGGTATATGCATTAATAAACACGTTAACAAACTGATCTAAGTAAGGCAAATCACATTCATGAGATCCATAAAAGGAAATTTGGGGCATTCGTAAGTCAAAATGCATGGCCCAAAAACTCGAAAATGCCGTCTGAGTGTTAAGATGTTGTCTTGGGAACATCCTCATCATGAAGTCTCAACTTGTCAATTCACTTCGATTAATCAGGAGCTCATAACAACATCTTTGCAAGCCTTACATCAAGCCATTAGCATCCTTAAAGTGAAAAACCCATAATGCCCTTCACCTTAGTAAAGTACATTTATATCTTAATCAATTCTTCTTCTTAAAAACATTAATTCTAACACATTCCAGAGTAGGCATGTAATGCTTAATTGATTAAAATCAATGGAAACTCAACTTTTCCATACTTCCAAGGTGTCAAATCCTACATGTCACACACATTCATAATTATTTCTTCAATCTCTTCCATTTTCTTTCAACAATTTATATTTGATAATTCATCCAATGTCATTGATTTACTTAAACTAAATCAAACCAATGCATTTCCAATTAAACCCTTTCTTGGCCTAACCCTCTCATCTCATTTTCTATTCAACTTAATTCCATTAATTCCTTCAAGCATTTCAAGTAATGTCATTAAATCAATTAAAACCAATCAAACAACATCACTTCCATTAACATCCAAGGTTGACCTAAATTGACAATCCTTATAATCTCATTCTTTTTTTTTCAATTTCTTAGCAAATCAACCTAGAATCATGTCACTAAGATAAAGCCTTAATATAACTCAATTCGAAGGTTTAGATAAATAATCCATAAAACCTCAATTGCTTAATGAACTCCTGTTCCACATGTTGACCCACTCGCTTCTCGGGCCCACGTTAAGGCATATGAAATGTTTTATCTTGCATCAATATATATATATATATATATATATATATATATATATATATATATATATATTTATATGTATATTAAATATGTATGCATCCGTTAAAGTATGCGAAAGTTTTAAACTGTGTAAAGAATGCATATGTGTTTTAAATGATAAAAGCAAAGGATTAAATGTATTTATAAATGTATTTTGAATAAATGTTTTACTGATGGTTACCTTAAACCCCTACACTGTTATAATCGAGACGCCGAGGTACCTTAAGCGCAAGGATTTAGAGGTAAAGTTATAGGTTACTAACCGAGGGAGGAATTAGGTGTCTAGAGTAATATCTCACACGGATAAGGTGCTATGACTGAACCCTATGCAAAGCGTGAGCCCGCAAATAGTGGAAGCAGGACTGAATGATCGTCTCACCGCGCATCTGAAACTGCTCGGCAAAGATTCCCGGTTCCATCAAAGAAAGAAAGAAAGAAAGAAAGAAAGAAAGAAAGTTCGAGGTATAAATGCTTAAGGTATAAAATGGATTTGAATGTATAAGTATTTATTATCAGAAAGAAAGAAAGTTTAAGGTATAAATGTTTACTATAAATTGATCTTTAATCAGCAAGTATGTATTATTTTGATATATACCGGAAAAGTTATCTAATGAAAATGTACACTCACCGGTTAGCTCATTCTTTCCATATGTTTCAAAAAACATTTTCGTAGATTCAAAGACAGTGCGCCGGTAGAGGCACCCTCATGCACTGAGTCGAGCCATCGGTGAGACGACGATGTGAACCGCATTGTATAAATAGTTTTGGCTATTTTATATGTCAATAGTTTGTCATGTATATATGCATATATGGATATATTTTGAAAAGCGAATCCATTTAAATGGTCGGCGAGTCCGCTCAAGCCTAATCTTTTTATAAAACCAGCGGAAATCGAAAAAAGTTTTGAATGTTTTGATGATTGAAAGGAATAAAATGTATATGGTATATATATTGTGTTGATTGAGCGCGGACGGTGAGTCCTAAAACGAAGGAAAATTTGAAAGATTAGAAGTGTTTAAATGTTATGTGTATTTGTAAATTTGGGAAAGTCCGAAACAAGAGGAAACTCGCCGATTTTTCAAAATCTGCGTTTGAAAAAGAAAAAGAAAAAATTTACCACTTCGTCTGATTATTTTCTAAAGATATGCGTAAAGGATTGCAAAGGGTTCATCAGATGACGTGATAGTCGGAGAAAAGTTTCTATATCCATCGAGTGCCTGGAGGTCCCCTGCTCATGAGGTTAATCCGGCCTGATCCTTCGCTTAAAATCTTTTAAGAAAGACCACATTATAAACTACCACTTATGATTAGTTTTTTCACAAATTTATATGTTGCAATATAGTAGATAATTCAAAACTAAATGACTAAATTCCTCGTGATCCAATTTCTACCGAATATTATTAAAACAAAACTCTAAAACCAATTAGTGATTATTGATTTTTTTTATTCCTTTGAAATGCAATAGAGTTATTAAGAGTTCATAAACTTTAATTGAATTTGTTTATTTTTTATGTTTTTTCTTTCACTTTATTTTGAAAATTTCATTCATTTTCATTATAAATTATTAGACTTAAAATATTAGTATTTTTTGAGCAATTATTTTTCTTATAACATTTAAAGCATTTGAGCTAATTCTTTAAGTATATTTTAAATTTCTAGTTTGCTTGGAAATTTTGACCTTGTCATAATGAATGTTTTTATAAATATTATTGTATCTAATTACCTAATAATGCGACATGCATCTATCACAATGTTTTTTCGTGATCTTCAAAATTATCCTTAAAAGTGTCTGATGCTGACTGGATTCACGATAGTAGTCAGTAGAGAACCCCGGATCTACCAGAGACTTTGTCTAATTAGTTTTCATGCCATTGTTTCTTGCTCTTTATTCGATAATTTTGTTTATATAAGGCTATTCTTTATTCCTAGAAAATTAGGGAAGAAATTGCAAGATAAAGAAAGTAAAGAGGAATATAAAATGAGAAAGGAAAAATAAAACATCTTAAAATTTATAGTAAATTCCTTTATATGTTGTTTCAAAATCATTTTACTTATTCTTTCTATTTATAAAATTAAATAATTTTAAAATGAACAAAATTCTAAGAATTTTTAATTTCTTTTTATCTTTTATATTTTCATGGTGAAACGGAACATTAGAAATCATTTTACTAATTTTTTTCTTTCTTCACTTTCTATAAACCAAACACATTGGATTACTTTGCGATATAAATATTTCTCTTGTTTGTTAAATACAAAAAGAGCCAGAACGAGCATCATACTTGATTTAGAAAGTTTTTTTTAAGTACATTTGAATGCCTGTCGATGCTCTTGTGAGCTTTTTCATCAACTTTAAGCACAATCTATTAGTCATTAAAAAAGTTTTTTAGAATCTCTAATTAAAACCCGATTATGCATTTGGTTTTGATGTTTATTTAAAGTCTATAAGAATTTTTATGCATTTGTTTGTTCTTATAATGGTTTCCTTTCATTTGTTTGTTATAATGGAAAATTTTAGTTGTTATGAGCTTATTATATATATTCTAACTAAACAAGATACAATATTTATTTTGTCATCACTTTTCTTTTAGGTTCACTTCTTATTGATGGAAAGATGGAAAGTTGAATGTTGAGTGGAGTTGGAAAGCGAGGAAGCAGTACTTAACTAAATAAATATATTTAAAGATTTATTTTAAAGAATTTAACTTATTCTTTCTCTTTGTGCAAAGATAAAATAATTTGGAAGTGAATAAATTCCTAAACCAGTATTTTAATATAAAATATGTATTTTATAAAAGAATTGAAAAATATTGGCATTTGAGAAGTTTCCAAGTTATTAACATACACAAGATTGAAAACTAAGTGCAAGTGCGATCGATCTAACAAGTAATAGGATAGTGATCAATATAGTATCGTCTATAGAGATGGTTTTCTATCAGAAAGTATTGAAATTAATCTAACTCGATTTTATTTTGAGTAAATAAAAAATGAGAAAGGAATTGAATAAATTTGAATTAACCTAATCGAAAACACTAGGTTATAAAATAGATGAAAACTCCAATGTATGGAAGCTCTTGGACATAGATTTCACGAAGATCAATCAATTTCAATCACCTAGTTTTGAAATTAATCAAATACATTTATTCCTTGATGATGGATTTCGAATGTCATTATTAATCTTTGCCCCAAGCACCAAATAATATATTCCAATAGATATTAACAACATCTACATTTATTAACTATGAATCTGAACTCATTAAGCATAGAAAATAAATTTGAACTCGAGGTCGGGTTGACTACCGTCAACTGCGGAAACCTGTGTCTCATATGATGAGACCCATACATGAGTAAAATGACCCAATAGGGCCCTCATCCATACTGCGTCCATATGGTTAAGACCATACATTTCTATAGATCCCGAGTTATTACATCACTTCTATCTGAAAACATATATAAAACTAGTTCGTTATAATATATACACAAAACAAGAATCAAGGCCACAGTTCGGCCCGCTTCATTATCCCGGCCTCTAAGGAGCGTCGTCTGCTGTACGTCTTGTACACGAAAAGGGGGTCCCACAGCGGGAGTGAGCTAATGCGGTAGGGATAAATCTATAAAGGCTCTTTCCGCTAGGTGCACATGTAAATGATCATTTCACAGTCAAACCCTTCCAATACATTTGTATGTTATCTATCATGGAAAAATCTACATGCATGTATGAAACGATATACCATGCTGAGCTGGTCGACCTCAGACCCACCGCAATCTGGATTCCAATGGGAAATCGATGCTGAGTCAGTTTAAACTCCCATCTCTAACCCGTAGTCTATGTGATATTTATTTAATCGTTTCGTGTCTTTTGGGCAATAGAACTTTTCGAGGGTCTCATCGCGGGTCTCTTACACCCTTACGACATTTTTCGGGCTTTCAGGTGGATCTGTCTAACCACCGGGCTTTCACACGAGGGGGGTATCTATCCCCTACTTTTATATGCCGACACATTTCAATTTTTCATTTTCATTTGCGTTGTGGAACTCAATTGGACCGTCCCATTCTAGCCCACATGATTCAACACCAAATGCAGTGCCAAATCAGTACCATGTACGCACTCTCATGTAATGTGGTGTTACTGCACACCAATGCAATGCAATTTGTGTCACTAAACTCAAATCCATGACCAATGTATGAAGACCTCTACATGGACATTCTACACCGTACACTTTGTGTGTGCTATGAACACTCATATTAATGCATACAACATTTCATATATTGATTCAACATCCTTAAACATGCGGTCATTAATATTCCACACATTCAAGTCGAAAACATCACATAAGCATACCATCTTTTCTATCATTCGGTTCATTCTGTCATACATCTTCAAGCATGCATTAATAATTCCACCATTACTTAGGCAAGTAATGCCATAGCTCATATTCCCCAGTGGGAGCATAGTATGTCAATCATATAGCACGCTACATAGCAAGAAGTGGCCATGTTCAACCTGACACATTACATTAATGTTTTGAAACACCATATTGATAACAATTACTCAGTTTTCGGCACAGATGTGAGCACCTATTTCAACTGAATGAAGCATGGCTGAATTATGGACTCCGCCACAGACTTTCCATAGAATCCAAGAACACCATCCCGGATTCGGACCGGAGAAGTTATGGCCTAAACAACCCGGGGTAACACCCGAAAAATCCTGCATGTTAACCATTGCAAGCAATGATACAAACTGATTTTCTTTCGGTCTAGAACCGAAACAGTGCATGTTTTCATGCATACAATAATACCAAACTGAGTTTTCTTCGGTCTAAAAACCTAGAACGATGCATGTTAGTCTGCATGAAAATATAAAATGCGCATCATTTTCATCAAATGCAATAACTCACGCGAGTTTTCTTTGATCCCAAAACCAGATTCTACATGTTAGTCATGCATGAAAGCCCAAGAAATTTTGCATGTTATTCATTCATACAATAATACACCAAATTGGATTTCTTCGGTCTAAGCCAATTTATCTGCGTAGTCATGCATACAATAATACACCAAGCGGGTTTTGATCCCCAGAAACTAGCAGCATGTCTGACATCACAAATTCAGTCTTCAAACCCCGAAAATTCAGCAAGTACAACATCACAATTTCAGTCTTAAAACCAGAAAATTCAGCTAAGTACAACATCACAAATTCCAGCATGTTATTCATTCAAACAATCGTAAACTCAGGCAAATGCCATTTCCATGCCCCGAGCAAAGGAAATAACCAAGGAAAGATCCCACTACCTCTTGTAGTGTGTGGGATCAAATTTGGAATCAAACTAGCAACAATGGAGGATTTGCAGCTCCTCCCTCCTTTCTCCTTCCTTTCTTCCTTTTTCTGGTTTCCTTTGCTTTCCTTCTCTTCTCTTTTATGATTTTCCTCTCTTCCTATACAGGGCCCGATCTAACCCATTGGAAGAAGCCCTTCGATTCTGATTTCTCCACTACACAAGACCAATTCTCTTGCTTGACACAGGTACAAGCCATGGCAAGTGTCACCCATGTAAACCATGCACCAACTACCCACTAATTTGCATGCATTCTAGGGTATGACATGGCCATAGGTGCAAGTGTTCCCAAATCCTGGTGCCATGTGGCATGCACTCTCGTGCCAGTAATGCTTGATTGGCTTGTCCGGCCTCGAAATACGTAAAAATCCATTGATCTCGAATTCGACATGGTTGTTTGGATACTAGATTTCGAGATGTTCTAATGGCGTGATCCGTTTCGTCATACGAGTCTGAGAAAAATCTAGGGTTTTGTTTGTCACAGATCTGACGAAGTGCAGGTCGCTCATTTCGAAGAAAAAAATATCTGCTTTTTCTGGGTTTCTAAAATCATAAAACCACATATAATCCCATAAATATCTCTACTCAATGATAATCATATGGTATATCATTCAGGTCGGATTCAATCAATAAACTGTGATCTTAGATTGAATCTCGTCATGTCTAAGACCAGTCTACACAATCTTATGAAGAATAAATACTCAATATAGATATGGACTAAAACATCAATCAATTAAAAACTAGATAAAATTCAAACATTCATAATCTAGCTACATAGTAGCCCTAGAAAGAAAAATCACATCATAAAATTGAATAAAAACTATATATGTAAAAGAGAAGGTGTAATGAGAGAGAGAAAAAAACTAGGGATATATTAGAAGTAACTGCTCTTACAAGTTTGTTTCTCTCTCTAAAAATGAAACAACAATTGTCCGCCACCAAAAATCACCTTTTGAAACTCAACAATTTCTATTTATAGTCTCCTCTCTTATGAGCTTTAAAGGCCAAATTTATGGAAATTTACGGGCTTGAGGTTTCGTGAAAATACCCACAAGTGCTGCTATTTGAAGTGTTGGGCAGATCACATACATTTAATCCACTCTTGTTGATTCAAAGCGTTAGGCGCTGTGTTCAAGCATTAGAGCGCACCCTTGCTATTCATTATAGGATTCTGCGTGAGGTGCCACGGCTCAAGCATTTGTCGCTGATCTCCAACTTTGCTCCTTTAAGTCATTGCTCTCAAGTTAATCTAGCGACCAAAATCCAAAAATAAAATGCATCAAAACACTCATAAAAACATTGAGAACTATAGAATATCAAGTATCAGAATATCAATAAAATGAAATTATAAAATTCACTTATCAAATACCCCTCAACCTAATATTTTGCAGAGTGCTGGAAGCCGAAAAAGAAGAAAGAAAGAAAATAAAGAGTGGAATAAAATGAAGAGAAGGTATAAAATGAGAATTGAAAAGAGTGAGTATTGACTTGATTTAAGTGCTTTAGAGAGCCTCAAAAGATCTCCACATAATCTGAAAGTATGGAGAAAACTTAAGGTGGCATGATTGAGTGGTACCAACCATGATTAGATTTTGCCTTGAACTGGTTACTCTCTTTGATTGTGTGAGTGTGTGAAGTCTTGCTAACTAACCATTAACCTTTAAGTGAATTTATGCGAGCAATTATTTACATGATGGATCTTTTGTATAATGGATGTTTGGAAACCATAAGCTCATTTTCATATTACTCTTCACTGAGGCTGAATCGATGCTTAGGATCATTAGGTCATTTTTAGCTTATAATGTATGACGAGTTTAAGACGAGATCAAAGAATAAAAATTTCTATTAAGTTCACACATAGATCATCATTCTTCTAAATTTCATTCGGCTTTATAATACTTCTCATCACCCTAACCTTATTTCTTTAGATCTTCAACATTGTCCATATATCCTTTTATCCACAATATAAACATATAAGTTATATGAGTAGTTGTAATGTTTGGATTCCTTTGTGAGACCCAGCCGACCACCTCTTGGGTGCCAGGGTGGAAGCTCACTCATAGGATATCCTCATTTCACGAGTTCCTTTCGCCCTCTGGGGTGAGACCCGGGACCTGGGATCAACTGGTCGATGGAAGCATCTACTGGTGCGCCAATGACTACTGGCTCGGTTGGTGCGAAGATACTTCCCAGACCTAGATCTGAGGAAGCAATGAATATCCTACTGAGCTCCACAATACAATCCTATCAAAGAAGCAACTTTGAGACCCCCATGACCACCTCGTGGTGCCAACACGGTGGAAGCTCACTGCATAGGATATCCTCATTCCCCCTTTGAGTTCCTTTAGCTCCCCGGAGATTCGAGACCCGGGACCTGGGTCTTTGGTCCAATGGGAAGCATCTCGAGTGCCAGCTGAGCTACCTTTCGGGTTGGGTGCCTGTGAACAAGACCAGGTCTGAGTTGAAATCTGAGAGAAAAACTCGAAATAATTATCTATGATGACAACTTGAATTAAATCACGAAGTCAAGAATCACCTCTCTTTCTCCGTGTAATGAGCTTTTGAATAGCTTCAAACCAATTGAATTTGGATATTATGTGTTAAACACTTATGCATTACCTAATTACTCAAATTAAGGAGGCTCACAATCAAACCTCAACATTTCCCTTTTTGTTTTATATTTTCCTTTTGTTTTCACTTTCTTTCTTTTATTTTTATTTTATTTATTTATTTATTTTATATCATACCCACCCATCTGATTTGTCATAGCTCATAATAATTCTATTGATGATCACACATACTATGGGTAACAGGTTATCAAATGAGAATTATTTAATGACTGAGTATTGTAGTCGATGACAAAGAAATAGGCTAGTGGAAATAACAAGTTAAGAGTTAAAGTTATGCACTAATTCTCTTTCTAGATAGTGACAGTTTGATAGAAAATGAAGAAAAATGATTCTAGATGACATCAAATAAGATAATATCTGGATGCATAAATGAATCATAACGGCTTTGTCTAACTTTCAATGGCCAGGACCAACAATCCAACAGACAAAGGCCAATTGTTAACAATTTTTTCCCACTATTAATTCACAACTTCAAACATAAACTGAAATTGGTTTAATATAATATATGGAAGATCAGGTTAGCTAGTATGCAAAAGCAATATTTGATGATCATGCGATTATTTTGGTATTGTTTCTTTATTGTAGTTCTTTTTCTGTCAAATAGTCTAATTTTAACAGCTAGCTAATATTTAATCTATATTAATGGTACTCATACTTCAATTTTCATAAGCACTTTTTATTTTATTTGTATGCACCTTGAGTCACATTTACTTATTGTTCTAGGTTAAACATGTCAAACCTTTCCATTAAACAATCTAGTTTGATATATCAATCATCAAAGAAACACATGAGGAAAGAATACCCAACCTCGAGGTGTGAGTTTGACATACTATAGAACTTCTTGTGAAAAGATCTATCACGAGTTCGTGTGTATCGAAACATTGGTGCAACTTAGTCTAAATCATTTTTGTGATTTTTTACCATTAGAAATCAAGAAAAAATCTCAGTCCTCTGGATGAATGACTCTAACAGCGATGACAATGGTGGCAATTTATTCCATTGAACCTCCATGGACTTGGAAGGAAGGTAGGAAAGAGAGAGAGAGTTGACAAAACATATAAATGGGGTACATCTGGCCCACTTCGGCTATGGTCTAATATATTTTGTCTATGAGGATTATTTCTACCTTTACAACCACATACAAAAAATTTGAGTTTAGTAGAGGGTTAATCATAGTGATCCATGGAGCTGGTTATTGAATGTTATGTCTAAAAGAATGCTTGATTATATCTTCACTCAAGTGAGTCAAATTCTAATTATAACATTGGGTGTGAAATTACATATACAATCAATGTGGTGATGAAGCTAGTTCTCGTCCATGGAAAGTCATTGATCAATGTTTCCCTTATCCTATCACTAATTGTGTAATACTTGTCAATAATGTGTTTTATTGGACAAGAGCCGATAAACATGGCAATTCTTCAAATTGTAAGCTAATCCTCGCCTTCTATTTGGAAGAAGAAAACTTTAGGATGATTTTTCTTCCTAAGCACGATTCATGTTAAAGAAAACTTCACATACTTTTGTGAGTTGAGGATTTCTATGCTTGGTAGATAACTTTGCAATTCCTCAAATGATGAACATATACAGGATCTAACAATATAATATGGGTTAAAATACAACATCAGGTTTGATATCTTGGTGGTTTGATGATGTGTACCATTGTGGAGTGTCACTCCTCTTAATCATAATGGAAGCCCAGTAATTCAATGAAGATAACACATAAGTTCAATGTTGAAAAAAGAAAACCAAGGGGGAAAAGACTAAATATGCGTGGGATACTAGTCGGACAAAGGGAGAGATCATGGAGAAGACCCAGCCTCGACAAAAATTGTGGATAGAGGTTAGAGATACGCTATATCCATCCCAGCTTGATGACATAGTACTCAAGGCTGTGGTGCTTAAATTTGGGGTTTAGAGGAGTTTTGGAAGGATAAGCGAATGAAATAAATAACAGAACAAAGAAATGCGATCCAGCAAATAAAAATGCATGCTTATTATATAAGCATATATATATATATATATATATATATATGTATATATATATATATATATATATATATATATATATATATATGCCTCATCTCAAAAATGTAAAAATATAGTAGTCTTCGTGTGGGGAAGCACTGAATTTGCGTGGTGGAAGTCGGCAAATGTTTTGGATGAATACTTGGATGGGTTTTGTTCATCGCCCCGACTCGAAAGAGGGCGATCATGGCATCATGGGGTGGTGCACAAAAACTTGACCCATGACATGTGGGTTGGTTCCTTATTTACTTGTACTCCTAAGGGAACCTCTTGTACTTCCCATTGCTCAGCTTTTCACAGATATTATTTATCGAGTTTTATACTGAATCTTAGGAACTTTTTTGTTACAATTTTGAAAAACAGGAAAGACAAGAACAAAAACTATAAATAAATAAGGCTGAAATAGTGAAGTATTCACGAAGAACAATTTTATAAAATCAATTATGATTATTTTATTTTATTTGTTTGTTTACCTCGATTTGATCTCTACATGAACAAAGAGGCATTTGGCAAATATTAACAACCCGGTTATTGTCTTTCCATGCACGAAGGCTATGGGGTATCATTGGGGGCCAGTAGGGTGAGTGGACATATGCACATGTGAGTTCAACTCCGAGAGCCGGATTGTTTGTGGGCATAAGCGGATACATATTGATTTTCATTTCAAGTTCAATTTCATCACCACCCAGCGCATGAAGTTGAGTTTCCCATTCAAACCAATCCCATGTAATTGGCTCAACAGCCTATATGTTTCTTTCACTACTTCCCTGTGTAGCCAATCGATGGAACATCCTAACTATATCTACTCACTCTTTAAAGTACCCCAGTCCTTATATACTATATATATATATATATATATATAAAATTTAAATTAAACATCAGTCTTTTTGATAAGCAGTTCATTGAATACCACCCATATCATTATTCTCTACTCTTTTTCATTGAGAAGGTGGTATTTAGTTGATTTTGAGCTTGTTTTCTGAAAAACAAGGGAAAACAATCAAACACAGGGATCAGTTGGTTCTAAATGTTCTCATTATTTTCAGTGCCTTATTTTTTGTTCTAGAAAAACACAAAACTATTTTCAAAAATAGGAACTAAATAAGCCTTGAGCTCTATTCTAGAATTTGAAAGTAAATAGAAAGAAAACAAGAGGAAAATTGGAAGGAATGAAAAGTTGAAGAAAAATAAAATATGAGTTTAAACTTAATAAATTAATTCTATATCTTTATTTCAAACTCACTTTATTTATTCTTTATTACATAAGAACTAAAGAATTTTAAAATTTTGTAAAATTTTAATTATATTTAATTTTCTTTTATGCTGTGATAAAACCAAACGAGTTCCAAAAGGGAGGCTTAAGGCTCGATTATGATTTGGGTTCCAAAGGAGCCTAAGGCTAGGTTATGATAATAGGAAAATTGTCGGTAACATGTGTTGGTACCTAATTCGTTTGGCCTTTGGGCATCAGCAAGACGACGTGAACTTTGTAAAGAAAAAAAAGGTCGAGTGAGCGATGTGCTGGCCTCATCGATGCTTAAGTTAGCGAAAAGGATGGGGGAATGTCGGGAAGCCACGATTAGTGTAAACGAGAATTCGCGTACCTTTTCCTTGTTTAGGGGGGGGACTCATTTGCTCTTAGATTTCTCCTTGATTTTTTGGAAAGATAATCCTGTCATGTTGGCGTAGGAGCCTCTGCTTCCCTTTATCATAGACTAATTCTCCATTATTTATGGAGGATAATATCTCGATCTAATGATAAAATTTGAATTTCCTTATCAGACGCCAATTCCATATTTAGGATTATTATTTTGAGGCGTAGTGAATTAAGAGATCTATGGATGAATATCTTGTGAAGCGGCGGCCGCGGTCGGTACGGGAACTCGAGGCTTTATACGAAGCGGTTTTCCATGCAAGCAACCCCTTGCATGGTTTTTGAGGTATGGGTTGTTTTGAATACATTGGGTTGAATTAGGCAATGTAGACTAGAAAAATTTGGGCCTATTAGATAGTAGATTTGGGTCCAAAGCACTTGTTACTCACAATGCCCCAGCACTGATCACAAATATCATGTGGTCTTAGAGGGAGAGAATATTTGTTTGTCGGGGCCCCGTTGTGGGAAGTGGAGCGATTAATGTGAATTAGTCGAGGTGCATGTTACTAGTAAATACTATGTTCTCGTGATGCATTTATTGTGCCTTGAGGACTGATCCCTAGATATGATGAGGTTGCGAAATTTATACAGATTCTGCTTGGTTGTCTTGATTAGGCAGTCCCCTATTGAGAGTTCCTCTTTGGGACAACGAAGGTGGAACAATGATCGGTGAAGACTTCGAAGCCTCTACAACTACTTGCCGTTTATGAATGTTATTGTGTATTCCCAGTGTGATGTCTGTGTCAGCCATTGGATGATCCCATATGGAGGCTACCTATGCCGATATCACCTTTAGGAGACTCTTCATTGGGCCTTGAGTAGATCGGCGAAAGTAGTATGGGGGCTGATTCGCATTGCCCTTGTTTTGGAGTTTTTATTGCTGGGGCTACGTGCCCCCTACATTTGGTGTCCTCGACGGTCGAGGTGCAAAGTTGAGAGGAGGGGAAATTTCAAGTGGGTTAATGCAGATTCTTTTTTTGTCTTTCATTTCCCCCTCTTCCTCTTTGTCTTCCTTCTCCTTTTTCATCTTTGCCTTTTCTGATTCTCCTTTTGGCATTTTCTGATTTTCCTTTTGGCTTTTTTTTATTCTTTTTTTCTTATTGTAAGTAGCCTAGTATATTTGTCTGGATGTTCTTATTGAGGATCCACCAAGGTATGTTTGTCTTGGTCGCAATGTAACTATTTGGCATACTTTAATAAAATTGGATTTTTAGGCATATCGTTGCGTTGAATTTTAATTTCCTATTTTGTTTTTGCGCTAATCCGGAGAATCGGTTGAAGGGGACTCTGAGAAGTAGATCATCGGTTCATGGAGATGATGCAGTACCTCCAGGTTGGGTTGATCATTGATACTTGGTTGATGGGCCAAGCCCTTTTGATAGACAAGCCACTAGGGCCTGTCGGATGGCAGGCCTATATATACTTGTTTTGTTCTATGCCACATAAAGACAAAGTGTTTCACAGCTTGAAAGCGTTGGGAATGGCTCACGTCTTCTGATATTGCGGTTGATCCATCGGTGCCATTAATGCGCCTGTTCATGCATTACCTTATATAAGAGTAGGGGGCCGCGAGGCGGCTTCTTTGCTTCTACTCTTTTTATTCCATGTATTCACTTTTGCCTTACCTTGAAGTTTTTGGTGAAGGAGCCATTTGGAGGATCCTGATGGCTTTTGGTATTTTGATGGGTTTTCTTTGCTCTACTTCAGGTTCATTAGTTGTTTGTTAGTTCTATTTCGTTTACACGTGCCTTTCAACGGTAGGTTTTGGGGTCTAATTGCACGTGGAGTTTTGAATGCCTTTCGGGCACAGGGTTTCTCAATAGGCTTTATAAAGCTTGAACCCAGTCACCTTGATCACTTTGGTAGGTTATTGTCGAGTTGATCTCCCCCTCCTTTTTTTCTTTTTAAATTTTTTTATTATCGGCTTGCAGAATGGTGGGAGTCAGAGACTTCCTGATCCCTGGTTGATTAATAGAAAAGGTCTGTTTGGGATTAACCTTACGTAAGCATCTTGTTTGCTTCCATGTCATGGAGGAATTGAGATCATATGAATCCCTTACAACATTAGTTTAGAAGTGTGGATGACCAAATTTGTTTTCCATGATATGAGAGCCCGGATAACACGTTTATTTTGCTTGAGGCTTGGTTCTGATGGACTTTGCTTCGCGTGTAGGTATTGGTGAAATCGTTCTCAATGTTTCGGGTGGAGCTTACCATACACTATCCATACAACACTATTCAAATTCGATGGGTTGCAGTAATATCAACCTTACATACATGCTAGATATCTCGTTGGTGGAGATTTGTTTTGACGTCGTTCAGATAAGAGCAGGCAAGGCCGATTAGTAAACTAGATTGAGAAGGGAATTTGGTTTGGAACATCGGTGTTGCTTGAGATATACGGAGGTGAAACCTGAAGTCTTGAGCTTCTTGTGGTGAAAGAATTTGCGAGGATTGGGTGGTAGCCATATTCTTATTATCTATTTGTCATCCCCAGCAGTAAGCCGTTGGTCATTAAGGGAGCGCTTTGTTCTCTCCCGATCTCTAAAGTTGGTCCTATCTGGCTCCTCTCGATCGGCTCTACTTTCAGAGAGAGGACCAAGCAGGGGCCAACTATAGGACCTTAGTGAGGTCTACACTGTGTTGCTTCTTCTCAGAGGTCACGGTGCTCCAGATCACATAAGAAGAGAGCGACAAAGGCACGGCAGACAAAGACAACTTGCACCGATCTAGAAGATTCTTTAGATTGGATAGGAGTAAGTAGATGTGAACACAGTGAGGAGGGAAGAAATGTTTGCCTTGCGTTGAGTTTCTTTGCTGTAGCGAAAATGATGCAGCTGACCTTAAGGATCTGAGATACTCCCAGTTATGGGGAGGCGACTCGTGGTCTCCCTTAGATGAGGAGGCTCGGGATGGGGCCATAGTCCACAATTAGGATCTCGGATGTCGGCCTCGATGACCGAAGAGTGACCACAGGGGTTTGCCTGATGAAATTTAATATACCTCACGGAAGGGAGTGCAATTTGTGATTCCTCTAGTGTTAAAGATGTTAGAATGGTGCCCCATCGGGGCAATTTATTGCTCCCGACACCCCGCCCGGGCCTACGGCGGACCCGAGCAGAAGGTTCCACTAGCAGGGTGATTGTAGAATACGTATGTTAAGCGAACAGGAGGTTTGTCCTGCGAACATCGATCATTGCTCTACGCCGGGATTCTGAAACGGTCCTGCAGTTATGGGGTATTTCTTTGCTCTTAACATATCTAACACAGTAAAAATTTGTTGGGAAGATAAACTTTTAACCTTCACTAAGACATCTTCTATCACCCCTCTTGGATACAACTGGGATCTATCTTGCTAGATGGAGTGTATTTGTCGTTGGTAAGGCTTCTCTAATCAAAGCGTTTAATCGAACGAGCCTCAGGAATTATCTTGGCCTTAAATCACATAATGCCCTCTCGAAATATAACATTCCAATGAGTGCGGGGGATGATGGCGCCGGGGTCTTTTTAGCACGGTAGCTTCCTGCGGGGATGGCATTACACTCCTCGATTAGGTTAACTGTTTCAAAATCTGCCAGTCTTCTCTTCTGAGACAAGATGTCCTTCATAAACTTAACATACTGTTCTAGAGCATCAGCAAATGGAATATTGATGTACAGTTTCTTAAATACTTCCATGAACTTGGTGAACTGCTTATCCAACTTATACTTCTTTAGACGCCGGGATACTGGACGGCTATCGTTGTGTGCAAACTTTGTTTCGCCTTTATCTCCCATGATCGCTTCAATGCTTCTCTCTCAGATTATCGTTGATCTGCTAGACGACTTTCTCGCTCTACCTCCTTCGCCTCGCTGCTCTGTATCGCTACCTTTACTCACTTCTCAAAGATGGCCGCGAATACGTTCATTCCCCTCTTCGGGTTCACTTCCGAAGTTCCGTAAGGAACCCGCCGCTTTATGTCAAAAGATCGCCATTCGCCCATCCGCACCTCAAATTTCTCAACCGCGGCCGCTTGATTGTTCAATTGGGTAGCTTGATGTTGCATATTCGCCTTCGTCTCATTCATAAAGGCAGTGTGAGATGTTAGTATTTACAAGGGCTCTGTCTGGTCCACCTTTTCTCCGTAGGTGGTTCGCCACTTAGGTGGTGGAATGTCGTTTCGATTATTCTTATCCATAACCCCGACCGCTCGACTATTCTGATTTTTACCCACCCTTTGGCTTGATTTGGTTCCTGATAGTTGTTTCCACACGACTCCGTTGTCGCGGGCTGACTCGATTAAACCTTGACACATACCGAGCCCGTCTACGGTTTGGTTTCCCGGTCGTGCATTCTCCGCGGCCGCTTATGTCATTCTCCACAGAATTCACACAACTCACATGGGTTGGTCTGTATGACATTCGCGTACCTGTCAGCTTCAGTCACTGTTTAGCAGCCAGGCGACATGAGTAACCGTGATTGCTAAGAACCTCGCCACCGTGCCGCCTATGGCCTTCACCGTAGTCTTCTCTAGCCACCGATGGCATTAGTAGCAAGATCCTCCAAGATTTCATATGCTTGGTCTCGTGGTCTTCTTCACATGACCTCCTACCGAGGCATCAATCACTGTTCTAGTCGCATTTCTCATACCATTATAAAAATTATGGACCTGCATCCATCTGGTCAGTCTGTGATGTGGGCACTTCCTCAAAAGTTCATGAAATCTATCCCATGCTTCTACCAGGTTCTCTCCTTCCAGTTGTCCAAAAGTATTGATCTCTTGCACCAGTTGAGCAATTTTCGCAGGTGGGAAGAACTTGGTCAGGAACTTTTGCACTAAATCGTTCCATGAAGTAATGGAATCGAGCACTGACGGCCAACCAATGTCGGGCTCTATCACCTAGTGAGAGGGGGAACAATCTCAACCTGAGTGCCTCTTCGCTGACCCCACTGCACTTTATCATGTCACGCACTCTCGAGGAAGTTGGTCAAATGCATGTCTTCGGATTCCCTACTGGGCAATCCATAATAGACGCTCAAAGATTCTAAAGTTTACCGACATCACCCAAAGTTGTTTACCTGAATAGGTGGTCTTCAGATAGCTGTCTGAACAACTGTAGGCGGTAGGACAAACTCTTCTAGCAACATGAATGGATCATTTGGCTGTATAAATGGCCTGGGTGCTTGATTCCGTCCGTTATTCCCATTTCGGCCCCTTTGTGGCTCGTTTTGCTCAAGGTTAAGATCTTGCTCTTCATTGTTTTCCATGATTGCTAGATTTCTATTCTGTACTGTTATCTGTTCTCGGCGTAATCTGTGTAAAGTTCTTTCCGGCTCAGGATCAAGCGGATGTAGGTCAACCTGATCCCGTCTTCGCATGCGCTCACTGTAACTTTGACTACAATCACACACGAAACAAAAAAACCAAATTACCAGCACTTACCCCGGCAACGACGCCAAAAACTTGATAGGCTAAAAGCGTGATGTGTATATATGTACGCCTATGTGCGCAAGTGCACGCGTCGTATCAAGTAATATAGTGTACCTAGGGTACGGATATCGATCCACGGGGATAAGTGTGTTGAATACAAAGTTTAGCTTTTAAATATTATCTGGATGTAAGCTTTGAGTGACAAATTACTAATACCTGAACTAATCGATCTTAGTGAATTACCATGTTGTGGAGACAGGCCATGTTTCCCGCCACTTTTGATGGATTATTTCCTAGAGAAATTACTATTCGCCTTTATCTACGACTTATTGTCGACGAGGGTGATCGTGAGCATTTAGATACACTCCCTCTCGAGGTGTATTCGCCTATCTCAATTAGTAGATTTTCGAAAGTGTATCTCTACCCCAACTCGATAATTCGAAACGCTTTAAATGTTATAACCTTAATCGCCACCCCTGTGAATCACCGGAATATTCTATTTACCGAATTGACCGGCACGTCTATTCGTATCCCCGGGCATCCTCATCTCGACCTCGAATATCCAAAGATAAATCATGCCAATGTCACGACATCACCATGTAAATAAATCATAGATATAGAGAAAATACTAACAAGTCATAAACAACTGAATAATATAAAATATGAATCTTTAATCCATGCAATCATGACAGGGTTCAACAACACCCTAGATATGAATCTAGAACATAATGACGTAGTACAAGTATTCAATTCTATAAACATCATCAATCTTTCTCAGAAAGAAGAAAATACAAAGTAACCTCCGTCTTCGCACCGATTTCTTCTTCGTCTATGCTCTTCCGTGTCTCTAGTTCAGATATCTTGATACCCCGACTCGTTCCTTTTTTCTTTAATGATGGAGGCAGAAATCGCACGACGCCGCGATGTCGCGAATGTCATGACGCCGCTAATTTGTTGACTTCTATTTTTGTTGATCCAACGTCGCGACGTTGGAACGTCAAGACGTTGAGACGTCACGACGTTGGAACATCGCGACGTTTCAGCCATTTCTATGCACTTCTACTGGCCCAAAATGCCCAAAAGGTTCCTGCTCCACCGCTTATTCACACACAAAAGCAAAAATCAGATATCAAGCTATATAAATACGTATTTAAATGTAAAATTGCTAAAATGATAAGACGTATTAACGGTATGGCACACAAATATTTTAGGCACTCATCACATGGAAATTTTGATAAATGGAAATTATATGTAGGAAATATAATTATCCTGAATTTATAAACGTTGCAGTAGTATGACATAGCATGAAATGACATGATTTGCATTTCATATGCACCTGGCCACATCGCTGAGTCGAGTGTGGGTGCATGGCACTGTTATTCACCATTCTTGGTGAATGTGTGGTGAGCATAGAAATGGGACCACGTCAAAAATCGAAACTCACGGTTGTATAAAACAATAATAAATATAAATCACATGTGTTTGGACGTAGCAAGATGGGGTAGATCCCTCCCCCCCCCCTCCAAAAAAAAAAAAGAAAAAGGTGAAAGACCCAAATTTATATGTGGTTAGACATGATCACGGGCGGTGAAGACGATGTGAACCCGAAAAAGACTTGGCCCATGAACAACACACGGGATTTGATAAAAAAATTCAAGTGAATATTGGAGGGTCATTCAATAGTTTGTTACCGTGAAACACCAATGATCGGGTTTTCACACTTTGCATTGCGTGTCCGAGGAGTCGAGGGACTCGTTGTGTACGAGAGCTCATCTCATGCATGACACGTAATATTTCATAGTATTGCATTATTTATATGGAATGTGATTGAACGTTTTCATGGTTGCCATTGCATGTGTGGTATTTTAGGTAGGAGTAAAATTAGGAGAATCAATTTTTATACCGAAAGTATCGCTTCACCCCGTCGTGGGACCCCTTTCTGTAGGGATCGTATTGCGGAGACTACACTCCAAATTCCAGGCCGTGATTGCGATGAGCCGACATATGGCCTTGAGTAACATTTTTTATAAAAGTGTTTTGTATATAAGGATTTTTATAAAATTCTTTTGGACTATTGTATAAATAGTAGGGTATGTAATTATTGTACGAGGGCCGGATCTGACTCTCACTCTGACTTAATTATTCATTTTATTTTCATATTTTAGATTTAAATATGAATGAATGGGTCCCGGTGAAGGGACGTATATATGGAAGTGGTGCCGAGTAACTCGGTGTCCATGGGTTGTTGGTACCGATTTGGTACTAAGACTTAGGTACAAGACGATCTAAGATAGAAATTTCGCTGGCTGACTCGTCACAACTGACCCCCGAAAATCACGCCACAGCCTGATCGACTCGAAAAGTGTCATCAAATTGAGAGAATAATTTCTTTTTCCACACATATGATTACTGACCTTAATCTACATTTAACCATGCAATCTCATCAACCGCTTATCAACATCAATATATATCATAAGGAGCATCTCTCGCATCTCTTTGGTTTTAACAAAGTGGGACTTTTGTCTCCCTCCCATCCCCTTCAAATCCCTATTTTAAGACATCTATAATTGAAATGACCGTTGAATTCCAGTTCCTTGGTTTTTTTGGTCGGAAAAAAATAATACTGGGAATTGACAAAATCAATTGGAGTTAAATGTGACAAGAAAAACTCAACGAACATGGTGAAATTGACAAACATAAGGTCCACTCAAGGTAAAGGGATACACTCAGCAATATGGAGTTGACTACAAAGAAGTTTTTTCTCCTGTTGCCCACTTGGATACTATTCAATTTATTCTCATTGTTAAGGCCAAAATGTATGGCCCTTATATTTATCGAATGATGAATTTGCTTCATTTCTTTTAAACACTATATGATGCAAGAATTTGAAATGAGTGATTTGGGAAAATGAGGTATTTATCAAGAAATCTTGGTGGGACAATGGGATTTTTATATCAACAAAATACACTGGTGATGTTCTTAAAGAGATTTCAAATGGCGATTGCAATTCAATGCACAAATCCCATTATTCCAAGAACAAAGTTGATGAAATATCCCATGGTTGATACTCTTTACAAACAAGTAGTGGGTAGTTTGATGTATTTAACCTCCACTAGACCAGATTTGATGTTTGTGGTCAATCTTCTTAGTTGGTACATGGCTCATCCTACTACACTCCATCTCCAAGCTGCTAAACATGTGTTAAGGTATGTCAAAGGCACTCTTACATTGGTGTGTTTTATTGCAACAAAGAACCAATTCAGCTTGTGGATTTTCCGATAGTGATTACGCAGGAGAGATGTAGAAGATTGCAAGAGCACTCCGACTTTGTATTTTTATTTAGTTCAGAGTCAGATTCGGGTCCCCAGCATCCACCATGTATGATAATTTGTTTCAGCAACTTCTTGCGCTTACCAAGCTATATGGTTACGAAGGATATTAGAGCAAAGCTGATCAATCTCAAAGTGACACAACTATACTTATTGCAACAATAGCTCAACAATCAACCTTTCTCGGCAACTCGTTATGCATGGCTCGGCAAACACATCAATGTTCGGGTTCCATTTTTCTTAGAGACCTTACACAAGATGTGGGACAATCAACCGACGGTCGAACTAAAGACCAAAATTTGTAGATCTAATGACTAAGCCATTAAAGCTATTTAATTTGAAAAGTTGCAAGAACTTATCGGGAGCTGGTCAAATCCATGCATCAATTGATATGATATTAGTTTATGAGGGAATGTTGTGGTAGACTTAGTTTTTCTTAATTTATAGTCATGGGTAGACTTAGTTTTTCTTTGTTAACACCTTACTGCTTAGGAAACGAATTCGCTCTTTCGCTTATCGTAGATGCACTATTTTAGCTTTGTGTTACTATAAGGCTATATATAGCCACTTTACATTCAATAAAATATGAGCTTTCCTCATTCTTTTCTTGCATAAGTCATACTAGTATCAACACCTAAATTGATTGTGGCTGGAAAAAAAATGGCCTCAAAATATTAGTTATAAAGTCATGGTATGTTTTCAATGTAAATAATAATGTGTTTTTTAAAACCAAATGTGGTGTTTTAATCGAAAGTTACATGTTTATGGTCTTCACCTGTCCAACAGTGGCCTAACCTGGTGACATCATAAAATAAATCATTTATATATTATTAAAATAAAAATCGACATCATAAAAATGAAAATCTTTTATAAAATTTTTTACAAATAACTTTTCTATTTATTAAACATTTTTAGAAAGTTTATTTTATAAGATTTCATATTTTTAATACAAGCAAGATGTTATATTTTCATAATCTAAATCAACCATGATATTTATTATTTCTAAAATATATTTATCACCATTATAAGAAGTAGGTGCAATATTTAATAAGAAATCTCAACTCATTCTTAAAATAATTTATAAGGCAATTTTGCTTGTGTAACATAATTATACGATACGATACGCACTTAAAAGAGTTATGTCATATATGTAATTTCCAAATAAAATTATTTCATTAATACAAATAAAATATAATTATGTCATGCCAATAAGACATAGATTAAGTGGTTAAGAGCTTAAGCTGGCATAAAGAGGATAGGGCCTAGGGTTAGAGTCCCAGTGGAGATACATTTATGAGGAAATATATTTATATATATATATATCATAAATACAAATCAAATAGAATTTTGTCAAATTCCTCCATATAGAATCGTGACTTCTACTATTTTACTATTTTAAATTATTTTCCAAGCCAACTAATTTTCTCCCATTATAGAAATGGCAAATCAAACCGAGATTATTTGTTTTTAAAATTTTTAATTTCATAAATGATGCAAATTGTAGAAAAATAAATGTCCTAAAATGATAGAAAAATAAATCTCATCTTTTATATCTCATTACAAAAATACATCTCAGAAGACGTATGAACTAGGATTGTCGACCATGCTCAATACTCATAAAGTTGCTGGCAATGAAGAGGCTATTGTCGGATTTGGAAGAGTACCACCGGATATGGGAAATAGAGAAGCAGTAGTGAGAGGAGGCTCAAGATAGGAATGGAAGAGAAAGACAAACAAAAATTTTGTTACTTTATACACCAAAGATAAAAACGGCGTCACTAATGTAAAAGCATTAAATGACGCGGATTTCAACTTATAAAAAAGATGAGGAGTGAATCGCTTCGATTAAGTAAGAACTAGTCGGTTCAGCACCACTCGTCACGGCTCATTCGATTTGATTCGTGAAGTCAAACAGTTTTTCTACTGAGTCGTGCAAGTTTCTTAGTCGATTGACGGGTTCAATCGGGTCGACAGCGATCCGGTTTTTAAAGCATTAATAAATAGTGAAATTAAAGTCCCCAAATGCATCAAGAATCCAAGATTGAGCATCTTTTTTTGCTTACCCTAACCCTAAAACCTTAAGTCCATCATCTTATTTCGCGATATTCCTCATTTTTATCTGATTTCATTTTTTTCTAGATCAACCATAATTCATTTCGATAACATTTACTTTTCCATATCATTTTGTGATTTCAATGAAGAAGATCTCAATATATATGACTGGAGATCTATTTCAGTTTTAGATCTTAAGGAAAATTTGCCGTTTTTTGTTACCAATTTTCATCCATTCTCCCAAGTAATGGCTACAGCTTCATTGATCTGTAAGTATTTGCTCTCAAACTTTTTTTTATGCTTTGCCAACTAATTTGTATGGTTTCCGAGGTAAAAATAGATGTGCGATTCAATGTGCGCATTGCTTACCCCTTACCCTCTTCCCCTTGAATTATCAAAACTCTAGTTTTTTACAATGAAAACCGAAATTTCATTGATTCTAATACGTTTACATCCAAACACATAAATCAAATCGGCTAAAAACATTAGACGATAACAACATCGTTAATGTACTCTGAATACTAAGAAATGGCTCTAAGCCTACGCAAGATATAATCTTAATATGCCTAGAACATATCTAAGATTCATGAAACATACTGACCAACAAGGATTTGATAAAATTTTTTTTGCTTTGGATCAAAGTATCTTTTGCCATTTTAATTGTTTACTCACACAAAAACTAACAAATAACTCACACACCTAACAAGTCGACGACAAAAGCATAAAAAAACAAAGGCAAATCAAATGAAAACTCAGATTGGGTGGAAGAAACCACTTTATTGTGGGAGGAATCCAGATCTGAGAAAACGAAATAATGGGAGGGGTGATTTTGTGACGCCCCATTTCCCGGGGGTCCGTTGACTACCCGTCAACCTGCGGAAATCTAAACGTCTCGTGTGACGAGACATACACCTGAGTAATATATTACTTAGCTCATATATGGTCCATACTCATAAAAACAAAATAATGAACTATTTTCTCATAGTTTTCATGCTTGTTTTACAAAAAGATTTGTACATATTTACAAAATATTTACTTAAAGCCACATTTCGACTTTCTTCTCAATAGATACCTCTACTGAATGTCGTCTCCCTGGATAGTCCCCCAGACCGAAAGGGGGGTCCCATCGACGGTGAGCAAAGCCCAAAAGAGAAAATTTTCCTAAGGGTTACTCCCACCTAAAATGCATATGCAATGGTGAGAGTATAAACAATCAATCACATTCCATACAATTATTTTCTATAAGGAAATGTCTATATTTATGACAGAACCTCATGCTCACTACCTGAGTCCCAACCGACTCTCACACCCTGAATGCCAATGCGGAATAAAACCAATACACACTCGACTAAACCATTGAAAACCTCCAATTTATTTATCAAAACTGATTTTGATTCTTTCCTTTATTTTGGCCACTTGATTTCCTGTTTACACTGTAGGACGCCGCACGCCTTTTTCAACATTTTCACTAACTTACATCGTCTGGGACCATGTCTAACCGCGAATAATCGCGGGGGACTTCACCTGGGGGATTCACCCCAATCCTGTCTACCAAACCATGTATCATCATTTGATCACTTACACACTCGTGAATCTCACTGACTTTCATTCCATTTTTCCAGCTCACACCCACTCACCAACACCGGCGAATAAACCCACTTTGACCTCCACACTCGACCGACGATGTGTGACCGCAGATACGAAATGCGACGACGCCAATGCATTTTCCTCATGTTACATGTAATAATGAGCACTACATGAAAACATATACACACCCATGACAATTATAATTGATACATATAATCTACTCATGCAAAACATATTAATACATCAAAAAGCATGCATCAATATCACAATTCCACACTTAGCATGTTATTCAAGCAAGCCATAACACACAACAAGGTTTCAACTTGGGACCATTCAACAGGGTACCTCACGGCCCCTTCACAAACATGAACCAGTTTGGTTCCAAACTTCCACATACATCAACAACCCATAATACCTAGAAACCTTCGGTTTCTAGTTCAACCCTAACTCCCACAGTCATGCAACCGGTCATGAACTATACCCCTTACCCCAAGCGTTTAACTAATCTACGCCTCAGCGGCCTCCCATAAGCAACCCCTACCATTATAAAGTTCTTAAAGTTGTAAGTAAACCAAGTAGGAAATATCCCACCCTCGAAATGTCAAACCTCCAACTTTGTCCACGTAGATCCGATCGCACCAACTTTAAATTTCGATTAACGCCGACCGCCCAAAACCCAGGAAAATCCTCCTTTTCCCTTTCCTCCTTTCTCCTTTTCCTCCATTTTCTCTCTAAGAATCGTTTCCCTCTTTCCTTCCTTTTTGCTTTTCTTTTCCTTTTTCTCTTTTCTCATCTCATTTCCTTTCATTTTCTTCTCTTTTAGTCATTCTCTCCCATTTTGGATGAGAATTGACTGTATGGTCAGCGAGGCAATTTCTCCTCCTTCCTCAAGTCCCACAAAGGCCAGCAAATTCTCCATATTTGGCCTTCATTTTCAAACCCATTATGACATCATCAACCACATGGCTTAATATGAGCCATGGGATTCCTCCACATGGCTTAATTCAGAGTCACCCTTTATGCCAAATGTCACACTTCTATGGTGCCATGTGGCATCCTCTAACCTCGCTTATGTCATCCGACACCCCACGCCGCAACGTGAACCCCACTCACCTGAATCTAACGAAATTCGACGTGGTAGATAAACACGACGAAGTTCAATCTGAGAAGTCTCGCTTTCATTATCCGAGATCTAGAAAAATTCGGATTTTCAACCGAATTTATTTTTACCTTTATCCGTAAATTCGGATTTTCTCGGTTTCGTATTTCAAGCAAAGAAAGCCAAAACCATCTCTTCTTTCTAACGGGATGAAAAGAAGGAACGAAAGAAATCACAAATTCCAAATGAGAGGAGAGGATGGGGTGGCTGCTAAAAAACAAAACTCTAGTTAAAGTTAAAATCTCTTAAGAAATAGTCATTGCTATAAACTACCACTTATGATTAGTCTATTCACAAATTTATGTTGCAAATAGTAGATAATTCAAAATTAAATGACTAAATTCTCAGAGATCCACTTATTGGATTATTGGAAAAAAACTCTAAAACCAATTAGTGATTATTGATTTTTTTTATTCCTTGAATGGCTAGAGTTATGAAAAAGTTCATAACCTTATATATATATATATATATATATATATATATATATATATATATATATATATATATATATATATATATATATTAATGTTTTCTTTATAATTTTTATTTCGAAAATTTCCTCATTTTTCATTATAAAATTATTAGACTAAAATATTAGTATTTTTACAGAAATTATTTTTCTTATAAATAAAGCATTTGCGCTAATTTTTAAGTATATTTTAAATTTCTAGTTTGCTTGGAAATTTTGACCTTTTCATAATGAATGTTTTTATAAATATTATTGTATCTAATTACCTAATAGTGCATATTATGTATATATCACAATGTTTTTTTTTTGTTTTTTCGTATCTTTCAAAATTATCCTTAAAAGTGTCTGATGTTGATTGATTCACGAGTAGTAGTCATAGAGAACCATGGATAGGCTGTAGAGATTCTTATCTAATTAGGTTTCATGCCATTTGTTTCTTGCTCTTTATTCGATAATTTTGTTTCTATAAAGGCCATTCTTTATTCCTAGAAAATTGGGAAGAAAAATGCAAGTACAAAGAAAGTAAAGAGGAATAAAATAGGAAAGAAAATAAAAATATATTCAAAATTTATAAATTCCTTTATATGTTGCTTCAAAATCATTTTACTTATTCTTTCTATTTATAAAAATTAAATAATTTTAAAATGAACAAAATTTTAAGAATTTTTTATATTTTTCAGAAACTAAACATTAGAAATCATTTTTCATTAGTTTGTTTTTCTTCACTTTCTATAAACCAAACATTGGGTTACTTTGGTGATATAAATATTTCTCTTGTTTGTTAAATACAAAAGAGCTTCATATCGAGCATCATACTTGATTTAGAAAGTTTTTTTTTTAGTACATTTGAATGCCTAAGTCGATGCTCTTGTGAGCTTTTTCATCAACTTGAAGCACAATCTATTAATCGTTAAAAGTTTTTTAGAATCTCTAATTAAACCCGATTATGCATTTGGTGTGATGTTTATTTAGAGTCTATATGAATCTCTTTATGCATTTGTTTGTTCTTATAATCTGCTTTCATTTGTTTGTTCTAATGGAAAATTTTAGTTGTTATGAGGCTTATTATATATATTCTAACTAAACAAGATACAATATTTATTTTGTCATCACTTTTCTTTAGGTTCACTTCTTTATTGATGAAAGATGAAAGTTGAATGGTATGAGAGAGTCATGGAAAATCAGAAATAGGTACTTAACTAAATAAATATATTTTAAAAAAATTTAACTTATTCTTCTCAGATAAAAGGTAAAATAATTTGGAAGTGAATAAATTCCTAAACAAGTAGTTTTACTTCATAAAAATATGTATTTTATAAAAGAATTGCAAATGACCCAACTCATTTGAGGTTTTCCCTAGTTAGTAACATACACATGAGGAAAACTAAGTGCAAGGCAGCGCTGCCTAACAAGTAATAGGATAGTGATCAATATGAGTATCGTCCCATAGAGATAGTTTCTATCAAGTACCGAAATTAATCTAACTCCAATTTTATTTGAATAAATAAAATGAAGAATTGAATAAATTTAATTAACCTAAATGGATACACTAGGTTATACAAATAGATGAAAACTCAATGTATGGAAGCTCTTGGATACCGATTTCACCAAGATCAATCCAATTTCAATCACCTAGTTTAATTAATCAATGTTTATACCCTATATTGATGATGGATTTCTGAAATGTCATTATTAATCTTCTTAAGCATCAATAACATATCTAACAGATAACTTTAACAACATCTCCTGGATAACTATGAATCTACATAACTCATTAAGCATAGAAAATCATAAAACCACATATAATCTCATAAATATCTCTACTCAATGATAATCATATGGTATATCATTCAAGGTCAAATTCAATCATCGCTTCTTGATCTCAAATTGAATCACAAATCATGTGAATAATGGCCAATTACCCACAAGCATTATGAGAAGAATGAAATGCTCAATATAGATATGGATCAAAACATCAATCAATTTAAAAACTAGATAAAATTCAAACATTCATAATCTGGCCTACATCTCTGAAATTTCTAGAAATAAAATCTAAAACATCATAAATTGAATAAAAACATATATGTAAAGAGAGTCATAATGAGAGCAAAGAGAGTTAACTACGATATAGTAGAAATCTTCTCTTCTTCAACTATGTTTCTCTCTAAAAATAGAGCAACAGCTTGTTCAAGACCCAAAAGCCCCTTTTTGAAACCCTAACAACTTCTATTTATGTATCCTCTCTTATGGGCTTTAAAAGGCCAAATTTGGAAAATTGGTCTGGGAGGTCCCGTGAAAAATGCCCGGTGCCATTGTTCAAGTGTTGAGCCTATGGCTACACATTTCCATCCACTCTTGTTGATCCGCCGCTGGGGTGCTATTGTTCAGCTATCAGTGGCGCCCACCCGCATTCATTCTAGTGGATTCAAGTGTCCTGGTGCCATTGCTCACACCAAGGCGCTTACCCTTGGTGCCCAAAATGAACTTTTTGTGCTTCCAATCCTCAACTTTGCTCCTACTTTAAGTCATTGCTCTCAAGATTAATATAGCACAAAATCAAAATAAATGCATCAAAAACACTCATAAAAACCTTGAGAACTACAGAATATCAAGTATAGAAATATTTGATTGTGTATGATTTAATATATGAAATATTTATATTGCGTTTACTAAAAATGCATTAACGTGGTATGTGAAAATTTTCCTGTGTGTGAATAGTGTCTCGGGTCAGATGCATAATCTCTTTTGAGATACGTCATTATTGTCAGATGTTTTGATCGCTGATTTTCAGATTTCAATTGCATTAAGACATATACATGGAATGATGTATATGAATTATGATTGTACACTAAGTATTACAGAGGAAACTATATGCACGGTGACGACAGTTTTAACCGAACTCCACTGAGCGTGGGCGGGGGTCACGGGCCTGACGGACGTTTAAGGGCTGGGATGCTGGCGTCTGGATCATTTGGATTGAAACAGGATCGTATGGAGGTCTGTGGTCTCCGTATGTGGCACTCCTCTGTAAGAACAAAAGAGAGAGAAAAATAAAGGCTCCATGAGCGGCCTCGTGGCCGCTCCGATGCTGCCGCTTTCAAGGCAAAGAGAGAGACTGCTTAAGAGGCGAATGTCGACAGATCTTTCACCGGCTAGTGGACTAGTATTTATAGTAGATGCCACTACTGATGGTGATTGTGGATTCGTGATCCCATCAGGGACATTTTTATTTCACGATATCCGATCTCTAAGACAGATTTAAGGAGCCGCTGCTTGAGATAACTCCTTCCTTATCGAGAGATCCAACTGGCGATGATCCGTTATTATTTTCCCTTCCTTATTGATAAGGTTTGGCTGGATCTACAGGATAATATAATCGTTAGGCCATTCCCATTTTCTCGCATGGGCTGGGTGTATGATCCGACCCGCCGATATGGACTCCCGCCCTCACAGCCTCGCTTTGGGCCTCTGCGCATTGAGGGCCGTGTCAGGCTAGGCGATCACTCTTCGCTTAAGAAGGGCCTCGAGAGCCTATTTTAAACCCTATCGCTACCCCCGTACCCCCGTACGCTCAAGCGCAAGGGCCGTGGAATTCCTCCTCAGACGGCTGCGCTTCCACGTGTCCGTCGGCCGGGCTAGTTAAGGCCTTGTCGCCTTATGTCTGTGATAATGATGACTCTAGGTTTTCGGCGCCATTTCTCCCACTCCTCCCAGTTTCTTTTGTTTCCTTTCGTGGATATCTTTCGTCTTGTCTACTTCGACTTCCAAGACCCTTTCTTTCTTAATCTTCTGTCTGTGTCCTTTTATGTAGCCTTTATCCTTTGCCTCTTCGAGTTCGTCAGGTTCAGATTATTTCGATTCTTTGATTGGTACGACGAAACGCTAGTGGTTTACCGATCGGATTTTCGCTGTCATTGCTTTCGCTATGGGTCCCGGGGTCGTTCTTCAAGGATTGGTGGTGACTCCTCCCGCTATGGCCGATGTCATGATCAGAATGTTACCACCGCTCTACCGTGGCCGAATTCGAGATGCTCCCTGGCACCTCCTCCCTAGACAGTGGGGCGGAGAGGAGCTCGATCAATATCCCAAGGGACTGGACATTACTCGACCTGCTCAAAGATGCTAAAAACGTAGCCCAAAGAAGGTCGGTCCTTCATATGGGGCTACTATCGCCGAACGTTTCCGACCTCCTTTGATGCTCGCGCTGGCCCCTCGACGTTCGACTTTTACGTAGTTCCTGCACTCAAAATGGTGTGCTTCTTCAAGTCGCCTCGAGAATGGTCTGCCTTTCAGACCCCTTCATAAAAGGGGGGTTTTACAACATTTTAACATCCGCCTCCCAACCTCGCGCCTAACGGTTGGGGTATTTTAGTTGGTCTATTGGTCTTTTTTAGGGATGCAGGACTCGGTGTTCCCAGTATAGCTTTGCTTCTTTATCTTTTTACTCCGAAGGATACCACCGAGGGCTTCCTTTATTTTTCTACGAGTCCTGGATCTCCTTTGGTAATTTCCGATCTCCCTTCTTCTCATAGGTCATGGAAGGGTCAAGTATTTTTGTTACACGAGGTTGGGAATATGACCTCTCGACAAAGATGATACACTCGGGCTTATCACTGACCACCCCCTCGAGAATCTCCGTAGCATCTCGTGTCGCGGTATGACTTCACTTGAGGTTGTCGAATATTTCTGATTGCGTGTCCTTCTATTTACCCAAGTGCTCGGATTGATCTCAGCGCTGAGGATGATGCTGTAGTGTTGAGATTGGCCGAATGCTCCGCCCACCCCTACGCGGAGCTAATTAAACGGACATCACGGGTCCCTCGACCGAAGCCCGTCGCCCGTCGGCTTCAGGCTTCCCCGCCTCCTCCCTCCAAGAAAGTCTCTCCCGTTGGTCCTTCTGCATCCACTCCCACCCGGGAGGTTTTGGTTCACCTGAGGCATTATCCGGAAACCCTCGCGTGAAGCGGAAAAATCGGCTCACCGATGTAGATAGGCCTACTTCCTACTAAGGTTCCAAGATCGGGGTATCTTCTGCCTTCTCTCAAATTGCTCGCTCAAAATTCGGAAGGTGCACCGTCGCGCAGTGCCTTATAGTTTTGAGCCTACGCCCCTCCACGGTCTGCTGCGGAGGCGAAAGACTGGCGAATTTAACAAATTGCCGCGGGCTGGGCGCCATCACCGTCTCCTGAACTGCCTACGGAGATGCCAGTCACCACACGGCGGAGGTTGAAGAAGAAGGCCCGAATCAAAACCAAAGGAGGATGGGGATTCTCGCTTCTTAACGCCGAGTCGCAGCAGCGCAAAGATCGCCCATTCCTAAGGATTCGATCTTGAGAGGTCGGTTACGCCGTCATCGACGAGGCTTCGCCTCGTTCTTCGCTGTGTCGTTCTGAAGTCTCTGTCTCGTTATGTCTATCTCCGCACTAACTTCGCATAGGATGTTGACTCCATGTTTGATGTGCATCTAGCTACTCATTTGAAAGGTTTGGCCTAGAAGGCCAAACTAAATGAAAAGCATGTGAAGATTGCTCGAATTTATAAGGCGAAGGCGCTTTTCCATTTCCGGTTACTAAGCTACAAGGATGAGTGCAAAGCCAGACATCAAGAGGCGTAGAGAGGCGAAACTGACGAGCACACTATGCAAGCCCGGCCTCATGAAGTAGAGAAGACGGTTCTGAGTGTGTTCCTAATGGCGGTCGAGGCGAGCCGGAGGTTCGGCGAGCTGGAGAGTTCGGCGAGACGACTGGCCGAGACCCCGGATGGGCAATCGGCCCAAAGAGGAGCCCAAACCTGCTAGGGAAGAACCTATCTCATCCTGCAAGCCGCACCGAGTCTCGTGGAGAAGTGCAGCCACGGCGAACCGGGTGATAAGCCTGCGCACGGATGTGGCCCGCCGCGGCTTCCAAGGCCACACTGGGCCAGAGGTAGCCCGCCCAGAGGCCCCGAGGCCGCAGGCTCGCGAGTGGCCGGCTGATATGTCACTTGGACATGGGGATCCCACGCCAGACTCAGGCCGCAGAGACTACATCGAAGATCGAGGGACCGCCGCCGCAGGCTTCTAGGTGGCTCGCTCCGAAGAAAAGGAAACAATGCTTATGCGCATTTAGATTTCAACTCAATCTTCCCAAAGGACGAGGAGGCGTGAGGAATCTTCCTCCAAATTCATTCTCAAGATCCCGGCACTCCCACTCCGGTGTCGACTCCTCTTCTCCGTCTATTCCTCTTGCTGACGTCTAAGTCCTTTAACTTGTCTAACTGCTTTTGACTTTCATACTTTCCTTCCCATGTATACTTGTTTGTTTTTGTTGGGCTTGGAGCCCGAGAGACATGTGGCCTCCACTTCAATAAATATTCATTCCCTTTTTTTTTTTTGTTGTTTGTGTCTCTGCCGGTGCATTCCATGCTCTCCTTTTGAACGATCTGAACTGAGAGTCTGGAGTTGAGCGGACAAACTCACAAACTAGGCCGCCGAGGTCGCAGGCCATTCACGGTACCGGTGACGAGCCCTTGGCGCCGCGTGGCGTGTGGAACAGTGAGGTCGCTGCATTGAGCTCGCAGGCTTCGTCTCGTTGATTTGGCCCGGCGGCGATGATTCCTCGGGTCGCGTGACTGGCTACGACTGGCCAATTCAATGGTTGACCTCCACTGCTCAACTTGCATGAGTTGAGTCGTAGGCTGCATGGCCTATCTCTAGAAGAGGTTGTCAATGTGAATGGCTAGCAAGAGCCGGTCAATGCGGAACTCGAGAGGAAGGGCTCGCTTCGGCGGAATAGTCGAGCAGGCTCGCTCCGAGACCACGAGAGGAAGAGCTCGGGCCGAGTGAATAACAGATAGAACTCGGCCCGAGGATCCGAGAGGAAGAGCTTTGTCAATGTGAATTGGCCGTAGAGCCTGGCCCGAAGGGAGCCGATGGGAAGAGCTCGCCGCAGGAATTCCACTGTGTGGAGCTCGCCCGAGTGAGCCGATAGAAGAGTTTGCCAATGTGAATCGGCCAGGTAGAGCTCGTCTGGAGCGAAATGGGATAGAAGAGCTCGTCCGAGTGAATGGTTGTATAGAGCTCGTCCGAGTGATCTGAGAGGAAGGGCCTGCCAATGTGAATTGCCGTAGAGCCTGGTCCGAAAGGGAGCTGGATGGGAAGAGCTCTGTCAATGTGAATTATGGGAGCTCATCCAGTAGTCGGAGAGGAAGAGCTCTGGCCGTAGGAATGGGTTGTACAGAGCTCGTCCGAAAGGATCCGAGGAAGAGCCTGGCCAATGTGATTAGTCGAGTAGAGCTCGCCTCGAAAGTGACCCGAGAGAAGAGCTCGCCACGCGACTGGCCGGGCAGGAGCCGGCTCCACGTGAATTGAGTGGTAGAGCCTGCCAGAGTGGAATTCGCTGGAGCTGAGCTCGCCTGAGCGACTGACAGGAAGAGCTCGCCAATGTGATTTATCGCGTGGAGCTCGCCCACGGAATTGAGAGGAAGAGCTCGCGTGAGTGAATTTGGCTGAAAGGTGAGCCTGCCTGAAAGGACCCGAGAGGAAGAGCTCATCAATGTGAATTGCTAGCAGGAGCTCGTCCACGTGAATTGAGAGGGAGAGCCTGCGAGTGAATCAAGAGCGAGCTCGCCCGAGTGACCCGAGAGGAAGAGCCGTTAATGTGATTTTGTTGGGCGTGGAGCTCGCCCAGTACGTGAATTGGAGAGGAAGAGCTCGCCAGAGTGGAATCACGCAGTAGGAGCTCGGCCCCGAGTGACCCTTGGGAGGAGCTCAATGTGATTAGTCGAAAGTAGAGCTCCGCCCGAAAGTGATCCGAGATGTAAGAGCTCACAATGAGTTGTCGAAAGGGCGATGTAAATGAGTGGCAATGTAGCCTGAGTTCGACCTACGAGGCGCCAATTGCCGGAAAGTAGGTAGCCTATTAATCAGGGCGTCTGTACCGAGTGGCTACTGTAGCTGAGTGGCAATGTAGCCCGAAAATGGTCCGACTTCGAGGCAAATAAGTGGCCTGTGGCAAGGTGAGCTCTTCAATGGTGGCGTTCCAGCCGAGTGGTGATGTAGTCGAGTGGCAATGTAGCCCGAGCCGGGTCCGACCCGAGGCAGCCATCGCGCGAAGGTGAGCTCGGCCAATGGTGGCGCTCCAAATGAAAGGGTGATGTAGCCGAGCGGCAATGTACCGAAATGGTCCGACTCCCGAGGCGCTCGCGGGCTCGTGGAGGGAGCAAGTGAGCCTGCCAATGGTGGCGTCTCTGTTTGAGGTGGCGCAGGTAGCCGAGTGGCACGTAGCCGAGCCGGTCCCCACCCCGAGGCGCTGCCTCGTGCGAGCGGTGAGCTCATCACCTATGATGCTCCACGAAGAGAGACCCCATACTGGTCCATCCAATTTCTGCGACGGACTCTACCAGGGCGACCGTCATGCCATATAAGGACTCCATAGAGGGTTCAACCAAGATTCTATCAGCATCTGCCGAGGTCTTCTCAGGAGGTCATGGCCAACTTCACTATGCTACGTCACGGAATTCTCCGTTATGGGGACATGTTTGATCTGAACCAACACAAATTTCTTTAATAGATCGCAGACCTTTTGGAGGTATAGAATCATCGTCTCACTTTTGGCCTCGTAGGCATCTTCTATATTGTTCACCACCACTGAGAGCCACTCGTGTACCTCCAACCGGGTCGACTTAATGAATGGGCGAGGTCGAGGCCCCGCTATCACGGCCTCATACTCGGCTTCGTTGTTGGAAGCATGGAACCCAAATCTAAGTGCGTATTCAATGTCTATCCTACCGGTGAGGTTGGGGAATTAGACCGCTCCGCCTCATTCCGAGGCCCGTCTACGGAGAGTTTCCAAATTGAAGGTCAGACTTTTCTATGAGTGTGAGCAAGCTCGGCTTGAGTGAATTCCATGACGTAAGCCCGCTTAAGAGCTGTCCTTTCATTGCGCCTTCTATTGTACCCGATGTCGAACTCGGCTCTATGGCCCACTTCATCAGCCTCTTCGAGAAGCCTTGTAACGCCTGGGTCCCGAGAGAGTGCACAAGATACATGATACCGTAGGGCGAGTAAGAGCACTAAGTGTTACATTGTAATATCCCGAGATGAAAATGAGAAATTATAAAACGAGGTATCTGAATTTATAATAAAGCCAAGGGGAATATGTAATTTACCACTTGAGGAATTTAAGGTCATAAAAGTAAAAGACTAAAGTTAATATATGAAATGTTTAAAGGAAATGTAATGTAAGGTTATGGGATTCAAGGCAATTAGAGAAAGTTGAATAAATAGAAGAGTAATGGTGATCAAGACGCAATTATAAAATCAACCTAAAAAACAGCTTTGAATAATAAACAGCGCCAAAGAAACATGGGATTTAAAGACCAAAATTGGTCCCATTGGGAGGAGCAATCAAAACCCGAAAGGGGAAAAGAAGAGAAGATAAGAGGAAGAAGAAGAAGAGAAGAAGAGAAGGAGGGAGACCAAGCTAAGGTATGGAAACTAACCTTGATTATGGGTTCCAGGAGATTTGGTATGGATTTTTGGGTTTTATGATGATTATCTTATCTCTAAATCTAGGTTTTATAGAATGGTATCCTAAATTAGATTTCTTGGAAATTAAGGTTGGTTAAACCCACAAGGAACAAGATAATTATAATTCTCTTGTTGTTGGATTCATGGTTGTACCTAAGAGGGGACTGAGTTAGGGCTAGAACAACCTCAACAAATCTTTGTGCATGTTGCAACCTAATATTTGAGTTGCCTTGGAATAATTCAGGAAAAGTTTTCGAAGATACACACAGTTACGAATTGTGTAAAATAGAGATGTCAAGATGAAATGAAATGGTTTTGAAGTGTATACTTTCGATTATGTAGTTGAATTGATGGGAAAATATGGAAAAAAATGCATAAAAGCCACATTCTGGTCATTTTCAGCAGCAAAGCCTTTGCGACATGAAATGCCCCAGTTTTCGTTCCGACCAGTTTTCGTATTTTGACTATAACTTGCCTATTTCAGATTTGATTTGAGTTGATTCAAAATTCTGTGGCGAAAATGTAATTTCTGTAGAGAAAAGTTATCTGAAGAAAGTGTATGCAAATTGTAACCCTAAAGTGCCCAAAAATTTACTCAGCAGGCCATGTGTAAAACACTGTCTGGTTCTCGGTACAGAAATGCTCTGTTTTCCTTGTTTCGACCATTTTATCGTATTTTGACCATAACTTGCTCATTTCTGATCTGATTTGAGGATTCAAGTTGCTGGTTAAAATAGAATTTAGGGGGAAAATTCTATCTTATGAAGTTTAAGCAATTTTAATCCTGGGGCGCCATAAAATGTGTTTCTTAAATTAGAGCGAGTAGATTCTCGTTTGCCAAACTGAGTCATCTGTTGTGCAGATTGTGTTATGTGGTTGAGGCTTTAGAGAAGGAATTTTAAATTGAAAATTTAAAGAGATGTCATTGGATATATAAAGGACTGATCTGAGAGTTTCAGCAATTTTGCACTGCCTGAATAATTTTTGAGTCATAAAGTCTAGAGTGTTGTTGGAAAAGGCTGGCCAAAATGAATGGCTTTAGTGCTTATGTGTAATTTGTTCATTTGGCTTTAAAATGAATGTGTATAGATTAAAATGAAGTTATGATTAATGTATAGTTGTGGTTTTTTGAAAAGAAAAGGACATCGACGAACTTTTAATTCGACTAGTTAAATGGACAAATAATAATCATGAGCGAAAAATGAGATTTTGAAAATTTATTTTTAAAGTGAATGGTTTTGAATGCTAAATCAAAGTTTAATGAAATGTTTATGTAAAATGTTAAGGCATATGGAAATGTTTTATCTTGCATCAATATATATATTTATATGTATATTAAATATGTATGCATAATGCTAAAGTATTGCGAAAGTTTTAACATGTATAAATAATGCATATGTGTTTTAATGATAAAGTAAAGGATTTAAAATGTATTTATAAATATTTTGAAGAATGTTTTAATGACTATACTTAAACCCCTATGACTCCAGCAGGACCCGGAGAGCATCACTACAGACCTTAAGCGTGTACGATTAGAGGCAGTTATAAAGTCATTAATCGAGGGAGGGAATTAGGTGTCTAGAGTAATATCCTTACGTGATAAGGTGCTATGACTGAACTCCTATGCAAAGCGTGAGTTTCTCCAGCTGAGTTGCGCATGACTGACATACTGCCCTCACCCCAGCAAGATTCTGAATCGTTTCTGTGTTTATTCCCTCGGGTTCCATCGTAAAGAAAGAAAGAAGGAAATAAAAGAAAGTTTGAGCATAAATGTTTAAGGCATAAATTGATTTATCATTTATAAGTATTTATTATAAAGAAAGAAAGTTTCGAAAGTATAAAATGCTTAAGGTATAAACTCGATTTTAATTGTATAAGTATTTATCGCTTTCTGATATATACTCAAAATGTTATTTTTGATGAGCTATACCACCGTCTTTAGTCATTCTTTCCATATGTTTCCAAAAATATTTTCTGATCCGGCATGCGTATACGCAGGCGATCCTTCAGCCAAAATGAGTCGAGCCATCGAGCAGACGACGCATGTGAACTCGCATTGTATAAATAGCTGTGGTATTTTATATGTCGACTTGTCAGTGTATATATGCATATATGGATATATTTTGAAAATGAATTACTTAGGCGTCGGCTTAAATACGACTCAAGCCCAATCTTTTGATAAAAAAAAATGCATAGAATTGAAGAAAGTTTGAAATGTTTTGATAATTGAAATGAATTTATGTATATGTGTATATATTGTGTTGATTGAGTTGTGGACAAGGAGTCCTAACAAGGAAGTTGGCAATGGAAGATTAGAAGTGTTTTTAAATGTTTCATGTGTTTTGTAAATTTGGAAAGTCCGAAAAATGTATAAACTTCCGGCCAATTTTTCTCTCAAAAATCAAAGCATTTGGAAAAGAAAAGAAAAATACTTACTGATCGTCCCACGCATCATTCAAACATTACGTTGGCATCAGTATGTCACCACGATCTTACATCTTGACTTTCACTCAGGAAAAGTTTCATATCCATCGAGTGCCGGAGGTCCCCGTTCATGAGGTTATCCTGGCCCAGGTCCTTCAACGTGGTATCAGAGCCAAGATTTTGAAAATGTTATAAAGATTTAAAATTTTATTTTCATATGATTGTTTTAATGTTTTATTTTAAAATTGCATAAATTATTTATGTGATTTAAAATCATATATGCATTACATGACAAATTAAATTTTTAATTCATTGTAAAGTGCGGTCTGTCAGGCCGACCCGCCACCTGTGAGAGCTCCCGAGGCATTAGTACCACCCAATTCAAATACCGAGGTTTCATTTATAGTTAATAATACTAGATCTTTTCGAGTTGAAGGTCTAGGGTAAAAAGGAGTCTCAGACTTTAATTTCAAAGATTACATTCGAGGATAGGTAAATAGTGTGAGTGAAAAGATCATAAAAGTTGGAAAAGAAATCAGAGGGCATGTTTAGAAGAGTCCCACTCATCATCAACACCTTAGAGGAATATTAATGTAATGTAACCGACTCATTCCAAATGGGAGTCTATTCGTTTGAATGAAAACTGCTACTACTTCAACATGGAAATGATAATGTCTTACGGTTCAAATAGGATGAGCAATTAGGAGGACATGGAGATCGTTATTTCGAGGAATCGTTGTCAAGACGATTGTTGAAAAAAGTTTTTTAAAGAAGACGATTCTAATGATAGATTAACATATAAAATGCATGATCTTATAGATAATCTTTACAATCAATCAGAGGGATACGATATCCTATTCCAAGAAACGCCACAAGTCATGTATCAAGAGTAAAGCAATGCGTATCATTGCTTGAAAAGTTGAATCCAATGATAAAAGATAAAACGGAAAAACTAAAGGTCCATATCATGGCTTGAAGAGTTTGTCGTAGGTTTTAGTCCGTAGATTTGGACCACAAGAAGGCCGATACCACACTACGCACGCCAGGTAGTAGAGGCCGTGAGTTAGGATGAGGAGCATGGGTTTGTAACCGTGCTACGCACATCAAGGATGTAAACGGAGCGGGTCAACGGGTTCAGGAGGTTCCAGAAGAAATTGTGGTTTTAGCGGATTATTTATCTAAACCTTCAATTGAGTTATATTAATGCTTTAGCTATTAAATTGACATGATTCTA
>JAEQBH010001428.1:0-65546 GCA_016808115.1 Tetrastigma voinierianum | reverse complement strand
CCGTCCGGTTTTTAAAACATTGCCTGAAAGTGGAAACTTGAAATATTACCATATCTATAACTACCATATCCATTATATTACCATACTCCGCTCCACAAATCCACTTCATATTAATCATAAATTTTGGTGTTTCTTTTGCTTTCTTTGATTAACTAACTGACATGCTATTCCTCTCAAAATTAGTTTATTCTTTTTTGTCCTTTGGTGTTATTTTTATAAAATATTTACTACTCGCCTTATGTAAATAAAGCCTCCTAAGAACTATGATGTATAAAGGAGGTGGTGGTGCAATTTATTTTGTCCAAAATGCAATGCTCATGCGAAAATGTATGGTCGCTTTGTTATATAAGTGTCGGGATCTCAATAAACCTCTACTGGACATCACAATTGATTTTTAAAGCCTCGTGATCTAATTGATATTTGAGTTCAATGACTGGGGTAAAAGAGAGTAAAAGAAGATTGTAAGACTATTTGATTTCCATCTTCCTTATGTTTTATGGCGAAAGTATTATTTTGCAGTCTGGTTCAACCAAAAACCAAAAGAATTAGTTGTTTTAAGACTTGAATAGGTACAATTTTAAAAATTTGGAACTCAAACAAATGCTTTATGAATTGCGGTATAATCACATGGTTTAAAGACGTAATTGCCAAAAGCCTTCAATAAAGAGAATAACTTATGAAAAACGTACAACCAAATCACATGAGCCATTTAGAAAACTGGGCCAGCCAAATTTTCATTATTCTACTCGTTCACCTCCACTTTTCTAGGATACATTCAACACATTCTATAAATCCTTCCACCATAAAGAATCTCAATGATTTTAATTTAAGTCCTTTAGACAATTCCTAGTTAATGATACTACACCACCCCAATCTCTATCCTTCCCCCACCCACCACTCCTCTTCTCGCTTATAACCCAATCCAAAAAACTAACTCTTCCCGCACCTTTAGATTTTGCTTATGAAGGCTGAGCTTTTTATTTTATTTTATTTTTCCTGCATTGGTTTCTTCATTTAGACTTCTAATGAAAAAATTTAGAAGACAAGAAACTCACTCCTCGAATCGAGATGCTTTGTCACATTAAATTCATAATATACCATTTGCTTATGTGGTTGGATTTCTTTTAATAGATGCCCCATATTCTAGGTCTTAATTTTTTTGTTTTTATATTCTAATGCATTGATCAGATAATGACATGTTCCCTCCCATATGGATTTCCACAAGTTTTAATTATGGTATCTTTTAAGTCAAGCACATTTGCATGTGAGTCATCTGTTATCTTGGCAGTATCCGTTTAGGCTTTTTAAGGTCTCAATTGCATAGAGAATTGTGATTCAATTGTATGCTCAGTTTTGGATTATAACATAGAATTATATACTATAGAAATGTTTCTGATGAACGAACAAAATAACATAGGAGGACCTTCAACTCACACTGAAAGCACTGCTACTCATTATGATCATGGGAGACGACTTGTAAGCTTTTATTTAGAACTAGTTTTTAATTCTTTTGGCTAAAATAACATGGGGTTGTTTACACAAGTGAAAGTCAAAATTGACTCTAAATTAAATTTGAAATGAATAGATTCTAAGTTTGATGAAAAGTTATATCAAGAATAGTATAATTGCCGCTACATGATTTCTCCTATTTGTAATATTTGATTCAAGAATATTCAAATGTGATGGGTGGGTGGTTGTTTGATTCAGAAATAAAGCTTAGTCTTGTCATCAAGTGGGGACGCACATGAAAAATCCGGGGTCCATAGATTGAAAGAAGTCTATGATTAAATGACAACAAGAAATTTTTACTCTTTTTAAGGTGAAAATTAATATTTATAAGAGACAACTAATTTGATTCAAACTTACTATAATAGTATGTAACCATATTTGTGGGAAAATATGTATGAAGGAAAAGGAGCAAAGGCCATCACAAATCTCTGGCGGGTTCAAGTACGCACAAGATATATGGGTAGTTTTGTAATTTTGTTATACTAAGAGTTATTATAAATATTCTTCTATATAACCTTGTTTAGTGATAGCAGAGTTTGAATCATGTCATGTGATGTAGACACATTATTGAATTACGTAAATCTTTTGTGTTTGTTTTTTTCTTATTACAACAATACTCAATCAAGTTGATGGAACACTTGTACTTTGAATTCAGTCATATTAACTATTCATATAAAATCTTCCATCTAAAGACAATGATGATCAAAGTAGGAAAAACTACCACCAACGTAAGCTATTATATACCAATAATACCATCAATTAGGTGCATACAACATGCATGCATGTCCGCCTTTTGATAGTCATATTTCCAAGGAATACATAAAATTATGGAATTTGATTGTCTCTAAAATCACGCTATCATTTATGATAATCATTCAAAGCGTTTTTGAGTTTTCTGGATGTAAGATTTCAAATTCAATTCTACACGTTAATTTTGGGCAAGCCCCTTATAAATACACATACAATGGATGGTTATGCACAAATGCCTCGGGTTTTCTACATATATCCTAATTTTGTCTTGAATCTTTTTATTAAACCCTAAGGTACTCCAACGTTTACTTGGTAGAACCCATTCAGCCCTATCATGTAAAAAAAGTCACAAATCCAAACTATGTTAAATAACATGTGTGGAGGTTTAACGGGCATTTTAATGGACGCTTGTCATTTTAATGTATTAGGCAAATGCACACCAACATCGCAAGATCGAAATGGAAGAGCAAAGCACAAATAAATTTGATTAGAAATATTCTAAAGTTAAAGTCATCTCAGAATAAATTTGAAAACAGGGGTTTTATCGCTTTTTTTTTTTCACTACAATAGGTTCAAAGAATCAATCATCAAAACAATCTCATAAAGTAATACGCAAAATGCAATAAAAATAATTTAAATGGATGATGAAAAAACTTGAATTTAAAAAAAAAATCATTGAAAAAACAGTCAAGAAAGAGAAGCATACCTTGTGATGTGATTGATGGCTACCCTAGTGATTAAGTAGAAGAGAGAGGAGTTTTGAATGGAAATATTGCATTTGATAAAAAAAAAGATAAAATTAGTTTGATGTAGAAAGTATTTACCAAAATGATGTGCAATGCCTAAACTCAAACTACGTTTATCTGGTATCATTAATTTGCCGCTAACCCGAACTACGACATTTAAGCTGGCCCATTTGTCGCCGACTCAACAACCCAAGATTTGAACTAAAATTTCATTTGTCAGCCGCTTGTGTCCGTCGGTCCACAATAGCGGTAAATTGGCTGTACAAGCTAGGCCTTCTTTCCTATTTCTGCTTCCATCCCCTCCCTTCCGCCCGTCGCCGGTGCCGTTCCGCCGGCTTGATCCTCGCCGTCGTGCCTCTCCGCCATTCAATCACGCTGTTTTCCTATTTTACTTCATCCCTCCCTTCCTCCCGTCGGCTAGCGTGGCCGTCTCCGCCGCCCCGAATCCCTCGCCGCCGTGCCTCTCCGCCATTTGAATCGCTTTGTTTTCCTATTTTCTGCTTCATCCCTCCCTTCCTCCCGCTGCTGGTGTGAGACCCCGGAAAATCCAGATTTCCTAAGGAAGGATAAAATGGTAATTTCAGTCAAAATTCAAAAATTTTCTAGATCTCGGATGACGAAACGGACTTCACCTTTGGAATCGTCTCGCGAAATCTAGCTACCACGTCGAATTTTGTCGAATTCCGAGATGTCTAATTTCACGCTTCGAGGCACGAGGAGCTGACACTCGCACTTTATGAGTGGCCAAAGAGGTGCCACGTGGTCAAGCTATGGGAGAGTCAAACATTGAGCTTCATGGGCTTATATGTGACATGACATCATGCCAGAGGGAAATCTCATAAAGGGTTGGATAAGAGGATAATGTGTAATCCTCTCAACCAAGAGAAAGTTGACATGTGGCATTGAGAGGACTTTTCTCTTGTCCCAATCTTGACCAATCTGGTTTGGGAGGGAAAGGAAGAGAGAGAGAGAGACCAACCGAGAAAGAGAGATAGAGGAAGAGAGGGTTTTTAGAGAGAGAGGCTCCACCTTCTCTAAAATTCCTACATCGGACCGCTTCTGCTTCCAACGAGGCGTTAGGCTAAAGGTTCTCACGGCAAGAACTACACGCGGTACTAGTTTTGGGGAGTTTTGACAAACTCCGGTGGGTTTTTCTCCTACTGCTTTACTTTTGTTTAAGGGTTATGTAACGGATGGGGATTTGTTGAGGCCTGATGATCGTTGTTTCTGCCCCAAAAGATTGACCGAATAAGAAATCCTCGTATCGAGCCAGGATAGATCTACGATCGTTTGCGTGATTTGTGTGATGTTGTGTTATTGCCATGAGAAAATAACATGTTTGTGTGATGTTGTGGGCAGTTCCAAGATGAACTGTCGGATTATGCCTTAGCCTATGTGAGCTAAATATTATGTCATTGTTGAAAATCGAATAACATGATTTATAGAATTAATTTTGTTAATATATGCATGAGTGATATATTAGCATGTGTTGAATGTTTGGTGTGCCATTGCATCAAGACTTAGGTGGGGAGTAACCTAAGTAGGGGAAATTCCACCACCTGGCTTTGCTCACCCAAATGGGACCCCTTTCAAAAATCAAGACGATTTGGGGATGGGACGATCCCGACATTAGAGGCGTAAGAAAACGACCAAGATGGCCTTATCTTGTATTTTTCAGAAAATTCCTGGGCAAGAAACCTAGCTTTGTGTAAATTGTAATTAAATACAATTGTAAACAAGGTTTTTGTATAAAATATATATTTTTGAGAGTATGATGTGTAGCCCAAGTGTGGCTATTTTCAGACAGGTACGGGTCTCACAAGAGAGACTCGGGATTAAAGTGTTGATTCGTAGTCAATCTGACACCCTTGCTTTGGGGCGTCACAAATGAGGCCGCTTTCGCGTCCCACAATCTCACCTCGGTTTCGCCATTTGAATTGTATATTCCCCGATCCCATGTATTTAGTCTGCTATTCGATTTCTGCTATTGATTCAATCATGATTTTTTGTTTTTTTATTGTGGTCCGGTTGCTTATGTCTTTTACATTTGTTTGTGGTGGAATTTATGGTCTCATGTTATTTTTTTTTCTTTGATTTCTGTTTGAATGTGATTTGTCTTGGTGATTGTTTGTGTTTTGCGTTTTTTGCTTGGATTCGGTGGTTGAGAAATTTTGGGGGGAGGAGGTTATTAACTAGCATCTTGGATTGGTATGCCACAAAATTAACCTAGTACATGAGCATTTTGCTTCTGTACTTTCATCAACTTGAATTGGTATGCCAAGGAAAATAAAGCCTAGCTTCCAATAAAAATGTGTAATTTATGAAAATATTGATCTCGAGTCATTACAAGATATAAACGAGTGAAGCATTGGGGCCTAGAAGGCAAGCACACTCATTCTGCGTAAAATTCATATTGTGCTTGGTAACTAACAATTTCAAATCCACAATTCCAAAACTGCAAACATCTCGTGAGTAGGTTAGTAACCCTAAAGTGCATACATGGAGCCTAGCGCATCTTCTACGCATCAAGATCATGACATGTTTTAGGGTCAAGCATGAAAAATAGAATATGAACCAAGATTTTCATGTCGCTTGTAATAAAAAAAAAAGCAAAGACTAATATAGTCTCCAGCAACTCGGGTGCCGATGTGGGTTGTCGCTCCTCCTCATGAAGCTCTGGCCAAATTAAAGTCGGAAATTTCGGATTTCCAGTCCCCATCAAGTATTTCTTTCTGGCCAAGATCCGACCAAACATGTTCCGCATTATGAAAAGGAAGATAGTACTATTATGAGGAGGTTTCTTGATCCAGTCACAATGACAGTACTGATGAGATTGTTGAACTAAACCAGAGATAATCAGGCATTGAAAGACTAGAAACGACTGGTAGTCACATGGTTATGATTGGATGTTATGTTGACTTAACAAATACGTGTTCATATGAGAAGATTATGATCGGAATATACCTTTATTCTATTAATTATATCTAGATGTAGTAGATCATTCTACTAAGAGGTCGAAAAGACGTGAGGAAGAACAGCTAATTCCCCATCACAAATGGAGGTTTCACATGTCGAGATTTGTAATGTTACATCCCATGTCGTGTTTGTCTCATTAAAATATTTACTTGTTCTTCCACACATAAATGCTTTTCCTATAAAACCTAAGCTTCTATATCCATTATCTCAAAGTGAACAAGAGACCGCAGATGGTACCTACTTAGGCTAGGTGGCGAACTCAACTTCAGACCTCCATTCCTTGTTCCAATCAAAGGAAAATGTGTAATATTTTTCTATTTTTAAACCAAGAAAGTAAATGAATAGCATCATATATAGTAACTGACACAAGAAAATGTGTCGATAATCGTCTCGAAAAATGACACCGCTTCATCCATGATTTGGAAACCATGTGATCGATTATGAAAAGATCTCTTCTCAATGACAATAATATTCCTTTATTGCTTTTTTATTTTGCTTCAATTTAGTGTCGGGACGTGGATGCTTATTTGTCTATTTCCTTGCTGTAATAATATGCAAGAATGAGATTAGCTTTCGACATGGCATTTTCAAGGATCGTGGTTCTCAATTATATGCAAAAGTCACACACCCTCTATTGCCGGATAAAAAGGCTGGAGTTCAAGTATATCAAGATCACTATATCATATGCAAGTAGATTACCATTGTGTCCGAATGATATCGATGATGCTTTTTCGTCGATAATTTTGGGGTGAGCTCACCATCCCTCTTTAAATATACTTTCATTATGTTCCTTGTTTCAAAGGCTCTTCTCGTCTCTCATTATTATCATTTCTAATTAATTTTCTTGTGTGTGGATAACAACTGTATACAAATAAAATGATTATAGTATTTTGTAGTTCCTAAGGAGCATATTTCTTTCATCTGTATTTAATATTTCAGGTAAAAGAAAAAAATTATCTCTAACTTCAAATTGGAGTATGCCAAAAAAAAAAATTGCCAATGTGGCAACTAGAAAAGAATTTGAGCACCAAATCTCAAGGTCGAATGAAGTAATAGGATGTGGTAGGTAGGTTGCCAAAGGAGAATGTTTAGATACGCCTTACTCAATGAAATGTTGAATCTCGGAGTGAGAAAGAGTGTTCATTTTGTGGCCTCAGTTGGGATCAAGATTTGTAATGTTTAGGACTCGCTTCTCAAGGCAAGGCATTTTTTAATTTTACTTTCTAATACTCTGCCTCTTTGAGTGAGCTTTCTGTGCATCCAAATTTATAAGTGAAGAAAACAAGGAGCTAAATGGAATTGAGGTTTTTTGTTATTGGAAGAACAAATGGAGCAATAAAAGTATACCCTTTCTTTAATCCATCTCAAGCTCGCCAGGCTAAGCAATGGATGCAAGGCCTGCTGCAGGCTAAGAATTCCACTTGTGAGATTATCCCGAGCTCGCACCCAGAGATCAAACTTATGATTTATTGTATCTCTAATTTGCATTTATGCAAATGCGAGCTCTTGTTTAGGTGAATTCTTTATCTTCTAAGAATAAAAGTTACGTAAAGCTACCGGGAGCATCATCTACTATAAGTTCCACTCCCTTAATCTTCATTTTTCGCACGTAGATCTTTTCCCCTTTCGCACCTGCAATACTTTCAATATTCTTTATTTTCCCCTCGAGGACAACAAGATCATGCTGCTAAGCTCTAAAGAGAGGGGGTGTACCTGATGCATACATGCAAGATACACAAAGAAATGTTCCCAATGCAAACTACAAAGGACTACATTAACAAGGCATAGCTAATCACAATAAGGAAAATCTAGGAATCCTAACATAGAGGGGAGTTCCAACCCAAAGGAGACTCCTGACTTCTTTCAATAAGTAAGAAAGTCCCCTGACTTCAAACAGTTAATCTCAATGAAAACTTTAGTCTGGGTCGAAAGCCATTAATCTTCAAATATCCTTTGACACTCTTTCCACCAAATAAGCAAGTTGGAGCCAAATTCCAAAACCGCTCTTTTCTTCGTGGCTTCTCCTAACTTTCCAGCCGAAAGAGGATTTGACCTGATTTGGAAATACCTACACCAATTCAAACAGGGCTTACAAAAAGGTCCGAAGCTCTTGTCAGCTGCCACGATGCATAGAGAACAGTTTTAGTGATACATGTAGATTGATAGTCCTAACCTAAACTCCGATCCTAAATGTAATCCTATTCTTCTCGTATTTTAGGCCTCACTTTTATCTCAAGTTTGTTAAAATTTCGTGGAAGCGGTTTACAAGGTTAGAAAGAAAGAAGAGGGACTCTGATAGACGCCCGCCTCGATAACTCGGGAAGAGTTCCGTGAAGAAGCAAAGAGCAAACGAACAACATGTGGCAAGATGGAGACATCGAGCCTGGACGAACCAACTAAGCCGCAAAGCTGGTGGTCTCGCGCAGATACCTAGTGCTGTGATCTCGAGATTAGTCAGAGTTGCACTATGTCGTCGTGGAGTAGAACAGAAACCATGCAAGTTAAATTTGACATTTTGGATGAGTTACTTTTATTGTCCCTATATTAAGGGATACGAAGCCCTTTCATTATATTCAGATCTTTGGATTTAGTAATTTAATTTGTTATCTTGTTCAGAAAGACTTGATGAGGTCAAATGCAAAAGTCCCGTGGCTAAGCCAATGGACCATGTGGAACAGAGCAGAAAAAGTAAAATTTTTCAAGATTAATATCCACTATGGTGCTTGTGCCAAATACATGTTTTTATGAAGGTCCGTGTTCATTTAATGTATCATAACTCTTCTTAATGGTTTGCTTTTTGTGTTTATTACTTATTCGAAACCTTGTCTCGTCTTTCTCTAAAGGGCAAGTTGAACACTTGAAGAAAGGGAAATGTAGTAACAGTGAGAAATTTTAGTCTCAAGCAAACTTCCTTAACTTTGAGACTCGTTATCAACAAACGCAAGGCCTTATTCAATTTCTTAGACGTCGTGAGACCAAGGTTGCTAAGCTAGTACATCAATGGGCTTACAATTTTGATGTATATTCGTGTATATTTTCTACACATAAAGTTGGTCCGTTAACTTGAGCCGGATAAAACACCAAATTCTTTGTGTTAATCATATAATGGAATGAAATCTAACTTATTTTCGCAGTATGTATTTAATATATTTAGCTTACGAATCCCAAATTCTATTGGTGAGTTTTGTCTGGGATTCCAGATGAAGTGGTTATATTTCAAATCGAAAAGATAAATATTTGCACAAATTTGTTTATCAAATTATGACGAATTATTTGAAGAACCTTTTTTTTTCCATTTCATCGAGATCAAAATTGACAACAACGATAATTAGGTTCTGAAGGTATTTACTATATTTAAATAACTTTGTTTAAGTGACAATAAAACTCGAACTAATTGCAAATAAATTTTTATTTTTATTTTGATTTATGTAAAACTTATATTAATGCTAACATGTTTGGCTCCGATCTTGGCCGTAAAGAAATAATGCCAACCCATCTCCGTCTTGTTCATCTAGATTAATCCACCTTTGTTTCTCACCGATTTTCCCAATGATGAATCCACTGCTTTTCTCCACTTGTACAATTTGCTCCCTAATTGCTCTAATGAACCGTTTGTGTCTTTAAAATCACATCTTCCTCGCCCGATTTGTCGCTGCGTACCGGTGACTCATCGCTTCAAAGTCTTCTAACCGACCCATAAAATAATCAAGATATAAAAATTGAACAACAAGAAGAGCGAAGGTTGGAATCAATAAATACTCGCCATTTTGTTGTTTCAAGTGTTATTGAAAGATCACGCTTATGATAATCTATTGATGAGTAGTCAGTCTAAATGGCATCCTGAACAAGGCCTTCCTCATGCAAAAGAAGTGAAAATTGACTCCATCCTAGATATTAAACCAAAATCTTACTTTTTTTTGTATTCATTTTATAATATGGAGTATTCATAAAGCATTTCAAGCATTTCAAATATTTCAAATATAGCCAACCAAGCCAATTTTCATAACCTCCATTTGGTTTTGCGGAAACCAAGAAAAGAAGGGGGGAAATGGTAGGCGCAAAGAGCAGCATAAGTTTAATTTCAATGGAATTCAAGGCCATCTGTGGCCAATTTAAGCAAAGAAATTAACATGCAAATTTCGATCCCACACTCTCGCAGAGTCAAACACAAGGTGTTGTAAGGAGGAGTTTAATTTCTACCACTCAAATGCTCACTCGCGGGATGACGATATGATTAGCACTAAGCCCACAACACACCTTTCTTAACACAAAATCTAAGGCCCAAAATAAAATGAAGCCATGAATATTCATTTTAACCACACATTCGTTAAAAATAAACAAGATCGAAATGAATCCAAAGGCAAATAATCAACCTGGGCTAAGTTCTTCATTTTCTTTCTTTTCTTAACTCTTTTCTTGGCTTCGCGAAATAAACGGATAGGAAAGAAAACCAATTTGTCTCATGACCGAACGACTTCGCCGCCGAAACAAGAGGGTCCGATTCTCATCGGGTGAAAGCCTGCCATTTCCAAGATCACCAATACAACAAAAGATGTATGAAATCCGCTAGTCCCAGATATATTGGAGAAAAAAAGAAAGATACTTTACTTTATAATCTCCGAATTAACACTCGAAGGTCGGGTTGAGACATTCTAAATGTTATTGAGAAAGTTTCTCTTCAAAATGAACCAAAATCCATAATTTTACAACTATAGGCTGATATCATCATGTTGGGCCCCGAAAAATGTTAAGACTATACTTAGCAAACATTCTAAAATGAATCTACAAAGATCGATTTATGATTCCCACACTCTATGAAGTGTACAAATATTTAAGAATTCACTTAAAATGAAAATATGGGCTAAAGGGTTAATTACAAGGATGAAAATTCTCCTTCTTTCTATCCTCTTCATCGAAATCCTAAATCATATAAAAGATATTGAAGTCAAAGGCAAAGGCAAAGGCAAAGGCAAGGATATTGAAGTCAATTTCTTTGATGGTAATGGTGATGGTGGCATTGGATTCATCTAATTTTGATGTTTCGACATTCTTTCGAGGACCCTAATGGAAATATTTCCTATCTAATTGGTGATGGGCATGTCAATTCCTTTCGATTAGTTTTTTTTTTTCGCTTTATTTTCTTTATGGTGTAATACACTAGAAACATACTGAAATCCTATAGGGGATTCGAAATAAGCATGCTAGGTATATCTAAACCACGATGAAACGCGGAAGACCTATCTGACAAAGATTCTTTCCCAGAAAAGAAAATCTAATAAGTCATTTACCCGTAAAGTACAATTTTGATGAAATTAGCCTCAAGAGCCTATTACGACAGCCGCCCCGAGTCAATACATTACAAGGGCTAAAGGAAAGAAGTTACAAGAGAATGCACCAACCAATTATCTCCATGAATAAAGAGATCTCTATAAATTATATGAATCAAGGAGAAATTATGGGACCGTAGAAATACTATTATTAGCAATGCTTTTTCTTTCCAAGTGGCTATACACTATGAAAAATAACGATGATCGACACAAACTATAAATGAATGTCGAATCGACAAGATTGGGAAAATGGAGTTGAAGCACCGTGCGTAACTCAATTGTTTAGCTAAAAGGAGGTTTGGACCAAGAGTTCCAACACCTAAAATGTTAAAACTCGTTGATATAGATGCGGGTCTTGTACGGAAAAGAAATGAAAATAACAAATCGCACTTATAAAGCTCGCTCATTGCATGTTTACAAAGACCCTGGGACACTATGAGGAGACATATCTACTAGTAATGGATGCAATCACCTTAGATATTTAATACATTTTGCTTCCCGTATGCACTAGAAATGCATTTGATTTTTGATGTTGTCAACATATATTTGCAGGATCCAGATATGACATATACATGAAAATCCCCGAAGGATTTACATCGCTCGCAAAATTTTCAAACCACGTGGTATGTATTCAATAAAGTTGCAACGATCTTGTAGCGGACTAAACAATCGTAGAATGTGGTACAATCGCTTGAGTACATACTATTAAGAGAAGGATATGTAAATAATTCAATCCACGTGTATTTATCAAGAAAATGTGTCGGGCCGATAATTATAAGAAGATATGATGATTCATCTAATAGGACCCCCGAAGGGCCTCAGAAATTGTTAATTATTTAAAGAAAGAATTTGAGATGGCGCATCTAGGTAAGGATTTAGATATTGCCTCTACCGCAAATCGAAAGTATTTTTCAAATGGGATTTTTGTCCATCAATCAACATACATTGAAAAGTCCTGAAGCGCTTTTACATGAACAAAGCCCATCCCCTTAACTCCCCTATGATTGTAAGATCACTTGAAGTGAATAAAGACCCCATTTCAGTCCCTAAAGTGAAGAGGAATGAGAAACTCCTTGTCCGTATACTCATACTTAAGTGCCATTGAGCACTAATGTATCTGCAAATTGTACAAGGCCAGACATAGCTTTTCAAGAACTGCTTGCAAGATATAAACTTACCTTAGGCATTGGAACGGAGTAAAACATTTGTTGAGATACCTTCGTGGGACAAGGATATGGGCTCTTTTATTCTAAAGTACCAAAACCAATTACTTGGTTATATCGATGCAGTGGATACCTTTCTGATCCCCATATAAAGCTCGGATCACAACTTAATATGTATTTACTGCGGCAATATCAGCCATCTCTCGATCAAGGCAAACCATGGTGGCAACCTCCTCCAATCATTCAGAGTTATTAGCAATACATGAGGCAAGCAGGGAGTGCATGTGGTTAAGATCCATGATTCAACATATTCGTGACTCTAGTGTCTCTCTGGCTTCAAACACAACAACAACATTATATGAAGCTACGCCACTCAGATTGCACAACTCAAAGGAGACTAACAAAACATATTTCTCCAAAGTTCTTTTACACGCATGAGCTTCAAAACAATGGTGAGATTGATATACAACAAATCAGGTCTAGTGATAATCCTGCAGATTTATTCATTAAGGCATTACCTGCTAAGACCTTCAAAAAATTTCTACGCCAAATTGGAATGAGGAGACTCAAAAATCTCCACACTGAGATATTAAGACATCAGGGGGAGCATTAAATACTCAAAGTATACTGTAATCTTTTTCCTTCACTAGGTTTTTCCTAGTAAGGTTTTAATGAGGCAGTTATACTTTCAAAGTATATGTACTCTTTTTCCTTCACTAGGTTTTTGTCCCACTGGGTTTTTCCTAGTAAGGTTTTAATGAGGCATGTTCTTTGATGTTATGGTCATTCAAGGGGGAGTGTTATAAATATTGATTTTGAATGACCATAATGACACACCGACATTTAGATCACTTATTATATATGCTGACATAATGTCATTCACCACAGGCATCAATTTATGTATCATTTATGTAAAGGCTGCCTTCACTATATGTTTCCATAAATAGCCTAATCAGCATGAAATGTGGTGATCATCAATTTCCTCCGAATTCTCTCTTGTCTCTTTCCTTATTTCTCTAATTTTTGATTTATAACAAATTATTTATTTTAACAGTGAATCAGACGTCTCATCGCATAACGATTGAACGCTCCAAAAATTATTCTAAAATGGAAATAACATACATATTTTAGGGTTTTCGATAGTATTTCGTTGTCTTTAGCCTAAGCCGGAAACACCTTCATTCTCTCCTCTTTTCTTTCACAATATTCACCATTTTCTCGGGAAAATGGGAAAAGGTCCAGTCTCTTACACCGACATCGCAAGAAGGCCAAGGTGATCATCTCTTGTCATTCTCGCATTTTAATTTTTGTATCTCTATTTTTACTTATTTTTGCTTTTTTTACACATGGATAAGATGTTGTTGCTCTTCTTGTTGTTGCTTGCTATTTCCGCATCTTTCTCTACAAAGATTACCAAAGCTAATTACAAGTTCACCGTTACTACGTACACATCCTCTTGAGTCGTACATCCCTCTCTCGATTTAATAAGTTGATAAAATTAGGACTTTGTTTTTTGTTTCTTATTCTATGGATTTTGTTTGTTTGGCTAGAAAATTGAGGGAAGGAAGTGATTTCTTATGTTTGAGTTTATGTCCTTTAGTTGTAATGGATTAACAGTACGTGTCATTTGTGCTAATAATTGACTTCGGATTATTTAAGTTGGTTCGTTTGTTCGATAAAACAATGGAGAATGTCTGCAGTTTCGATTTTATTTTTGAATGCTACCCGAACATAAATTTTCTCTCATCGCTTTCTCGTATTTTATTTTATTTTTCCTTGATATGTTGACATTTCTGAGTTATTGTTCTATTTGGTACATATATTAATCAGTATATATATATTCAAAATGTTTAGTGCAGTTTGGGTTTTGTTTTTGTTGGCATGCTATTAATCATATGCCACTGGTGTGTTATGCATTTGCAAGGCTGATTTAGCATGACCACTGTTTCCACTTAGCATTAGTCATGCAGTGTTGTGGAACATTATTATGTTGCTTGGAAAGTATTGTGGAACATTATGAATATTCTTTCTATGAAGTGTTTGATTAGTAAATTTTAACTACAATACCATTGTACATATGTGAAGAGCTTTCTTCACTGGGAGGTTTTTGGAGTGGGTGACCTCTAAATCGAGGGGTTGGTGAGGTTTTTGTTTTGCTTGTCCTTTCTTTGTGGTCGCCTATATAATTTCTAAGATACTTGTAGTTATGTTTGCCTTGCTTATCTATAAAAAAAAAAAAAAAAAAGAAATAGAAAAAATGCAAGGCTACCATTGTTCATTAAGGCAAGGTGTCTGATACAGCAACCTTCAATCAGACACCAAACTGCAGTCCGAGATTCACCGTAGAGTGTTCTTTCAGGTTCTTTACATCATTCTTCTGCTATTAACATAATTATCATAAGAAATCAGACAAACTTTGAAGTATGCCAAAATTTACCACTTCTAAAAAACACAACATATATTTCCCCTTAGAATATAATCATTGAGCTGAAATTTCCGCAGCCTAGTTTTCGTTTCATTAACACTTAGCATCAAGTGTTAGAGGATGCGCTAGCGTAAGATCATGCCTTTGTCAATCTAGGATCATATTATCTCTGGGAACCTCTTTTGCTATTTTATTAGCTGCCTTCCATATGAGATTATCATTGATGTGCTTGGAATTGATTTTAACATATTTATGATTCAGATGGCCCCGGGATATCGTGCAAGAGGAGATTTGATAAGAGACCTTAATGACTGACCGTCGGCAAATCCGCCAATTGCATGTCTGGTAGTGAAATTATAAAATCAAGGGAAAATCATCTTCAGAGTCACATTCAACATCGATTAACTGAGCTTCAAGGTTATTATTAAGTATCAACACTATAATGTTTGGGAATTTTGTTTCTGCTCTTATATGAATGATGAAAATTTCTTGTTGGTGATTATGATTGATGTGGTTTGAAAAATGGGCTCGCAGGCCCACTCACCAAGCCCAAAGAAGTGGCGCGCCCAACGCAATACCCAGGCCCCTCGGTACCAGCCCAAAACGAAGGCCCGGCCCGCTAGGTCCAAAGGACGATCTTGACGACCAAGGTCCATATCCTCGAAAGAAATCGATTGTGATTTCGCCAATACAAAATAAAATAACCCCCTAACAATATATATTATCCCGTCGATCCAACCACATCTTATCAATAAGGAAAGGAAAATAATAATGTGTCATCACCGCTTGATCTCCCAATAAGGAATGAAGATTATCCCAAATAAACAAATTCTTCTAAATCCATTACCAACCGATAATGATAAGAAAAATCCCATCCAATGGGAACAAACTTAAGCCATACCCAACCGGTTGAACATCTACTATAAATACATGGCCACCCTGGGCCGTGAAAGGTATGCACCTAGACATACTCATATGTAAGACACACGCCCAGCGCCTCTCTTTCTCTCGTAAAGAAACTCCACTTAGCATCGGTTTCGCCACCCGGCAATGCCTGCCGACCCCCTATTCCTTGTTTTTGCAGAGGAGTGCTTCGCCCGGAGCTCGCAGATCAACCGTGCAACGATCCTACCTCACCCTGCATAACTAAGAGTCAGATCCTAGCCGCCAAGATAATCCGTGCCGGCCCAATGACTTTTGCACGCCCAAATTTCGCCGCGGAAAAAGGCATCATCATTACGCCATCTGTGGGAACGATAGCTCCTATATAAATATAACCGATCTCTCGCTTATCGATGGTATCAATCCGTGAATACGTTGAAGAGTAACGCTTAATCCGCCAAGGATGCGTGATCCGCCGCAACGCTGACGCTGCACTTCGATAGTAGAAGCAATGCAAGTCAATACGAACGAAGTGGAAGCACTTCGCCTCGTCAATCAACGCCTGATAGAAGAGTTAGAACAACTTACCAGACAGATGCAACATCCACGGGAGACACGACAGACCCAGGAAGGTCATAACATTCCCCCCCGTGAGGAGCAACACGGTCACGACATTCCCCGAGGTGCCGAAACAAGCAAAGTCCAACTGAGCCGCGGGCACGAACCACAATCGCCCCCGCAGAAGAGGGAACTGAGCCATGCTTTGGGGGACATGACGAACAAAGAACTACATCACCTTCAAATCAGGAGCAGAGAGCAATCAAGGGAGCAGAGGTTTAGAGTCTTCAACAAGAGCTCACCAGGTGAAGGAGGTGGTTAAAGGACGCGCCTAGATACTATGGACACCTTAAGATAAAGAAATTGAATCACTCCTCTACAACCGAAGTGCTAAGCTACCCTCCAGCGAAAATTCGTAATCCACATGGAAGCGTTTCGATGGAATCAAAGATCCCACGAATTCACCTCAATACTTACAAAAATCGATGGAGTTACATGGGTATCGTGACTCGCGGCGATGCAGTATTCGCTACCACACTAAAAGGCCCACCGCCCGGTTTAATAGAATTCCACCTTCATCAATCTCTTCATTCGTGAGAACAATCTATCGCGCTCGCCTCCACTTCATCGGAGCCGTGACGCATACAGAAAACCGAAAGCTACCATCTATTGACCGTCGCGGTGGCCTGCAGAAAGTCCAAGTCCTACGCGGCAAAGATTCAACGCCGAGTCCCCAAGATAGACATAACTGATGAAAATTCGCAATCACCGATTCATTGCCGGGTTAGGAGGCAAATGGTTGATCCGATGTTTTCCATTTTAAAGAACCCCTCGCAAGCATGGCCGAGGTGCTCGAAAAGCAAAAAGTATATAATGCATGCAAGAAGCTCATATCCAAGAAGGAGAGCTCCACCCATAAAGAGAAGAGGATGTATAAATCACGAGGACGAAGCCCTGTGTGCTGACAAAGCGTCGAAACATCCCTAAAGAAAGATGGAGAACCATCTCTAAAAAAGGCGTGAAACCTCGGGATCGTCTAGGTCCACCGTATCCGAAGATCACGACGTTATTCGCCTCGTTCACTCCCCAATGTACCTCTTCGTGTCACGTGTCCCGCATGATGTACGGAACGAGCAATTCCTGAGGTGGCCAACTCAAATGAAGTCGGATCCCGCCACGAGGGACAACACCAAGTATTGCGAGTTCCATAGGGACTATGGACACCGCACGAACAACCTGCAGATACGCCTGAAGAGAGAAATAGAGATTCTGGATACTTCCGGGCCGGCGATACCTCCTGGCCGCTTCATAGCTCTAGAGAATCAGCCCAGACCGCCCAACATCAAGCCTGCAACTAGGCCCCAACTCAACAACCACCGATTCCTAAGCAGACGACGACTCAAGACTAAAGAACCCCTTGAGAAATCCAGATCTCGGAGGATTCGCAAGAGGAGGAGAGTCTAGTTCAGCCCGGAAGCCCATCTCGCACAAAGATCAAAGTTAGCGAAATAGGGAAACCACCCAGATCCAAATCAAGCTGCAAATTTCGACACATCCATCACATTCTCACTCGGGGATCCGAGGATGCCAACACCCCATGACGACCTATTGGTAGTTCGGGCACTGTGGCCAACAAGACACCATCGGGTTCTAGTTGATAACGTGGAGTTCAAATTCGACATCATCTTCACGTCACCTTCGGCAAATGGGCATCGAGAGGAAGCATGGAGCCCGGCCAACACACATATGCGGGGTTTTATGGGAAAAGGCATACCTTTGGGCTCAATTCACCGGTGCTCACTCGAGAGCCTCAGGGCAACGACACAAGAAGATTCCCCATTGTAGAAGCCCCACGCCTTATAATATGTCAAGCAGCGCATCCTCTCAACGCAACAGCCGTATCCTCCCACGACTCACATGATAATCAAATTCCCAACCATACACGGAGTAGGGATGGTTCGAGGAGATCAACGGGTAGCTAGGGAATGCTACACAACCTCCATGAAGCAGAAGCACCACAACAAGAATGTGGACGCAGCTTGATAGACGAGGTGCTCACTGCACTCAGCCCCTCGTGAAGAGCTTAGAACCAAGTCACCGATGACACTTAACATCTCGCCTATGTCGGCTCCAAGATAGCAGAAGACCTCAAAAGCCTTTTACCTGGGCTTGGCATAACAGAGACGTATTCGTATGGAAGGTGCGGATACGGGAGTGAATCGACCCTACAAGATCACTCATAGGCTGAATACCAGCCCATCCGTCAAACCGGTCAAGCAAAAGCGAAGGAGCTTCGCACCAGAGAGGCAAAAAGCCATCAATGAGGAGGTCGGCAAGCTCCTCCAAGCGGGAGCGATCAGGGAGGTGGAGTATCCTGAGTTGTTGGCAAACGTCGTGCTCGTCAAGAAAGCAAATGGTAAGTGGCGACCTGAATCGACTTCACCGACATAAACAAAGCACGCCCAGCGATACCCTTGCCGAGGATCACCCCATCGTGACGCCACCGCCGTCATGAACTTCCTCGGGCCGATGGAGGCCCTTCCGCTACAACCGTGACTGCGATGTGGACCCCGACGACCAAGAAAAGACCTCGTTCGTCACAACACAGGGAACCTATTGTTATCGGGTGATGCCGTTTGGACTCAAGAACGCAAGAGCCACCTACCAAAGGTTGGTGAACCGGATGTTCCAGAAGCAGATAGGCGCAACTATGGAGGTATACATAGACGACATGCTGGTAAAATCCACCACAGCCGACCTTCACATAGCTCATCTCTCTGCCGCCCAAATCCCAAGAAGTTACTAACATGAAGCTAACCGCTACAAAGCCATGGTCGGCCGAAAAATTCTAGTTTCATAGTAAACCACCGGGGAATTGAGGCAAATCCAAACAAGATAAGGGCGGTGTTTCGATATGTCACACCCTCTCAGATAAAGGAAGTGCAAATACCGACAGAAGGATTGATGCTTTAAGCCGGTTCGTATCTAGGGCAAGGATAAATGCCACCCTTCTTCCAAGCTTCAAGAAAGCTTTCAATGATACAAAGTGAAGAAGCATTCTCGCCTTTGAAAACATACCCCGAGTTCCCCTCCCATTCTAGTAAGCCTCAAGGGGGAGCTCACTCTATGTCTTCTGGTCGGTTCGACTTTTCTTAACCAAATACAGGTTACGTGAGATAAAGAAATGGTTCAAAGATCCACTTACTATTGCAATGAGCTCTAAGAGGAGCAGAGGAGGCACCCAAGAAATGAAAAGCTAATTTCTGCCTCCGTAACCGGCAGGCTTCTAAGCTCCGCCCATATTTCCCCAGCTCATATCATAGTTCCAACTAATACCCAATGAAACAAGTGTCAGATAAAACTGCAGACCTCTGGAAGGCCGATGAAGGGCCATAGAGTCGAGCGAGTTCAATATCGATATAGGCCAAAAATCGCAATAAAAGGGCAAGTCTGGGCCGATTTCATGGAGTTGGCATTTCGGCTGAACCCGCCAAAGATGCCCAAGCAACGATCGAACTTTCCACTTGAAACTCTCAGATGGAGCTCGAACTGCTAGCGGAGCGGAGCAGTCTTATCCTAACTTCCCGTAAGGAATAGACATCGAAAGTACGCACTGTATCTGGATTCCATACTCCAGCTCATCAAGGTCAGTATGAGGTCGTCATAGCAGCCTCAACCTCGCCCCATTCATTAGAAGTCGACTCAGGCTAGAGGCCCACAAAGGACTCCCTGGCCAGGCCGACAAATAGAAGATACCTATGAGGCCAAAAGTGAAAGGATGATCCTATACCTCCGAAAAGTTCTTGACATATTAAAAAAATTCGCGATGGTTCAGGTCAAGCATGTCCTTAGAGCAGAAAACTCCCGAGCCGACGCCTTGGCAAAGTTAGCCACAGCCTCACAGGATGACCTCAGCAGGTCGACACCTGTCGAATACCTGGCGGAACCCTCGATCGATCTCTATGGCGAGGAGGTTGCCTGTGCCCAGTCCAAACCGACTTGGATGGAGCCCATTTGGGATTATATTATAGATCTGGGCGCATACCGCACGCACCGAAAGAAGCGCCTAAAATAAGGACGATCGCTAGGTTTACTTCAATCACAAGGGAAGCCTCTATGTTTAGGATTTTTCACACCTTTCCTTAAATGCATCGCAGGAGAAGACACCGAGTACGTGCTGAGAGAAGTACACGAGGGCATATGCGGGAATCATATCTGAGCTTGAGACATAGAAAAGTCTGAGGCAGGATATTAACGGGCCTACAATACTCAAAGTGATGCAATCAATCTAGTCAAGAAATGCAGACCACAGAGCACGCCAAGATCTCGCTCCCACGTAACCCTTTTAACGCCGATCACAAGCCCCGCCTTTCCAATAAAGGCTTGGATATCGGGACCCCCGCCATTGGTAAGTGGTCAGCAAATTCATAATCGCACATGGATTACTTCACCAAGTGGGCTAAGCCAGCCCTGGCCACACCACACAGAGTTAAGACATCGCAATTTTGTGTGGCGAGCCATCATATGCAAGTTTGGTAATCCCAAGAGCCCCGGTATCGTACAACTGAAATGTCGACAACAACAAATTCGTAGATTTTTGTAGCCGAGGCCCTGGAATTAAAATTATTACTCATCTCCAAGACACCCTAATCCAACTGACGTGCCGGGTCACGAACCCTTAAAGCCGCCTTGAAAACCAAATTGGAAGACCTTAAAGGAAATTGGGTAGAATACCTCCCCGAGGTACTATGGGCCTACAGGACGACACAGAAGTCAGCAACCCGGGAAACCCCATTTGCCCTAGCCTTCTAAGATCAAGCAAGAGTTCTGAGGCCTAATAAAGTCTCCCGTGATCGAGTTAAGATCGCGGACACAATGACGAGGCCCTTCGTCTGAACTTAGAACTCCTAGATGAAAAGCGCGAGCAAGTTCTAAGGCGTACGGAGGATTATCAAAGGAAGATAAAGAAGGTATTATAATAAAAAGTCAAACCCTAGGAGTTATATGCCTGGGATTTAGTCTTAAAGAAACCTCCCACGCATCAAGGAAGAAATCGGACGATGGAAACTGGACTCTAACTGGAAGGTCCACATCATATCTCGAGTCGCCAGCCGCAATTATGAGCTCCGCACAGAGGAAGGAAAATCTTAAGACACATGGAATGCGGAACATCTTAAGCTGCTTACCAAAGAAGCATCGGTTTGTAAGGTTAAATAGAGCCTTGTTAATCCTTAGTGACGAGTCGAGCGCTCATTAATTATGCTGTTAGACGCCCCAAATAGTTCGAACATATAAAATTTAAAAATAATAAGAAGGTTCATATACATAAAGGAAAAATTTCTCTTTATTCCAATTCAACTACATTCACATAAACTAATGGTGTTACTCGATTACATCTCTAAGCACACACATAAAGCAATTCCCTAAAAAAAAAAAAAAAAAAAAAAAAGGGGGAAAAGAGAAAAAGAGAGAACAGCACATGTTGTTAGAAAGAAGTGGAAAAGAGGAGAAGAAGAAAAGGGATGGAAGCAGTTTATGCAAAAGAAACAAAAAAGGGGAGAATGAGATGTGGAAGAAAAGATGAAAAAGAAGGAGAAGGAGAAAGGAGGGAGGAAGAGAAAGAATTTAAATGGAGAAGGCAACCCAAGAACACCCTCTCCGGGACGATTCCCAGCACGGTTAGGAATAACATGACCCATAAAGGGGAGACTAGGGAAAAACACAACTCCCACATGTAGAAGAACAGTAGAGCTGATCCCAAATCTCGAAGGATCCAAAGAAAGACACTGTACTGAATGATCATCTCTACCCGATTCCGGTTACGCACTGTGAAAACAAATACAAAGTATAAGCCCCAGCCAAAGAATGGAGCCATTTATAAGAAGTGCCAAAGCACTCAAAAAGCCACCTGAACGTTCCAAATTCTCCATCAATCAAGATTAAAGGCGTCGTGACCTATCCAAGAAAATCGTCAACCCCGCAACTCGGCGTCGCAACAGCGACGGCGGTACATACGACCAGGTGATCCACCAAAGAAGCACGCCGCAACGAGTCAGATCAATCAGCCATTTCCGTCGCCGCACGCATCTTTACCGGAAAGCCGCCGGCGCCAGTTGAGCAAAGCGTCGACATCACGAGATCACCGGCGAGCGCCCACGTCGCCAACAAACGATTTAATCGCGTTATATTTAACGAGTCGTTACTTCACACGGCCGGACACACTTAAGTCGAGAGCTGAGAAGCTGAAGTCAAACCAAAGATTGGACAAAGATCACCGTCAAAGGCTACGTCGGTCGGTCGACGCCCAGCTGGCATCGCTAACGGCAACGATCGCCTGCCAGACCGCCACTAAGGCCATAGCCAGAGCCAAGACAGCTCATTGACGGTGGTTATTCATCAAGACGTGCCACGTCACAGCCAGCCGCGATCAACTCAGCCAAACGATCGCCAGACGCCATCATCGAACGCCACGAGAAGAGACGCTATGAGCCGCGGTCAAGACGACGAGAGATCCGCGGCGGCGAGCACGCCGCCGAACGAGCCAATCGAACCAGTTATATCATTCACATCACCACCGCAACCGCACAGTCAACACGTCGAGCCGCTACCATTGACGAGGTGATCACCCGCCACGCGCCACGCCGCCAACGAATGATCAACTCAGCTACACGTCATTCAGCTACGCCACCGGCGCCGGGAACGCCAACCGGGCGCTATTAACAGACAAGAAGCCCAGATTGATAAGGTGATCCACTCAAGATGTGCCATGTCATTTAACGAGTCGATCAACTCGAAATTTCACATTGCCACTTCGCTACATCGCCACCGCATAATCGCCACCAAGGTCATAGCCGGAGCTACAAACAGATCGACGAGGTGATCCACTCAAAGATGTGTCACGCCACCAACTGCAGTCGATCAACTGTGCTATATTGCCACTTACGACATCGCTACCTCTACTGAACGCCATCAGTGGCACAAGCGCCAGGAGCCGCTAAAACAAGACGGGACGAGATCAACTTAGCATTGTGCCATGCCGCCTAACGAGTCGTCAACTTCAAAGTTACATCGCCACTCGGCTACATCGCCACTCGGCATGAACGCCACCAAGTCCATAGCGCCAAGAGCCAAGCAGCTCGCATTGACGAGGTGATCCACTCAAAGACAGCCACGCCTAACGAGTCGATCAACTCAGCTACATTGCCACTCTGGGCCACATCGCCACTCATTGAACGGCACCCGCGCCATAGCTGCCCGCGAGCCGCCAGCCGCATTGATGAGGTGATCCACTCAAAGACAGCCACGCCTAACGAGTCGATCAACTCAAAGTTACATTGACATTCGCTACATCGCCACCGGGGTGGAACACCACCAAGGCCATAAATACAAGAGCCAAGAAGCTCGCACGTACCCAGGTGATCCACTAAAGACAGCCACGCCGCCTAACGAGCCGATCAACTCAGTTACATCGCCACTTCTACCGAACGCCACCAAGTCCATAGCGCCAGAGCCGCTACCATATTGACGAGGTGATCCACTCAAAGACAGCCACACCGCCTGCTAACGAGTCGATCAACTCTGCCACTTTGCCATTCACATCACACACGGCCGAACGCCACCAAGGCCATTGCGCTCAGGAGCCAGCGTACCACATTGACGCAGGTGATCCACTAACACAGCCACGCCTAACGAGTCAGTCAACTCAAAGCTACATTGACACTCCTGGCCACATCGCAACTCCTGGGCTTGAACGCCACCAAGGCAATGGGCCAGAGACAAGGCAGCCTCGCATTGACGAGGTGATCCACTTTAGCACAGCCACGCCGCCTAATGAGTGAAATCAACTCAAAGCCACATTGCCACTCTGGCCACGGCCACTTGGGCTGGAACGCCCACCAAGGCCATAGCGCCCGGTGAGCCAAGCAACGCCGCATTGGACGAGGTGATCCACTCAAAGACGCCACGTTATTCGGACACACCCCACCCCCTTCCCGGGCGGGCAGGGCTGGCAGCCGGCCACCTACAAACTCCAGTCGCAATTTAACGACTAGAAATCCCTAGCGAAGCGGTTCGCATTTTGCTTGCTTAAACCTCCTATAAAATTTTCTAATTTATAACTAGGATTTGGTAAATCTTAGCAAATGAAAAACTTAAGAAGATGACTCGCCGCACATAGTCAAAATTCCAAATCCTCAGATACATTCAATTTACACTATATCCAAAATATCCAAACATGGCAACCACATACCAACACATTATCAACTAACTATGTACATACATATGTCCCATTATACCATTTCAAAGTATGTTCAAAATATAATTCTAATTACGCACTTAAATCGATGTCGGACTAATCCTATTGTGCTCCAAATGCCTTATGTGACTGCACTGAAAATAGTTTTTAAAATGGAAACTAATGAGCTAAACGAGCCTGAGTGTATGCTTTTATAAAAGGTTTTGCTTTTTCCGGAAAACATCTCAAAATCAGAAAACTTTCTTTTACAATATTTTCCGTAAGCTTACTGCTTTGCTTGCTTGAAAGTTTCTAAAACTTTTCTTTGCTGTTGCTTTATTTTTGCTTTTCTTAAAAGCTTGTAAAACTCTTATTTCATGCTTGCTTAGAAGTTTATAAACTTCCTATAATTTTTTCTTGCTTGCTTGCTTTATCGTGCTTCAAAAGTCTTTAAACCTTTCACAAACATTTGCTTTAAAAGTTTCTCAAACTTTTCATATAAAAATGGGAGCTTTAGCTCAAATCCACATGCTTTGAAATAAAACCCACTGAGCTTCCTCAACCGATCGCTTTGAAATCTAAACTAGAGCCCTGGCTCAACCGCTTGCTTTAAAACTCTCCTAAGCCTCAAGCGACGGAACCAATGGTTGATTTTTCAAACAGCATATCATGCTTATAAAACATCAACCAATGGAGGCCTATCTTTGCTTATCATGCCCAGTGAACACTGAACCTATGCTCCATCAGCCGGTGGAAGGACCTTGTCCGCGTCACCTTTCTACTTCCTGAATATGGTGGAATCGACCTCGGGTCGCCCTCACCATACTCTAGTTAGAGCTCATAACCTTATATACCCCCGCACGCTGCACGTCTCCTCTTTAAATGCATGATGTATGTCCTATGTTTGCCGACTGTGCAAACTACAATGCATGTATGAAATCCTAACACCACCGCACGCATTTTGATACACTTCCGACTTGGCTTGCTTGCTTAAACTAGGGAAGGCCTTGTTTTCACAACCTTTCATTGCTTGCTTGCTCTTTATAAAATGGTTTTACACTTTGAAACCATTTGCTTGCTTGCTTGCTTAATTATGGTTTTACAATTTAAAACCAATGCTTGCTTTTCAAAAATGGTTTAACTCAAAACCATTTGCTTGCTTTTTATCTCACGTTGTTTCTTGAAAATGGTTTTGCATTCAAAACCATAAAATACCAAAAGGTAAACAATTTGTAATAATAATAATAATACACTAGTATTTGGAAAATGAGTTTAGAACACTCACCTCTTTGCTTGCTTAACTCGAGCACCGTTCCACACTTATCCGGCCTTTACTTTAACCTACAACTCAAATGAATACGACGACAAATTAATCGCATAAATTAACGTCCTTCCTAGACTTAATACACTTCTTCATACTTTTAAAGTTATGTTAAGGGTTCTCATCCTAACTGGAATTTGACGGATCTGAAGAACTAAACTCAAGTTACGCTCGAAACAACCCGACTACTCTATAACTAAAGCTGATGGTGAATTTTTCTTGCACACGCCCCACTTCTTTTATGAATTTTTAGCCACTTAGGATCAGAATTAGACGATTCCTACTTCTTACGTTTTGTTCTCCTTGAAGTCTATTTTACGAGCTACTCAGAATCACTCAAATCGGATAAGAAACAGAGGAAGTTATACGAAATACGAAAACTGGTCGAAACAGGAAAACCAGAATGAAGTCTACCGTAGGACTTAACTTCTACCTAGGACTCGCCAAAATGACTCTGTATAAAGTTCTACCTAGACTTCATCAGACCGGGGTAGGACTTATTCGAAATTCCCAGATTTTGCTATTTCTCCCACTTTGATGCCAATTCACTCCATATAACTTCTATAATTCATAATTAAAACTAACTTGGAAATCATCTAAAAACAACTCCACAACATGTGAATTGGTGTTTCGAAACTCAAACCCAAACCTTAGGTGAAAAATCCAAGAACACTCACTCTAAGGTCCACCAATTCTTTTAACATCATGTAATTTGATGATTCCAAGTTTCTTTTACATCAATTGGGATTTTACTCACATAACCCCAACCAATCAAAGGCTTAATGTGCTCTTGCACAAAACTCAGATCAAAAGGAGAACTAATCTCCATACTCCAAGCCCTAAGAATCCAAAATACACTAAGGCAAACACATCAAACACATACCTTGATCTCGCTCTTCCTCCTTCTCTTCCTCTTCCCTTCCTCCTCTCGGCTCCCTTTCTTTCTCACCTACGGGTTTGCTAGGGCAAACTTGAGACCAAATGACATTTTGTTTTTAATTTTCTTTTGTTAAATTAACTTTCCATTAATCGCGTAATTAACCCTCATCTTTTAATTATCGTAATTGTAACTTATTCAATTTCCACTATGGCCCATCTCTACACCTTAAATTTTGATTTTAATATCCTTTTGCTTAATGACCATTGCACCCTTGGTTTAATACCACAAATTCCGGGTTCCATAAACTTTCATTTCCTACTTTAGTCTCCAAAATATTTCGTGACACTTGGAGGTTTTATACACCCCTACAGATTGCTGCAATCAGACTCTCTCGACGGGGTGTTACAAAATCCTCCTCTTAGGAACATTTCCTCGTCCTCGAAATGAAAAAAACTAAAACTCCAACAAAAGTGAAGGAATACGTCATCCGGAGAATAAGTGAGGGCACCGATGGCATCCGGGCCTCCGCCCTAAGTAGTCGCCTCCCTCTCATGATTCTTCCATAAGACTTTAACTAATAGAATCACTTTGCTTCTCAACACTGCTTCAAGGGATCTACAATCCGCATTGTGTATCTCCTCATAAGTCAAATTCTCCTTTAATTGCACTGGTTGCTCTCTCAATATATGTGAAGGATCTGGGATGTATTTCCTCAACATCGATACATGGAAAGTATCATGAATCCTTGATAACTCTGGGGGTAACTTCAATTTGTAAGCTACTGGTCCTACTTTGCTCACGATCTCATAAGGTCCAATATACCCTAATTGCTTCTGCCTCAGCTCTAAATCTCAACACACCTTTCAAGGTGAAATTTTCAAAAGACTTTATCACCTATTTCAAACTCGTAGTCTCTACGACGGCTTGTCCGCATAGCTTTTCTCAGTCGGTCTCCTGCTATCTTTAAGTTATCGCGAACAACTTTCTCACTTTCTCCGAAGTGATCTCGTACTAGTTCAAAGGCCTACTAGTCTTCACTAACTCATCCCAAAGACACCTGAGTCCTACATTCGCCATACTACCTCAAATGGAGCCATATCTATACTCGGCTTGATAGCTACTTCACAGAGCAAACCCATTAGTGCTAAGGAGTATCCCAACTTCCTTTGAATTCCATCACACAAGTTTTCATATCCTCTAACGTCTCGAATAGTCCTCTCTGACCGCCATCCGTCCGAGGATGAAATGTCGTACGAAATGTAGGCGAGTACCTAACGCTGCTTGCAAACTAGGCCAAAACCTAGATGTGAACCCGGGGTCCTTGATCTAAACTATCGAAATCGAACCCCATGAAGTCTCAATTATTCTATCCACATACAACTGGGCCAACTTTTCCAATGAATCCTCAACATTAATTGGTAGAAAATGGGTAGATTTCGTCAATCGATCAACTATTACCCATATAGCATCATGTTGCCTCTAAGTCCGTGGAAGACCTGTCACAAAATCCATAGTGATCTTCTCCCATTTCCACCGAATAAAAAGGAGAAGTCATCAGATCTTTTCGCGGCCTTCGATACTCGGGCTTTCCCCGCCGACAAAGTTAGGCACCTAGAAACGAAACTGCACCCTTCATCCCACTCCACCCGCACAAATTCTTCAAGGTCCCAGACATCTTGGTATCGCCGATGCATAGCATACGCAGATGAATGTGCTTCTTCCATAATTTCTTTCTTCAGCCGCTATACTCCGCACACACACACATTCTTTGTCCTTCACTATCATGCCATCATCTCTAATCCGAAACTGCTTTCTTCCCTTTTCTATCTCTTCTTGCTTAATCATATGTGATCCCCGTGGATTGCCCTCGCTAGAATCGTCCACAAGGAGCTAGCCTTAACATGGAATGTGGCCAACAAGGCTCCCGAATCCTCAACCTCCAATATCACCCTAAAGCTCTCGTGATCCACCAATAGTGGAAGATAACCTGATCTCATGAGACAAAGAACTCTCTCGTCGCCTACTCAAGGCATCCGCTAATACATTAGCTTTTCCCCGGATGGTACCCGATAGTACAAATAGTCCTTAATCAACTCAAGCCATCTTCTTCGCCTCAGTTTAACTCTTTGTGTGAAAATATATTGAAGACTTTTATGATCCTCGTAAAGATCCTACAAGGAACACCATATAAATAATGTCTCCATATTTTAAGGCAAACACGATCACGCAAGCTCTAAGTTATGTGTAGGGTAATTCTCCTCATGTTTCTTTAGCTGCCTAGAGGCATACGCAATCACCCTATCATTTCAGATTAAAAACACAACCAAGGCCTGCCTGAAGCATCACTATAAACAACAAATCCATCTTTTCCATCAAGTAAAGCTAAAATCGAGCCGGTCAATCTATCTTTCAACCTCAAAACCCTTTGGACATGCATCTACCCAATCATACTTGACATCTTCCTTGTCACCTTGGTCAGCCATCGCTATCTCGGGAGAACCTTCAACAAACTTCCCCAGAATAATTCGCTAAACCAAGGAAACTTCGACCGACACATTTCTTTGGTGGTTTCCAATTTACCATCGTTTCTATTTTCTGGGATCCACACTCACCCTCTCCGTCGAAATTACATGACCAAGGAACGCCACTTGTCAAGCCAAACCGACACTCGTCAACTCGGGCATATAACCACGCCTCCCTTAGTGTCTCGCACTAACTCGTGTGCTCAATGTTCCTCCGAACTACCTGAATACACTAAGATATCATCAATAAAACTATGACGCAATCCTATCCAAATACTACTGAATACTCCGGTTCATCAAATCCATAAACGCCACGGAGCATTTTAGTCAAACCAAATGGCATCACCAAAAACTCATAATGCCCGTAGCGTGTCCTGAATGCAGTCTTAGGTACATCACTCTCCTGCACTCAACTGATGATACCCCGACCTCAAGTCTATCTTGGAGTATACTCGAGATCCTTGGAGTTGATCAAATAACTCATCAATTCTAGGGAGTGGATACTCGACGGATGGTAACTCTGTTCAACTGCCTGTAATCAATACACAACCGCAAACTCCCATCTTTCTTTTTCACGAAGAGAACTGGAGCTCCCCATGGGGATATGCTCGGTCTAATAAATCCCTTACTCAACAATTCCTCTAACTGAGCTTTAAGCTCCCTTAACTCTGCAGGAGCCATCCTATAAGGAGGAATGGAAATGGGCTCAGTCCCTGGAATCAAATCAATGGTGAACTCCACCTCTCTTTCTGGAGGTAAACCTGCAATATCATCCGGGAACACATCTAGGAACTCTCTAACAACTGAAATCTCATCCTAAGGTAGTCCCTCCTTCCCGGTCTCCACCACATGCTGGGAGCAACCCCGACAACCTTTACGCAACATTTTCTATGCCGGCCATGGCGAGATCATACATGAAGATAACTCTACGTAACTCTCCGAACTTTACCTCCACTTTCCCTGGCCTGTTCAACTTTACTTCCTTTTTATAACACTCTAATGTGGCTCTATGGCGAGATAGCCAATCCATACTGAGAACCACATCAAAGTCCCTCATATCTAGAGCTACAAGATCCGCTGGGAACTCCTGTCCCTCAATCATAACTCTACTATCTCTGACTACTCGCTCAAGGAGTAACGACATCCAGCTTGAAGGGAAATCATACGACCCTAATGGCTGGTCTCTATCCGGGAACGCATCTAAGAATGGCTTGATGCAAATGAATGCGTAGCCCCCCGGGTCTACTTTCAAGGTATATGCCTCATGATCAAGAATAGAAATAATACCCGTGACTACATCGGAGCCGCATTCGAGATCTCTACGAGTCGATATACTCCGCCCGAGTGCGGGCCTCGCTCAGACATCCCCGCAATGCTCTACTCTACCACGGCCACCCCACCCGCGGGCCGTGGCCGGCCCCCACCGGGAAACCTCTCCCGTCGACTTTGCGGTGCTCATCTCTCGTACCGTAGCTGCACCGCTACCGATGATCCGCACCAATCAGCCGAGGACTTCACGAAATTGCCGCCATGGAAACACCCTGTATCGAATCTCCCAGACTTCATGGTGTCGCTCCGACATATGACAAACGGAGGAATACTCCAAGCACCGCAGCAAACCGGGGCCCCACCGATCCTCGACTCAGAGATAGCTCCTCGACTTGCACCTCAACCTCTATAACCTCTGCTCTTGCTTTTCTTTCTATTGTATTGTCCTGAGCTTTGTTGGGACGCACCGTGCATTCCTCTACTTTACTTTCCCCGTCTACCCGACATGGCCGTAGTGCTTTGGCTCAACTCTCAGAGCGACCTCAACCCGTTCGTCCCCAAATCTATTCTCGCTGACCACCGAGATAAATGCACTCGATTCCCGTGGTCAGAAGTCCCTGATAAAAACCTCTTGCATTTCAGGACTTCATCTGCTTGAATGTAGGGAACCAATCTAACTAGTTCCGAGAATTTCTTCTCATACTCGGATACTGACATGTTCTTCTGTTCTAACTTGAAGAACTCCTCAATTTTTGAATCCTTGTGACTCGAGGAAAGAATCTGGCCGCTGAATTCTACTGAATTCATCCCATGTTATGCCACGTGATACCTCCTCTCTACGGCATCCCACCACCTTTTAGCCCCGCCTTCCATCGAAACTCGGAAACAAGACCCTTTGCTCATCCGTGCAGCCCATAACTCCATAAATCTTGCTTACTCGGTCTAACCACAACCAGGCTGCTTCTGGATCACCACTGCCGTCATATGGCTTGGCGCCCAGTTTTTGTACTCTCTATCGACCTCCCTTGCTCTTCCGTGAATCTCTCTAGGTGGCGTGGAGGTCGCGATGGCCGACGGGTCGCTATGGCTACTATCTCGTGCAATCTGCGGCCAATTTGCCTCGCCGTGAACACCCGCACTGAGCATCTTCTGCATGCTAGATGGTCCAAAGATGACTCCATCGTAGGTTGATTCATAGATGCGGTGGTGGAACCTACTACTTACACTCGTCCTCGCAGTACATCAGACGCCTTAAACCGCCGGAACTACCTCTAGACGAATTTACGTCCTCTTCCCGACATACACAGAATTACCAAGAATATCAATTGTTTAATACTTTGAATCACTGATATGTATGCATTCTAAGTTGAACATGCATGGCTGCCATTACTTATGCCTGATATTCACCTTGACACACCCTCACCCCCCTTCCGCGACAGGCGTGCTCGCCCACTCCATTGCAGTCCCTAGTCATACTCCCAACGACCAGAAATCCCCGTGGTCGCCGCACGCTTGCTTAAACCCCTATAAAATTTTTTCTTTAATTTATAACTTAGGATTTGCAAATCTTAGCAAATTTAAAACTTCGGCAAGATGACGGTCGCATACAGTCAAAATTCCAAACTCAGATACATTCAATTTACACTATATCCAAAATATCCAAACATGGCAACTAGCATACCAACACATTATCACAACTAACTATGTACATACATATGTCCCATTATACCATTTCAAAGTATGTTCTTACAAAATATAATTTTTAATTACAAAGACTTAAACCGATGTCGGGACTAATCCTATCGTGCTCCAAATGGGCTCTCATGCACTGTGACCGGAAAATAGTTTTAAAATGAAATTCAATGAGTGATTGTGCTGGCCCAAAAAGTACACTTGAACCCTATATTAAATAGGTTTTGAGTACTTTTGTGCATTAATCATGTCATATAAACCAATCAAGTGTTCATGTCATCTTAGTAACACTTATGCCATTCGAGCATGTTTTGGTTGTTTTGTAGTACTTATGCACTTTAGGCTTCAACCACAATGCAAATGATCAATCATGAGGTTGAAGTTTAGTCTCAAATGCATCAACAAGCCCAAAAATCAATGGAAAAATGCAAAGGAAAAGTGGAGGAAATGAGCGCCAAGACGTGGACGAGGCATGCAGAATGAAACAGAATTTTCGCAACCCGCTTTCAACCACCCAACTTAGTGAATTCTCGTGAATCGTTTCACAAAATAAACACACCCATGAAAATTGGTACTCATACAACACTGGTCTGGCGGAACAGAATCAGTTCAAACACAGCTGACAATCACAGATTTAAATTTCTCAATCGTAACACTTGCAACACATTTACTTAAGCTCAAACTGCCACATGGTTCTCAGATGTGAAATTTTATATTGTTCACATAAATTGTACATTTATTTACCCATCCCAACTTATTTATTATCATTATCTATGACTTATCTAGTTATTAGGGTTTTGGTAGTTTCATACCTTGGAGGAGGCCATAACACTCTCATGTTTTGTGAATAAGAGGAGGTGGATAGAAGGGAATACAAGTTTTAGTGATCTGTAAGTTCTTTTCATTTATCAACGCTTTGTAAATAAAGTCTTTTATTTTAGGTTTCGTTTATTTTCTCTTCTCTCGCTTCTTTTCTCTTCTTTCTTTCACTTTCCACACAAACACACCTCTTGAGGATGACAACTCAAGAGATGCTTGGCTGCCTCCTTCCTTTGAAGAGGAAGGAAGCTAGCTCGGGCAAAGGGGTTATGCATGTCAGTCTCTCATGGAACTAAAAGTTATGGGTAGTGTATTTATGGCCCTTATATTCAAACTCGGGGCTGCATAACATGGGATGTTATTGTCTTGGCCAATACTCCATGCTTTAGACTCCAAATATTGGCAGACAGTAATCGTGGCTCTTTAGATGGTCCTTACTTGCCTCCGAGGTAGCATTTACATGTTAGGTTCAAATTAGTGGTTAAATAATATCGACTTCTTTTATCAAGCTAAGCAATACTTCCATGCTTTAGTGTCAGTTGCCTAGTGAGGAGAGATGCACTCGTGATTCTTAGATGGTCTTTATGTGAGCCTATAAAATGATAAAGGAATGTTAGGGTTTAAACAAAAGGGGCCATAATCGCATCCTATGGTCGGGATCACATAGAGGATAAAAACCCGAGACATTATTCATTTCTAGCTTGCTGGGTTAGTGACCTAAATCTTCAAAGTGCAATTTCTTCATTTTTAACTTACGCTTTACCATTTCCGCTTTTACCCCATTTGGGTAAAACTATTTACGCTTTTAACACAAATCCAAAAGTCCAAATAGTGTTTTACCTTCATGCCCTAATGCGAACCATTTTTAGGAAGAAAACTCATCCCCGTGTTCGACTTAGACTACTCATAACGCAGTGAGCTTGACTACGCGTGAGGAGGAACCAGTGGCACAAATGACTGTGATCAAACAGCCTACCGTGGCACGACCGGGCGGCGCTGTCGAGGATGGTGCCAAACTACTTATGGTAAGTTGAAGAGTACGCGATCTACATCGCCAGTTGGCAAACTTTTAATTCTTTTGCAACTCACGGCAGGAACCGCGCTTAGCTTCACTTTGCAAAGAATCGCACCGCTTCGCCGCCATTCAGCCGCTTTATTGTCGTTAGTTAATTTTAATCTTTTGCAGGTTGTTTGTTGCTCTTTGTTTCGTTTCTTTAATTGTAACAACTGTGTATGCAATAGTGGGATAGAGACACATCAGGTAGATTGTATAGGATTAGTACACAACTTGACCTAGCTAGTGAAGTTAGTGTACAAACAGATACCATGGATCCCATACCTGAGGAACAACAGAGCCAACCAGGAACCCCTATGAATCCAAATGCATATAGAACCATGAGGGATCACATCCACCTCCCAGAAGGTGCCCATCCTCGTATCATCTCTCCCGCCGATGATGTAGCAAAGAGGCCTTATTTGCACCCTACTCCCACATATCATGCATGGAAAATGAAAATCCATACACTCATAAGGGATTTTGAGGAGGTTTGCACTACCTTCAAGGAAGGTATGACGGACATGGATTTGTCAAGCTAAAGGCAGGCATTTCCATTGACTCTAAAGGACAAGGCCAAGATATGCCCAACTCATTGAGGCCTAAGAAATTAGTCGAGTCATAGTCGAATTTCGAAGAAGTTTTTCGCACTCATAAGACTAATAATTTGAAAAGGCAAATTTATACCTTTGCAAATTTCGGGATGGCGCAGAGATTTTACTCAAAGGTTTGGGAGAGATTTATGGAAACCATCAAGGCATGTCCACACCATGGGTCACTATGGATGTTGGTGAACCACTCTATGGTGGTATGTCTCCCGCCATGAGGCGCTTAGAAACCATGTGTGGGAGGATCTTTTTAAGCAAACATCCCGATGAAGCCATGGATTTCTTAAATTACGTGGTCGGAACTTCTAAGGGTCGGGATGAGCTTTAACCCTAGAGAAACGGATAGGATGAAACCAATTACCAACCAAAGGGTGGATGTATGTAATCGGGCTCAAGACATAGTAGAAATGAGAGCTAGGATTTCCAATTCTAGCCAGAAGGTAGAGGAGTCAAGGCAAACAGCTCCAAGAGGGTGCCAAAGGGATCGAAAATCCTACGCCTAATCCTTGCACTAATTTCCAACTTTACACCCAATGTATCAAAGGTCCTATGGCTCCCGCAGCGAAGGATTTGATGCCGAATGTGCAAACATCGTAGGACAATACAAGCCACAACAATTCATCGCTCCATATGGTAATACCTACAATTCCAATCGAGGAATCACCCTATCTGTATGGAGACCCAACCCCCGCTTATGTACCCCAAAAGCAAACCTCGCCTTGGTTTTTCCTCACAAATACAACAACCAACATCCTCCTCTCCAAAGAGAACAAGCTATATTGAATTTGAGTAAGGTGGTAGGCAACTTTGTTGAGGAATAAAAAGGAATTAATGCGCAATTGGTACAAAGGATTGATACTGTAGAAAGTACACTGAATAAGAGAATAGATGGGCTTGAGAGTAATCTCAACCAGAAAATTGACAACCTACAGTATTCAATCACCAAGATTAACAAGTTGCTTGAGGTACAAGAGAAAGGGAGGTTTCCATCACAACAGTTCCAAATCCTAAAGGAATTCATGAGGCAGATCATCTAACAATTGGGAATGGATGAGGTTAAGGCCATAATCAATTCGAGAAGTGGAAAAGAGGTTGATCAGCCTATGCCAAAACCTGTTGAAGAACCTAGGCAAGGAGAAGAATTGAAACCTGAGCATATCCTCCTAGAGGAAGATTCAATGAAATACCGTATACCACCTCCATTTCCACAAGCACTTAGAGGTAAGAAGAAGGCATCTCAACAAACAGGCATTCTTGAGGTTTTATGCGAAGGTTAACATACCTTATCGACCTAATCAACAAGTTCCCGCTATGCAAATTTTTGAAAGATCTTTGTACAATTAAGAAGGATTAGGCATTGAGAAGAAAGCATTTCACTCGAACATGTCGCTGCTATAATTCAAAGCAAATAATTCACAAATACAAAGATCCCCCGGTTCTCCCACACAATACCACTAATATCGGGTGGAATTGCATAACAAGGCATTGCTAGATTTAGGAGCCAAGAAGGAATCTTATGCCATTTTCGCATACATGCAAAGCTAGGTTTAGGTGTGAGCTTAAACTCACCTCAATCACACTTTCATCGGGCCGATGACGCTGAAAATCCCTAAGGGGATAGTTGAGGATGTCCTTGTCAAAATTGACAAATTCTACTATCCAGTAGATTTTGTGGTCCTGGACACTGCACCAAGTTCCAATGAACCCAATCATGTGCCAATCATTTTAGGAAGACCATTTCTGGCCACGCTAATGCAATCATCAATCGTTTAATGGAGTCATGCAATTAACTTTTGCAACATGACCACGGAGTTGAATATCTTTCATTTGAACAACAAACATGAGTTGCCAGAAATTGAAAAAATCGCACTCGGCGAAATTGTTTCAAATGATCACAGCAGGAAAACACGTTGTCCGTGAAATGCAAGGAGGAATCAACCTCGAGATAAGAAGAATTGGCCCGCTAACAACACCAACAAGAAGCCAATTGCTCAATTCAAATGCCCATCGAGGAACCGATCAACAATTGGGCACCCAACATCATGGAGCCAAAGCCAAAGCACTGAAGGGCCGAGGAGATCATTCTCCTGATCCTCCTTGAGTATTTCGAACTCGAACCGGTCTCGGTTTTCAAAACCGGATTGCGCTCACAAATTTTAATTTTGTCTTATATTAGTTAATTCTCGTTAGTCTTAATAATTTTTCAAAAATTTTTAACTTAGCAATTTTTCCTTTCATTATAATTTAGTTTGTATATGAAAATAGTATGTTTTAAATACTAATCATAGTATTATAGTAAATTTGCTAACAATAATTTTTAATTATATTATTATTAATATTAGTAATTAATTTTAAAGTTTTTGAAATGCAAGTAAAGACCATCCGCGTAAATTTCGTTTGGAGTAGCGAAGTGACCCTTCGGTCAGCCGTGGATGCCTATTTAAGCTCGGGAGGGGGCTAGCCAAATCACTTACTTTCTCTCCCCCTCCCAAAGATGCCTCGAGCTCCCACTGCCGTCGAGCCATTTTCCTCTGCCGCAACCGTGCCCTACATCCCCGCACTGCCATAGCGCCAGGAGCCAAGTAGCTCACTTTGATGAGGTGATCCCCTGAGCACACCACGCTGCCTAACGAGTCGATCAACTCGAAGCATTGCCATCGGGCTACATCGCCACCCAATAAACACCACCAAGGCCATAGCGCCAGGAGCCGCAAATACATCGACGAGCGATGCACTCAAAGACAAATCTTTACTACCACCGAGCCGATCAACTCAGCTACATTGCCATTCGCTACTTCAACACACCTACCGAATGCCACCAAGGCTGAGCAGCGCCAGTGAGCTAAGGTGCCTCCCATTGACGCAGGTGATCCACTTCAAAGACCGCCACGCCGCTAAACGAGCCGATCAACTCAGCTACATTGCCATTCGGGGCTACATCGCCACACTCTACTAGAACGCCCTGCGCAGCCACAGCCACAGGGGCCAAGCAACCGCACATCGACGAGGTGATCCACTCAGCACAGGCCACGCTGCCAAAAGAGTCAGGTCAACTAAGGCTACATTGCCACTCGGCTACATCGCCACTCGGCTGGAACGCCACCAAGGCCATAGTGCCAGGAGCCAAGCAGCTCGCATTGACGAGGTGATCCACATAGCAATGTACCACGCGCTCAACGAATCGATTAACTCGTGCCATTGCCATTCGACCACATCGCCGTTCTACCGAACGCCTACCAAGGCCATAGCGCCAAGAGCCAAGGTACCGCGACGACGAGGTGATCCACTTGAAGACGCACTGCCGCCTAACGTTAGATCAACTCAGCTACATTGCCACCGGGCTACATCGCCACCTCCTGAACGCCCACCAGCGCCACAACGCCAGAGCCAAGCAGCCGCAGATTGACGAGGTGATCCACTTCGCACGCACCCACGCTGCCAACGACCGATTAACTCGCATACTGCCATTCCACCAAGACGCCTCTACTGAACGCCACCAAGGCCATAGCGCCAAGAGCCAGCAGCTCGCATTGACGAGGTGATCCACCCAGCGTGCACCACGCCGCCTAATCCTGTCAGACATCAACTCAGCTACATCGCCACTCTACCGAACGCCACCGCTGGCCATACGCCAGGAGTGAAGCAAAACCATATCGAATGGCGAGATCGACTCAAGACAGCCACGCCGCCCAACGAATCCGATCAACTCAGATACATTGCCATTCGTTACATCGCCTACTTACCGAACGCCACCAAGGTCAGAGCGCCAGGAGCTGGCAAATTTCACATGACGGTGATGATCCACTCAAAGACAGCCACGATGCCTACCGAGTCAGATCGACTCAGGCTACATTGCCATTCGACTACTTCACCACTCGGCTGGAACGCCACCAAGGCCATAGCGCCAGGAGCCAAGTTGCTCGCATTGACGATGTGATCCACTCAGCATAGGCCACGCTGCCTACCAAGTCAGATCAACTCCGCTACACTGCCATCTCTGGCCATCGCCACTGACCGAATGCCACGAAGGCCATACCTTCAAGTAGCCATACCATCGACGCAGGTGATCCACTCAAGACAGGCCACGCCAATTAGTCGATCAACTCAGGCTCCATTGCCATTCGGCCATCGCCACTTTTCTGGCCGAACGCCACCAAGGCCATAGCCCAGGAGCAAAGTACCACATTGACGAGGTGATCCACTCGCCGACAGCCACGCCGCCACCGAGTCGATCAACTCAGCTACATTGCCATTCGACTATTTCCCCACCACTACCGAACGCCACCGCGCCATAGCGCCAGAGCTGCCGCCGCATTGACGCGTGATCCACTCCGAAGATAGGCCACGCCGCCTAACGAGTCGATCAACTCAGCTCCATTGCCATTCGCCACGCTTTACTCGACCGAACGCCACGAAGGCTATAGCCTCGTGGGCAAAGCAGCTCATCGACGAGGTGATCCACTCAAGACAGCCACGCCGCCTAATCCAGTCGACATCAACCAGCCACATTGCCATTCCCATTATTTCGCCACTCTACTGAACGCCACCAGCCATAGCCCAGATAATGAATCTCGCACGACTATATGATCCCACTCCAAGACAGCCACGCTTCAACGAGTCGATCAATCTCGCCATTGCCACTCGCTACATCGCCACTGCATGGAACTCCACCAAGGCCATAACACCGTGGAGCCAAGCAGCCGTGACGACGTGGGTGATCCACTCAAAGATGTGCCACGCTCCTAACGAGTCGATCAACTCAGCAACATCAGCTTCTAAGCATCGCCACTAGGGCTAGAACGCCGCCACCAAGGTCATAGCGCCAGAGCGCAAACAGACGACGAGGAGATGCACCAAGACAGCTCACGCCTAAGGAGTCTCAACTCTCAGTTACATTGCGACCTACCATCCCCACCTCTACTGAACGCCTCACCAAGTCCATGTCGCCAGAGCCAAGCAACAGATCGACGAGGTGATCCACCCAAGACAGCCACGCCGCCCAACGAGTCGACCAACTCAGCTACATTGCCACTCTACTTACATCGCCACTCAGTTGGAACGCCACCAAGGCCATAGCCGCCAGTGAGCCAAGGTACCGCTTGAGACGAGGTGATCCCCCCAACAAAGACCACGTTACCTAACGAGTTAGATCAACTTCAAGCATACTGCGGTCCACTATATCACCCATTGAATGCCACCAAGGCAATAGCGCCAAGAGCCAAGCAACCAAGACACTGAGCGGATCCACCGCCACAGCCACGCCGCCTTACGAGTCGGACCAACTCACGCCTACATCGCGCACGGCCGCATCGCCACCGCCGGAACGCCACTCGCCAAAGCATACGCGAGGAGCCAAGCAAACATATTGACGCAGGTGATCCACTCCAACACAGCTACGCCGCCTAACGAGTCGATCAACTTAGGCTACATTGCCAACTGCTTACATCGCCACTTACTGAACGCCACCAAGGCCATAAGGCCAGGAGCCAAGCTAAAATACATGGACGAGGTGATCCACTCAAAGATGTGCCACGCCGCCTAACGAGTTAGGTTAACTCAAGCTACATTGACACCAGGCCACGCCACCGGGCCGAATTCCACCAAGGCCATAGCGCCCATGAGCCAAGCAAACAGACGTCAGGTGATCCACCCAAAGACGTGCCAAGCCTAACGAGTCAAATCAATTAAGGCTACATTACCACTCGCCACAAGCCACTAATTCTACCGGAACGCCACGAAGGCCATAGCGCCAGAGCCGCTACCATATTGACGAGGCATCCACTCAACACCTACCACGCCGCCTAACGAGTCGATCAACCTCGTACTACATCGCACCCTGGCCACATCGCCACTTCTGGGTTGGAACACCAAAGAAGGCCATTGAACGCCAGGAGCCAAGCAGCTCGCATTGACGAGGTGATCCACTTAGCACAGGCCACGTTGCCTAACGAATCAGATCAACTCAGGCTACATTGCCATTCGACTACATCGCCACTCGGCTGGAACGCCACCAAGGTCATAGCGCCAAGAGCAAAGCAGCTCGCATTGACAAGGTGATCCACTTAGCACAAACCACGCTGCCTAACGAGTCAGATCAACTCAGGCTACATCGCCACTCAGCTGGAACGCCACCAAGGCCATAGCGCAAGGAGCGAAGCAGCTCATATTGACGAGGAGATCAACTTAGCACAGGCCACGCTGCCTAACGAGTTCGATCAACTCAGGATACATTGCCATTCGGCTACATCGCTACTCGGCTGGAACGCCACCAAGGCCATAGCGCCAGGAGCCAAGCAAACACATCGACGCAGGTGATCCACTTAGCACATGCCACGCGCTCTACCGAGTCGATCAACCTAAAGTTACATTTCATTCGACTACTTCACCACACCTACCGAACGCCTGTCGCCATAGCGCTGTGAGCTGCCGCCAGACGACGATGTGATCCACTCAAAGACAGCCACGCTACCTAACGAGTCGATCAACTCAGTTACATTGCCATTCCTATTTACATCGCTCACTCCTACTGAACGCCACGTAAGGCCATAGCCTCGTGGGCCAAGCGTACCACATTGACGAGGGGTGATCCACTCCAAAGACGTGCCACGCCTAACTAGTCGACGCCTCAACTCGTGCTCCATTGCACCATCGCCACTCGCCGAACGCCACTAAGGCCAGGCGCCAGAGCAGCAACCACATTGACGAGGTGATCCACTCAAAGACAGCCACGATGCCTACCGAATCATATCATCAACTGTGCTACATTGCCATTCGGCTACTTCGCTTGACTCTACCGAACGCCTACCAAGGCCATAGCGCCGGTGACCAATGCAAATTTCGCATTTACGAGGTGATCCACTTGTTAATGTGCCACAATCACGAACGAGCCGATCAGTCCCCAATCTACATTGCCCTCGCCACATCGCCACTGAATGGAACGCCCACCAAGGCCATAAGCACCAGCAGCCCAAGGAAACGCGATTGACGTGGTGATCCACTCAAAGACAAAGCCACGCCTAACGAGTCGATCAACTCGCCAACATCATTCCTGGGCCATCGCCACTGCAGGAACGCCACGAAGGCCATGTACCCAGGAGCCAAGCAGCCGCATTGACGAGGAGTCGTGACTCAGCGACAAAAGCCACGCCTAAGGAGTCAGTCAACTCAGCTACATCGCCACACCCAAGAGCATCCCCACTTACCGAACGCCACCCAAAGATAGCGCCGGTGAGCTAAGCAAACTTCATATTGACGAGGTGATCCACTCACCACAGGTTACGCTGCCTATCGAGTCAGATCAACTTAGGCTACATTGCCAATCTGGGCCATCGCCACTTCTACTGAACGCCCACCAAGGCCATAGCGCCAGGAGCCAAGCAGCCACATTGACGCAGGTGATCCATCTCAAAGAAAGGCCACGCCTAACGAGTCGGTCAACTTAGGCTACATTGACATCTCGGCCACACGCGACGCTGAATCTACCGCGCCATACCGCCATGAGCCAAGCAACAGACGACGGTGCGGATCCACTCAAGACAGCCACGCCCGCCTAACGAGTCAAATCAACTCAGTTACATTACCACTCGCCTACACGCTAATTCTACCGAACGCCACCAAGGCCATAGCGCCAAAGCATAAACATATCGACGAGGTGATCCACTCCAACACAAAGCCACGCTCTAACGAGTCGACAATCTTTCAGTTACATTGCCATTCGACTGCTTCTGGCCACTTCTACTGAACGCCACTCGCGCTATAGCGCCCATGAGCTACAAACAGATTAACGAGGTGTGATCCACCACGACAGCCACGCTCTAACGAGTCATATCAACCTCAGTTACATTGCCACGGCTTACATCGCCACTTGGTAGGAACGCCACCAAGGCCATAGCCAGCCGTGAAACCAAGAAGCTCAGACGACGCAGGTTGACCACTCAAGATGTGCCACGCCTAACGAGTCGCATCAACTCAGCTACATTGCCATTCGCCACATCGCCACTTGGCTGAACCCCGGAAGAAGCCAATACGCCAAGAGCCAAGCAACCGCATTGACGAGGTGGGTGATCCACATATACGCACCACGCCGAAAGAGTCGATCAACTCAGCCTTACATCGCCACTCGGCCGAACGCCACCAAGGCCATACCAAGAGCCAAGTCGCCGACATATTGACGCTATGATCCACTTAACACAAAGCCACGCCGCCTACCCAGTCAAATCAACTCGCCATATCGCACCGGCCACGGGCCACTGGTCGAACGCCACCAAGGCCATAGCGTCAGGGGCTGGCAACGTGATTATCGAGGATCCACTCAAAGACAGCCACGCTACTCTTAACGAAAGGAGATCAACTCAGCTACATCACTATCCGGCCACATCGCCACCTCTACCGGAACGCCACTGGCACATGGGGCCGCCATGAGCCGGGCGTACCACTTTACGAGGTGATCCCCCAGCACACCCATGCCGCCAACGAGTCGATCAACTCGTGCTACATCGCCATTGGGCTGACATCGCTTAATCGGGTCAAACACTACCAAGGCTATACACAGGAGCTGCCAGAACACACGACGAGTGCTGGGATGATCAAGACAGCTCCTACTACATACCGAGCCGGGACAACTTCAAAGTTACATTACATTCGGCTACTTCAACACACGGCTGGAATGCCACCAAGGCCATAGCGCCAGGGGCCAAGCAGCTCATATTGACGAGGTGATCCACCCAACATAGGCTACGCCGCTAACGAGTCGACAATCAAAGCAGCACACATTCGAATACGCCACTCTCGCCTGAACGCCACCAAGGCCATAGTGCCATGAGCCAAGCAGCTCGCATTAACGAGGTGATCCACTCAGCATAGGCCACGCTGCCTAACGAGTCATATAAACTCAGGTTACATTGCCACTCGGCTACATCGCCACTTGGTTGGAACGCCACCAAGGCCATACACAGGAACTACAAACAGACGACGAGGTTATCCACTCAAAGACAGCCACGCCGCCTAACGAGTCGATCAACTCAGTTACATTGCCATTCTATAACATCGCCACTGTTGGAAACCCCAAATAGGTCAATAGCGCTTAAGAGCCAAGCAAATTTCGCATTGACGAGGTGATCCACATAGCACGTGCACCACGCCGCCTAAAGAGTCAGATCAACTCAGCTTACATCGCCACTCGGCTGAACGCCACCAAGGCCATAGCGCCAAGAGCCAAGTCGCTGATATTGACGAGGTGATCCACTTAACACAGGCCACGCTGCCTAACGAGTCAAATCAACTCTGGCTACATTGCCACTCGGCTACATGGCCACTCGGTTGGAACGCCACCAAGGCCATATCGCCAGGGGCCAAGCAGCTCGTATTGACGAGGTGATCCACTCAGCACAGGCCACGCTACCTAACGAATGAGATCAATCAAAGTTACATTGCCACCGCTACATCGCCAGCTCGAATGGAACGCCACCAAGGCCATAGCGCTGCAGCCAAGCACTCACTGACGAGGTGATCCCCGAGCACACCACGCCGCCTAACGAGTCGATAAACTCAGCTACATTACCACCTCACCCAGATCGCCACTGGGCCGAACGCCCACGAAGGCCATAGGCGCCCGTGGAGCCAAGCAACCCATATCGACGAGGTGATCCACTCAACACAAAGCACGATGCCTAACGAGTCGATCAACTCGTACCACATTGCCATCTCTGGCCACATCGCTGGTACCAATGAACGCCACCAAAGGCCATGTACCCAGGAGCCAAGACCACATCGACGAGGTGATCCACTCAAGCATGTGCCACGCCGCCTAACGAGTCACCAACTCGTGCAACAATGACACACTCCTGGCCATCGCCACTGGCCGGAACGCCACCAAGGCCATAGCCAGGAGCCGCCACCGCATCGACGAGGCTATCTACTCCTCAAAGACAGCCACGCCTAACGAGTCATATCATCAACTCACTTACATTGCCATTCGCTACATCGCTACTTGATTGAACGCCACGAAGCCATACGCCATGAGCCAAGCAACCAAGATTGACGAGGTGATCCACATAGCACGCACTCACGCCTAACGAGTCGGATCAATCCCACCCAGATCGCCACTCTACCGAACGCCACCGCGCCATAGCTCCAAGAGCCAAGCCGCACATATTGACGAGGTGATCCACTTTAACACGTGCCACACTAACTTAATCGACAACTCAGCCACTCATTCGCCACATCGCTTTACTCGATTGAACGCCACCAGCCAGTGGCCAGGAGCCAAGGTACCACATTGACGAGGTGATCCACTCATCACAGGCCACGCTAACTAACGAGTCTGATCAACTTAGGCTACATTGCCATTCGGCTACATCGACACCGGGCCAGAACGCCACCGAGGCTTCATAGCCGCCGTGAGCCAAGCAACACATTGACGAGGTGATCCACCAGTCGCACGCCTGCGCCGCCTACCAGCCGATCAACTCAGGCTATATTGCCATTCGGCTACACCGCCACTCGGTTGGAACGCGACCAAGGCCATAGCGCCAAAAGCCAAGCAGCTCGCATTGATGAGGTTATCCACATAGCACAGACCACGCTGCCTAACGAGTCAGATCAACTATGGCCACATCGCCACTCGGTTGGAACGCCACCAAGGCCATAAAGGCATGAGCCAAGCACTTCATACTGGACACGTAGGTCATCCACTCAACACAGCCACGCCTAACGAGTCATATCAACCTCGTTTCGCATTGCCATTCGACCACATCGCCACTGGCCGGAATGCCACCTGGGCGCTCAGCCGAGCCAAGCAACTCATTTTAACGAGGTGATCCACCAACACAGTGCCACGCCCTAACGGTCGATCAATCAGCCACATCGCCATCGCCAACATCCCCACTCCGCCGAATGGAACGCTACTTCAAGGCCATAGCCAGTGCCAAGCTGCTGACATTGACGAGGTGATCCACTTCAAGATGCCACGCCGCCAACGAGTCGACCAACTTAGGCCAAATTGCCATCCTGGCCACGTCAAGACTTGGTCGAACGCCACCAAGGCCATGCCGCTAAAGCGAGCCAAGAAGCCAAGATCGACGAGAGGTGATCCACTCAGCGACAGCCACGCCGCTAACGAGTAAGATCAACTCAGTTACATCGCCATTCTACTACATCGCCACTGGCCGAACGCCTACTAAGGCCATAGCGCCCACGAGCCAAGCAAACACTTTGACGAGATGATCCACCGGTTACGCCCACGCCGGCCTAACGAGTCGATCAACTCAGCTACATCGCTTATCTCGGCTACATCGCCACTCGGCCGAAAACACCACCAAGGCCATACGCCAGGAGCCAAGCAGCCACATTGACGAGGCGATACACTCAAGACAAACAACACTATCTACCGAGTCGATCAATCTTAGGCTACTTCGCTATTCACCCATTTCTAACACTCGGGCTGAAATGCCACCAAGGCCATAGCGCCAGGAGCCAGTCTTTATTGACGAGGTGATCCATCAAAGACAGCTACGCCGCCTAACGAGCCGATCAACTCAGTTACATTGCCATTCGGCCACATCGCCACTCTACCGAACGCCACCAAGGCCACAACGCCAGGCCAAGCACCGCACGACGAGGTGATCCACTCGAAGACAAAGCCACGCCAAACGAAGTCGATCAACTCAGCTACATTTTCGCCACTCGGCTACACGCCACTGACAGAACGCCACTAAGACCATAGCGCCTAGGAGCCAAGCAAATGCGATTGACGAGGTGATCCACTCAAAGACGGCCACGCCGCTAAAAGAGTCAGGTCAACTCAGTTACACGTTACTCGCTACATCGCCACTGTACTGAACGCCACCAAGGCCATAGTGCCGTGGAGCCGCGCCGCATTGACGAGGTGTTCCATACAGCACACCACGCCGCCAACGAATCAGAGCTAATCCAAGGCTACATTGCCATTCGACCATCGCCACTTCTTACCGAACGCCCACCAAGGCCATACGCCAAGAGCCGCCAGCCAGACACGAGGTGATCCACTCTAGCTACGCACCACGCTGCCTAACGAGTCAGATCAACTCAGGCTACATTGCCACTCGGCTACATCGCCACTCGGTTGGAACGCCACCAAGGCCACAACGCCAGGAGCCAAACAGCTCGCATTGACGAGGTGATCCACTTTGCACAGTCCACGTTGCCTAACGAATCAGATTAACTCAAGGTACATTGCCATTCGACTGCATCGCCCCTCGGCTGGAACTCCACCAAGGCCATAGCGCCAAGAGCCAAGCAGCTCGCATTGACGAGGTGATCCACCTAGCAATGCACCACGCCGGCCTAATCCTGTCGATCAACTCAGCCATCGCCACTCTACCGAACGCCACCAAGGCCATAGCGCCTGTGATGGCAACCATATCGACGAGGAGATCGACTCAAGACGTGCCACGGTGCCTATCGAATCCGATCAACTCAGATACATTGCCATCTGCCACACGCCACTTTACCGAACGCCACCATGTCAGAGCGCCAGTGAGCCAAGCAACCATCGACGAGGATCCACTCAAGATGTGCCACGATGCCTACCGAGTCGTGATCAACTCAGCTACATTGCCATTCGACCATCACCACTCTACCGAACGCCACCAAGGCCATAGCCAGAGCCAAGTTGTTCGATTGACAATGTGATCCACTCCAAGATAGGCCACGTCACCGGTGCAAGATCAACTCAGTTACATTGCCATTCTACTACATCGCCACCGACCGAATGCAACGTATACAGAGCCTGGGCGGGCCAAGCAGCTCACATTGACGAGGTGATCCATCAAAGATATGCCACGTCGCCGGCACCAGTCGATCAACTCAGCTCCATTGCCATTCTGGCCACATCGCCACTCGGGCCGAACGCCACCAAGGCCATAGCCCAGGAGCAAAGCAAAATTCACATCGACGAGGTGATCCACCGCCACGTTCCCACGCCGCCTACCGAGTCGATCAACCAAAGCACGCTGGTCTAATTACTTCACCACTCGCCGAACGCCACTGGGCGCCACTGTGGAGCCAAGCTTCGCACGACGATGTGGATCCACTCCAAGATAGCCACGCCTAACGAGTCGATCAACTCAGCTCCATTGCCATCTCGACCACATCGCCACTGACCGAACGCCACCAAGGCCATAGCCCAGTAAGCAAAGCAACCACATCGACGAGGTGATCCACTCAAAGACAGCCACGCGCCTAACTAGTCAGATCAACTCAGCCATATTGCCATCCTGGCCATTTCGCCACTCCTACCGAACGCCTACCAAGGCCATAGCCCAGAGCAATGCATCCGCATTGACGGCGATCCACTCACGGCCACGCCGCCTAACGAGTCGATCAACTCAGCTACATTGCCATCGGCCATCGGCCACTGCATAAATCCACCTATAACACCAGAGCCAAGCAGCCAGACGGACGTGATCCACTCAAAGACAGCCACGCTTCCTAACGAGTCGGGCTCAACTCAGCAACATTGCCTCCTACATCGCCACTAGGGCCGGAACGCCACCAAGGTCAGCGCCAGGAGCTGCTACCGCATTGACGGAGATGCCCGCATGTAGCTATGCCGCCAAGGAGTCAAAGGTCAACTCAAAGTTACATTGCCACTCGGCTACATCCCCTCTCGGATGGAACGCCACCAAGTCCATAGCCAAGAGCTGCTGTACCAAGATTGATTCCAGGTGATCCACTCAAAGACAGCCACGCCGCCTAACGAGTCGATCAACTCAGTTATTATTGCCACTACACATCGCCACTCTACCGAACGCCACCAAGGCCATAGCGCCTGGGAGCCGCGTACCGCTTGACGAGGTGATCCACTCAACACGCACCAATGCCATCTACCTGAGTCGTGATCAACTCTTGCTACATTGCCATTCATTATATCACCACCTACCGAACGCCACCAAGGCACAGCACCAAGAGCCAAGGAAACGCACGACGAGGCGATCCACCCGCGACAGCCACGCCCACGAGTCGATCAACTCACTTACATCGCCACTTTGGCCGCATCGCCACTGGCCGAACGCCACTGTGCCATATAGCACGAGGCTTCTCAAGCACCATATCGGACGAGGTGATCAACTCCAACATAGGCCACGCCGCCTAACGAGTCGATCAACTTAGGCTACATTGCCACTATTACACGCCACTGGCTGGAATGCCACTAAGGCCATAGCGCCAGGAGCTGCTGTGCCACATTGACGGGCATGATCCACTCAAAGACAGCTACGCCGCCTAACGAAGCCAGCTAACTCGCTTACATCGCCACTCTACCGAATTCACCAAGGCCATAGCGCCTAGCGAGCCAAGCAAACCAGATACGTAGGTGATCCACCCAAGACAAGCTGCCGCCTAACGAGTCAAACCAATTCAGTTTACATTACCACTACCACATTCCGCCACTCCCCATTGAACGCCCACGGCGCCATAGGGCCGTGGAGCCAAGCAAATTCATATTGACGAGGTGGGATCCACCCAACACAGCCACGCCGCCTAACGAGCCGATCAACTCGTACTACATTGCCATTCGCTACATCGCCACCGGGCCGAACACCACCAAGGCCATGTACCCGTGATGCCAAGCCGCCCCACATCGACGAGGCGACCCACTCAGACAGCCACGCCAACGAGTCGATCAACTCGTGCAACAATGACACTACTGCACATCGCCACTTACCGAACGCCACCAAGGCCATAGCGCCAGAGCCAAGCACAGACGACGAGGCTATTCACTCAAAGACAGCCACACCGCCTAACGAGTCGATCAACCAGCTACATCGCCATTCGGGCTACATCGCTTACTTCTGATTGGAACGCCACAGCTTCACAGCGCCCAAGAGCCAAGGTACCGTGATTGTCGAGGTGATCCACATAGCAATGCACCACGCCGCCTAACGAGCCGATAAACTCACCACATCGCCACCTCCTACTGAACGCCTACCCGCGCCATAACCCAAGAGCCAAGCCGCACATATTGACGAGGATCCACCAACACGTGCCACGCTACCTTAACGAGTCGTGATCAACTCAGCTACATTGCCATTCTGGCCACATCGCCACTGATTGAACAAACGCCACCAAGGCCATGTGGCTGTGAGCCGCCAGCCGCACATCGGGACAGGTGATCCACCATCACAGCTACGCCAACTAACGAAACCGACCAAATTAGGCTACATTGCCATTCGCTACATCGACTCCGGCCAGAACGCCACCGAGGCCATAGCGCCCGTGAGCCGCTAGCCACATCGGACGAGGTGATCCACTACCAAGACGCCACGCCTAATGAGTCGATCAACTCACCGTGCTATATTACATCCGGCCACACCGCCACTCGGGTTGAACGCCTACCAAGGCTTAGCCTAAAAGCCAAGCAGCTCGCATTGATGAGGTTATCCACATAGCACAGACCACGCTGCCTAACGAGTCAGATCAACTATGGCCACATCGCCACTCGGTTGGAACGCCACCAAGGCCATAGTGCCATGAGCCAAGCAGCTCATATTGACGAGGTCATCCACTCAACACAGGCCACGCTGCCTAACGAGTCATATCAACCCGTCGCATTGCTATTCGACTACATCGCCACCTCCTGGCCGAACGCCTTACCAAGGCCATACCGGCCAGGAGCCAAGCAACTCATTTTAACGAGGTGATCCACTCAACACAGGCCACGCTCCTTAACGAGCCAGATCAACTCAGGCTACATTGCCATTCGGCTACATCCCCACTCGACTGGAACGCTACCAAGGCCATAGCGCTAGGTGCCAAGCTGCTGACATTGACGAGGTGATCCACTCAACACAGGCCACGCTGCCTAACGAGTCAGATCAACTTAGGCTAAATTGCCATCTCGCTACGGGCCGGGCACTCGCCGAACGCCACCAAGGCCATAGCCAAGGAGCCAAGAAGTCGATCGGCCGGTGGTGATCCACTCAAAGACAGCCACGCCGGCTAACGAGCAAGATCAACTCAGCTACATCGCTTATCTCTGGCTACATCGCCACTCTACTGAACGCCACCAAGGCCATAGCGCCCACGAGCCAAGCAAACACTTTGACGAGATGATCCACCGAGCACGTCCACGCCGCCTAACGAGTCAGATCAACTCAGTTACATTGCATTCTGGCCATCGCCACTCTACTGGAACACCACTAAGGCTATAAATACAGGAGCCAAGCAAATTTACATTGACTAGGCGATACACTCAGCACAGGCCACGCTACCTACCGAGTCAGATCAACTCAGGCTACATTGCAATCTGGGGCCATTTCCAACACTCCTAAATGAATGCCACCAAGGCCATAGCGCCAGGAGCTAAGCAGCTCACATTGACGAGGTGATCCACCAAGACAGCCACGCCTAGCCCCAGAGTCGGATCAACTCAGCATCACACCGCCGACCACTACCGAACGCCACCAAGGCCACAACGCTAGTGGGCCAAGGTACAGACGACGAGGTGATCCACTCGCGATGTGCCACGCCAAACGAGTCGATCAACTCAGCCATCGCACTTCTACTTACATCGCCACTGACAGAAACGCCACCAAGGCCATAGCCAGAGCTGGCGCAGACGACGAGGTGTGACCCACATATCGTGCCACGCGCCTAACGAGTCGACATCAACCTTCAGCATCGCCACATCGGGCCATCCCAATCCTCATTGGAACACCAACGCCTGACAAATACAGAGCCAAGCGTACCGCGATTGACGAGGATCCACTCAAAGACAAAGCCACGTTGCCTAACGACCGACATCAACTCCGGCCATCGCATTCGACCACATCGCCATTCGGGCCGGAACGCCAATTAAGGCTATCACGCCAAGAGCCAGCAACCGTGACGGGACGAGCATCTTACTTAGCAATGACCACGCCGCTAACGAGTCGATCAACTCAGCTACATCGCCACCGGGCCGGAATGCCACTAAGGCCATAGCCGGTAGGAGCCAAGCAAACATATCGGGACGTGAGATCCACTCAAGACAAGCCACTACAGAATCGAGTCCGATCAACTCAGATACATTGCCATTTCGGCTACATCGCCACTGCTGGAACGCCTACCAAGGCCGAGCGCCGTGCCAAGTACCAGATTGATGAGGTTATCCACATAGCATGCACTCACGCCGGCTAACGAGTCGATCAATCGCCACATCGCCATCGGGCCGAACGCCCCAAGGCCATAGCGAGGAGCCAAGGTACCATATTGACGAGGAGATCCACCAAAGATGTGCCACGCCGCTGCAACGAGTCCGATCAACTCAGATCCATTGCCATTCTGGCCACATCGCCACTTGGGCGAACGCCACCAACGCCATAGCGCCCAAAATCCAAGCAAACAGATTGATGAGGTGTAATCCACATAGCTACTGCACCACGCCTAACGAGTAAGATCAACTCAGGCCACATTGCCATTAGGCTAATTTACCACTCGGCTAGAACGCCACCAAGGCCATAGCGCCAAGAGCCAAGCAGCTGGCATTGATGAGGTGATCCACTAAAGACGTGCCACGCCTAACGAGTCGATCAACTCAGCCACTTCTACATCTCGGGCTACATCGCCACTCTACTTGAAACGCCCACGAAGGCCATAGCCCTGTGGGCCAAGGTACCACATTGACGAGGTGATCCACTCCAAAGACAGCCACGCCGCCTAACTAGTCGATCAACTCAGCTCCATTGCCATCTCGGGCCATCGCCACTGGGCCGGGAATGCCACTCAAGGCCATAGTAGCGCCCAGGAGCCAAGCAGCCTCATTGACGAGGTGATCCACTCAGACACCACGTTGCCTAGTAGTCGCATCAACTCACTAACATTGCCTCTCTACATCGCCACTAAAATAAACGCCACCTAGGTCAAGGCCAGAGCCAAGCAACTCGTGATTGACGTGAGGAGATGATTCAAAGATAGGCCATAGCCGCTTAACGAGTCAGGTTAAATCCGGCTACATTGCCACTCGGCTACATCCCCACTCCCGGGCCGAACGCCCACCAAGTCCATAGCGCATGAGCCAAGGAAATGCATCACGAGGTGATCCACTCAAAGACAGCCACACCGCTCTTAACGAGTCAGCAACTCAGTTACATTGCCACTTGGCCATATCGCCACTCGCTTGAAAGCCACCAAGGCCATAGCACTGTGGAGCCAAGCAATTTCGCCGACGAGGTGATCCACTCAATAAAGACCACGTTGCCTAACGAGTCAGATCAACTCTGGCTACATTGCCATTCGGCTACATCGCCACTTGGATGGAACGCCACCATGGCAATAGCGCCTAAGAGCGCAATGTGATTGACGAATTGATCCACTCAAGACAGCCACGCTTGTCTAACGAGTCGATCAACTCAAAGTTACACGCTACTCCTGGCCATCACCACCTACCGAACGCCACCAATCCCATAGCGCCAGGAGCCAAGCACCTCATATCGACGAGGATCCACCAACACGTGCCACGCCGTAACGAGTCGATCAACTTAGCTACATTGCCATGCGCGGCTACATCGCCACTCTACCGAACGCCACCAAGGCTATGCGCCGTAAGCCAAACACCATGGACGCAGGTGATCCACTCAAGACAGCCACGCCTAACGAGTCAAATCAACTCAGCTACATCACACTTGGCCACATCACCACTGGTTGAACGCCACCAAGGCCATAGCGCCAGAGCCAAGTAGCTCGTGATCGACGAGGTTATCCACTCAAAGACGTGCCACGCTACCTAATGAGTCGATCAACTGATAACATTGCCATTCTGGCTACATCGCCACTTCTGGCTTGGAATGCCGCTAGCCAATAACGCCCAATACCACGCAGCCGCATTGACGAGGTGATCCACATAAAGACGCACCACGCCTAACGAGTCGTGATCAACTCCGAAATTTTACATCGCCACTTACCGAACGCCTACCAAGGCCATAGCGCCAGGAGCCAAGCCGCTCATATTGACGAGGAGATCCACTTAGCACAGGCCAACTCGCCACCGACGATCAACTCGTTTACATCGCTATCTCTGGCCACTTCACCACTCCTACTGAATGCCACCAAGGCCACGCTGCCTAAGGAGTCAGATCAACTCAGGCTACATTGCTATTCAGCTACATCGCCTATCGGCTGGCACGCCAACAAGGCCATAGCGCCAGGAGTGCAGCCGCACGACGAGGTGATCCATTCAAGACAGCCACGCTACCTAACGAGTCAGGTCAACTCAGGCTACATCGCCACTCCTGGCCACATCGCCACTCTACCGAACGCCACCAAGTCCATAGCCAGGAGCCGGCTACACCGCATTGATCCAGGTGACCCACTTAGCAGCTACTTACCTAACGAGTCGATCAATCCAGCTAAATCGCCACTCCCAAGAACATTCAAGCCACTCCTGGGCTGGAACGCCATCAAGGCCATAGCGCCAGGAGCCAAGCAGCTCGCATTGAGTAGGTGATCCACTTAGCACAGACCACGCAGCCTAACGAGTCAGATCAACTCAAGCAACATCGCCACTCGGCTACATCGCCACTCGGCTGGAACGCCACCAAGGCCATAGCGCCAGGAGCCAAGCAGCTCATATTGACGAGAGATCCAACAAGACAGCCACACTCGCCTAACGAGTCGATCAACCTGTTACATTGCCATTCGGGCCATCGCCACTCTACTGAACGCCTCAATGCCATAGCGCCAGGAGCCAAGCGTACCACATCGACGAGGTGATTCACTAAGACGTGGCCACGCTCCCTACCAGTCGATAAACCTCAGTTACATTGCCATTCTGGGCCATTTCCACCACTTCTACTGAACCCCACCAAGGCCATAGCGCCAGGAGCAGAGCAGCTCACATTAACGAGGTGATCCACTCAGCACAGGCCACGTTGCCTAACGAGTCAGATCAACTTGGCTACATTGCCATTCGGCTACATCGCCACTCAGCTGGAACGCCACCAAGGCCATAGCGCCAGGGGTCAAGCAGCTCCCATTGACGAGGTGATCCATCTGAAGACAGCCACGCTCTAACTAATCGCATCAACTCAGCTCCATTGCTACTTGGCCACATCGCCATCGCTGCTTGAACGCTCCAGCCACGCCGTGGTCGCTAGCTCAGACGAGGGAGGTGATCCACTCACAAAGGCCACGCCGCTAACGAGTCGATCAACTCAGTTACATCGCCTATCTCTGGCCACATCCGCCAATTTCCTGGGCTGAACGCCACCAAGGCCATAGCCACAGCCGCTAAAACAGATTGACGAAGTTGATCCATCAGCACGCACTACGCCTAACGAGTCAGATCAACTCAGGCTCCATTGCCACTCGGCTACATCGCCACTCGGGTGGAACGCCACCAAGGCCATAACAACAGGAGCCAAGCAGCTCATATTGACGAGGAGATCCACTCAGCACAGGCCACGCTGCCTAACGAGTCTAATCAACTCGCCATCGCCATTCTCGCCACATCGCCACTCTACCGAACGCCATCAACGCCTATAGGTTTGAGCCATGCACCACATCGACGAGGTGATTCACGACAGCCACGCCCCACCGAGTCGATCAACTCAGCTACATTGCCATCTCGCTACTTCACTACTCTACTGAACGCCACCAAGGCCATGTAGCCGAGCCAAGCATCTCATCGACGCAGGTGATCCACAAAGACAGTTACGCCGCCAACTAGTCGATCAACTCGTGCCATTACCATTTCGCTACATCGCCAATCGGCTGGAACGCCACCAAGGCCATAACGCCAGGAGCCAAGCAGCTCCCATTGACGAGGTGATCCACTCAACACAGGCCACGCTGCCTAACGAGTAACATCAACTCAGTTACATTGCACTGAACACGCCACTAAAGGCCGAACGCCACCAAGGCCATACGCTGGCTAAGCAGCTCACATTGACGCAGGTGATCCACTCAAAGATAGGACACGCCGCTTAACAAGTCGATCAACTCCAAGTTCAGAGCTGAAGCACTACAGACGACGAGGTGATCCACTCAAGACAAGCCACGCCGCTCCCGAGTAAGATCAATCGTAGCTATATTGCCATTCGTTTACTTCACGCTTCTACTGAATGCCAACAAGGCCATAGCGAGGAGCCAAGAACAAGATTGACGAGGTGATCCACTAAAGACGTGGCACGCGCCTAACGGTAGTCGACACTCGGAAGTTACATCGCCATTCTGGCTACATCGCTACCGGCTGGAACGCCCACTAAGGCCATACGCCAGGGGCCAAGCAGCTCACATTGACGGCGTGATCCACTCAGCATAGGCCACGCTGCCTAACTAGTCAGACAACTCAGGCTCCATTTCCATTCGGGTACATTGCCACTTGGCTGGAACGCCACCAAGGCCATAGCGCAAGGAGCCAAGCAACCACATCGACGCAGGTGATCCACCCGCGACAGCCACGCCGCTCCCGAGTCGGATCAACTCAGGTTATATTGCCATTCGCCTACTTCACGCCGGCCGAACGTCACTACAAGCCATAGCGAGGAGCCATAACTCGTGACGGGCGAGGTGATCCACTCAAGACAGGCACGCCGCCTAACGAGTCAACCAACTCGTGCTACATTGCAACTTACTTAAATTGCACTCGCATGGAACGGCCACATATAGCGCGAGGAGCCAAGGAACAGATTGACGAGGTGATCCACTCAAAGACAGCCACGCTTGCCTAACGACCGCATCAACTCAGTTACATCGCTTCCTGGGCCACATCGCCACTCACCGAACGCCCACCAAGGCCATAGCGCCAGAGCCAAGCAGCTCGCTTGACGAGGAGATCCACTGAAGATAGGTCTTGCTTACCTAACAAGTCATCAACTCAAAGCTACATTACCACTCTAAGAATACGCCACTTGGAACGCCCACCAAGACATACGCCAGCTGCTAAATTTCGCATCGACGAGTGATCCACTCAAAGACAGCCACGCCGCTCTAACGAGTTAGATCTACTAAGGCTACATTGCCATTCGGCTACATCGCCACTCGTATGGAACGCCACCAAGGCCATAGCGCCAAGAGCCAAGCATCTCGCATTGACGAGGTGATCCACTCCGCATTGGCCATGCTGCCTAACGAGTCAGATCAACTCAGGCTACATCGCCACTTGGCAACATCGCCTATCTCTACTGAACGCCACCAAGGCCATAGCGCCAGAGCCGCACTTTATTGACGGGTGATCCCACTTTAGCACAAAGCCACGCCTAACGAGTCAAATCAACTCAAAGCACGACCCGTGCGCTGGGCAAGAAATGAAATCGAATCAACAATGTTTATATACCTGTTCCTCCTACCGTCGTAGTCAAGCTACTCGCAAGATAGTGGTCTAGGCCTAAATACTGATGGGTTTTCTTCCTAAAATGGTTCGCATTAGGCATGAAGGTAAGGCTTTCTATTTGACTTTTTGATTTGTGTTAAAATCAGAATGGTTTAAAATCGAAATGGTAAAAATCAGGGAAAAAGTTAAAAATGAAGAAATTTACTTTCAAGATTTAGGTCACACTCTGGCAAGGTAGGGCAAATTACATCCTCAGTTTTATCCTCCTAGTGTGAGTCAACATAGGATGCGCTATATCTTTTGTTTAAAACCCTAACATCCCTTTATCATTTTTATAGGCTCGTAAAGACTATCTAAAGAATCGCGAAGCATCTCTCACCCGAGCACCGAACCCTAAAGCATGGAGAGATGGCCAAAACAATAAAAGTCAATGTTATTTAACCCTAATTTGAAGAACCCTAATATAACAAGTACTTCGTGAGGCAAGTAAGGACTATCTAAAGAGCCACAAAGGCTCCGTCACTAAGCACTGGGTCTAAAGCATGGAGAGTATTGGCCAAGACAATAACATCCCATGTTATGCAACCGGAGTTTTGAAGATGCGCCATAAATACACTACCCATAACTTTTAGTTCATGAGGACAACATGCATAACCCCATCATTAAGCTAGCTTCCTTCCTCTTCAAAGGAAGGAGGCTTAGCCACATCTCGAGTTGTCATCCTCAAGAGGTGTGCTCGCAAATCGAGAAAGGGAGAGAAAGAGGCAGAGAAGAGAGAAAAGAAAAGAAAAAACTAAAAATAAAAGACTTTATTTACAAAAGCAGTAAATGAAAAGAACTTACAAATCACCAAAAACTTGTATTCCCTTCTATCCACCTCCTCTTTTATTACAAGACATGAGGGGTATTTATAAGCCTCCTCAAAGTATGAAACTACCAAAAACCCTAATAACTAGGCTAAGTTATAGGACAATTGGGTAATAAACCAAGTTTGGAAGGCGGTTGCATTAATTACAGAGGATGACAAGGCCTGCAAATTTCGCTAGAGGTGAGAATTTCGCTAATTAGCGAATTTGGCAAGGGTTAGCGAATTTGGCAATGGCTTAGCGAAATTGGCAATGGCTTAGCGAAATTGGCAATGTTGAAATTTCGCTAGCTAGCGAAATTTCGCTAAGCTAGCGAAATTGTCAGTGAGAAGCGAATTTCGCAAATGCACAGTGCAAGTTGGCTAGCTAATTTCGCAATTTGTGCCGAGATTGCGCACGCTTGCGAGTTATTAAGTAAATTCGCTAAGATTGCGAATTGATTGGCGAACAGGCTATAAAATTCGCTTTGGTCAGTTCCCGCATGCCTCTCGCCCCGTCTTCAACCGCATCTCATTTCTCCACTTTCCTTTGTTTTTCCATTGATTTTTGGGCTGTTGATGGTCGAGACTAAACTTCCAACCTCATGATTGATCATTCAGATTGTGGTCAGCTTCAGAAGTGCATAACACTTCACAAAACAACCAAAACACGCGACGCACAAAAAGTACTCAAAACCTATCTAATATAGGGTTCAAAATTGCACTTTTTGAGCACTAATCAGCTACATTGCCATTCGGCTACATCGCCACTCGACTGGAACGCCACCAACGCCATAGCGCCAGAGCCACTACACGAGGAGGTGATCCACTAAGACAGCCACGCTAACGAGTCGATCAACTCAGTTACACGCCACTTCTGGCCATCGCCACTGTTGAACGCCACCAAGGCCATAGCGCCAGGAGCCAAGCAGCTCGCATTGACGAGGTGATCCACTCAACAAAGGCCACGCTGCCTAACGAGTCAGATCAACTCAGACTACATTGCCAATCAAGCGCATTGCCACTGATGGAACGCCACCAGCGCCATACCGCCAGAGCCGCTGTACCGCGATCGACGAGGTGATCCACTCAAGACGGGCCACGCCGCCTAACGAGTCGATCAACTAAGGCTATGATCGCATCCTGGCCACATCGCCACTCACCGAACGCCACCAGCCATAGCGCCAGGAGCTGGGCAACCATATCGGGACGAGGTGATCCACTCAAGACAGCCACGCCGCCTAACGAGTCGTCAACTCGTGCCATTAACATTCCTCGGCCACACGCCACCGGCCGAACGCCACCAAGGCCATAGCCAGAGCCACCAGCTCAGACGACGAGGTGATCCACTCAAAGAGCCACGGACTCAACGAGTCAAATCAACTCAGCTACATTGCCCCTGGGCTTACATCTAATCGCTTGAACGCCATCGAGGCCATAGCCGCTTAGAGCCAAGTACCGCGATTGACGAGGTGACCCACCTTCCAACATGTGCCACGCTAACGAGTCGTGATCAACTCGCAGCTACATTGCCACTTGGTTGGAACGCTTGCAAGGCCATAGCGTCAAGAGCCAAGCAGCTCGCATTGACGAGGTGATCCACATAGCAATGCACTACTGCCTAACGAAAAGTGATCAACTTCAGCTACACCGCCACTTCTACCGAACGCCACCAAGGCCATAAGGAGCCAAGCGTACCCTCATACTGACGAGGTGATCCACCAAAGACGCGCCACGCTGCCTAACGAGTCGTGATCAACCTCAGTTACATTGCCATTCGACCATCGCCACTCTACCGAACGCCTACCAAGGCCATAAACGCGTCACCCGCATCGACGAGGTGGATCCACTAAGAACAGGCCACGCTCTAACGAGTCGATCAACTCAGCTACATTGCCATTCGACCACATCGCCACTGACCGAATGCCACCAGCGCCATAGCACCGTGGAGCCAAGCAAAATACAAATACGAGATCCACTCCATCACAGCCACGCTAACTAACGAGTCCGATCAACTTAGGGCTACGCGCGCATTCGCATCGGCACTCGCAGAACGCCATTGAGGCCATAAATACAGAAGACCCGAGAAATTCCACTTCGAAATAAGGGCAAAATCAATTTTGATTATAAAATTATAATTACGGTTAAAAGTCCGTGAATTAATTTCTAGACTCGATGATCTAAACGGATTGACCGTTGGAATTTTCTCGCGAAATCTAGTTAGCACGTAAAATTTCGCAATTTGCTGAGACAGTCGGATTCGGCACGTTTTTCGAGGCATCGCGTTTCGGGTGCCGTAAAATGGTTTTCGACGTGACGAAAGCCACATATAACATGTACTCATGTACCATAAGTGGTATGAGTAGAGAAATGATGAAAATTGACGGCCGAGAAAAGCCGAATATCAAACTGCAAAAGAGGGACATACATGTCATTTAGAGCTTGCCGAAGTCAGCGACTAAATAGCAAATAGTGCTTCCTTCATTTAATCAAAGACCAAAGGAAAAAACGGGAAGAGCTTAATTGGGGATGCAAGAGTTTGAGTTTAAATCAGAGAGAGAGTCTCGACTTCTCTCTAGAAATAAGACCCGCAACACGGCTGATTTGCTGGCAAAGAGGGGAAACGCTCTACGCGAGTGTGCTACGCGTGGACCGTTTATGAAGCTACCTAATTCCAAGAGGTAGGATTTTCTCTACGGCGCTTTTATTCCATTTTTAAGTGTTTCCATGTTTCGTTGGTTCGGGAGGTCGTGAGGGGTTGTTATCGGTCCCAAAATACGGACCGAACTTGTGAATTTTTTTGGGATTTCCTTGATGGCCGTGACTGCCCGTAAATGTAGAGGGGCCGTTTGGGTCTTTAAATTCTAAAATGTTGCTTAAATCATGTATGTGTATGGAAAATGCCGAATGGCTGGATCTGCATTCCAAAACATGGGACCAAAATTGTAGGGAATTCTTGGAGACTTTATGGTCAGTCCGTGATGTCGTAATTTCAAAGGGTGTGGGTTGTTTAACTTAGGTATTAAATGGTTGTTTGGTATGCATTGGGCCGAATGGCCGTGATTTCGTTCACTAAGGAATCGCTGTTTAGTGATTTTCCGTGAATAGTAAACTAGGTTTCACTACGTCTCTTAATAATGTTTTGAAAATATATTTTCGTGAAAATAGGTGTTCGCCGAGTGATTTAAATTAAATTGCTCGTGTGTGATTATTAGCCCATGTGACCTAAGACTTTGATGTTTGAAATGATAATTAGCATACACATGTTTGTGTACGAATTTTTATGCGAGTATATTCATATGTTTATATATTTGCATGATTACCGACTGAACTAGCATACATGCATTCCATATGCACCAAACATCCTAGGAGTATAGGAGCTAGTGCATGGTATGTCCTGAGAGTGACGGTTCCTGAGGGTAGTCTAAAAATGTAAATCACCTGAGCGGTGTCCATTAAACTTAAAATATCAACCCGTCGGAGCTACCAATTGATATTCATCGGAGGGTAGTCCATTAAACAATTTATATATCAATCGTCTGAGCGGCCCAATCTGATATATATACATCGGAGGGTTGTCCAATTAATAAACTAATATTCTCATACGAGGCGAGTATTTAGTGTATAGAGTCGTGAGGACTCGGGATCTGAGTTAGCCATGTAGACATTCCGCAGGATCACGATTTGCTTGAATGTGTGTTTACTTTGGAACATTGCACTGCACTTAGGTGGTGAGTAGCCCACTAGGCGATTCTCCTATCGAGCTTAGCCACCCTGGCCGTGGGATCCCCTTTATTTTAAGGTGCATGTGAACGTACAGCGAGAGGACGGCTCGCCCAGAGATTTGTGCTGTGAAGAAAGTTTCTGATGTGGCTTTCTTGGGTGGGGTCAGATACATATCATAACCCTTACGTTTAATATATGTATTGCTTAAGAGCAAAAATATTAACTCTTGTAACTATCGGGGATATAGTTGGACATAGTTCAGGATATGTTTTACGATATTGTCGCATGGGCCCAAGAGGCCATTTTATCCATATTTGTATATATATTGCATATATCGGACTGTCAGACAGAGATATGCAGGTTTTGTAATCAGAATCTCGTACAAAGCGAGATCAGCTCGATTTTCTAGGGCTCGGCTGCCGCAGAACCCGACTCCACTTCAGACTCCGCGGCCGACGGCAGTCAACCCACTTCTGCTCTCAAGGGGCCACAACATGGGAGCCAAGAGCTCGATTTGACGAGGTGATCCACTCAAGACAGCCACGCTGCCTAACTAGCCGATCAACTCTCAGTTACATTTATTCACATCACCGGCCGCAACGCCATCAAGGCTATACAGAGCTGGCAACAGATTGACGAGAGATCCACTTCAAGACAAGCCACGCTAACGAGTTGATCAACTTCAGTTACATTGCCACTCTGGGCCACATCGCCACCGTTGGAACGCCACCAAAGCCAATAACGCCAGAGGCAAGCAACGCATCGAGGAGGTGATCCACTCAAGACGCACCGTTTCTGACCAGTCGATCAATCCGCCATCCACTATCACATTTCCATCGAACGTCGTCCGCGCGCATTTTGAGATTCGTCCCCATCAAAGATCCATCGTCATCATATCACGCCTTATTAACAGCTCCATCTGATCCGCATCGCCAGAATTTCCATTTATCACGATCTCGTCACAATACGTCATGTGCCGTTGAATTTTCCCAGTATCCACTGAATAGAGCAATCTCGTCTACAAATACGTCTTCCTTCCAATTATCATCAATCAAAGCATCGCCACTCGGTTGAACACAACAAGGCTTACAGCTCCAGAGCCAAGCAACATCGACGAGGTGATCCACCACATCAAGCCACGCTACCACCAAAGCGCCAGATCAACTCGGTGCCATAATGCCACTCGCTACATCGCCACTTACCGAACGCTCACCAAGGCCATAGCCGCCAGGCCAAGCAAATGCGATTGACGAGGTGATCCACTCGACAGCCACGCCTAACGAAAGAGATCAATCAAAGTTACATCGCCATTCGGCTTATATCGCCACCTACCGAACGCCACTAAAGCCATAGCGCCAGGGGCCAAGAGGAGCTCACATCGACGCGGTGATCCACTCAAGACAAAGCACCGCCAACGGTAGCCGATCAACTAGGGCTCCATTGCCATTTCGGCTATATCGCCACTTGGTCGAACGCTCATACCAAGGCCATAGCCAGGAGCTGGGCAAACACATCGACGCAGGAGATCCATCAAAGACAGCCACGCCGCTAACGAGTCGATCAACTCGTGCCATATTGCTATTCCGCCACATCGCCACCTACCGAACGCCCACCAAGGCCATAGCGCCGCGCCGCTACCAAGATTGACCAGTGATCCACTCAAGACGCCACGCCGCCAACTAGTCGATCAACTCAGTTATCGCTACATTCGCTACATCGCCACTGTGATGGGAACACCACCAAGGCCATGCAGCCAAGGCCAAGTAGCTCACATCGACGCAGGTGATCCACTCAAAGACAGCCACTCGCTTAACGAGTCGATCAACTCAAAGCTCCATTGCCATTCGGCTACATCGCCACTGGTCGAACGCCACGCCAAGGCCATACCGCCAGGAGTCAAGCAGTCACACATTGACGAGGTGATCCACTAAAGACAGCCACGCCGGGCCTAACCAGTCGATCAATCGCTACATCACGATTCCACCACGCCACTTGGTTGAACGCCACCAAGGCCATAACGCCAGGAGCCAAGCAACACATTGACGAGGGTGATCCACCACGACGTGCCAAGACGATTACCTACGAAGTCGATCAATCCATGCTACATTGCCATTCGGCTACTTCGCCACTCCGTTGGAACGCCACCAAGGCTTTATAGCCAGGAGCCAAGCAGCTCGCATTGACGAGGTGATCCACCGAAGACAGCCACGCCGCCAACGTGCAAGACTGTCCGTTACATTGCTACTCATACATTACCACCGGGTGGCTGAACGCCACTACACATGGGCTTAGGAGCTGCTGTGCCAGACGAGGGAGGTGATCCACTCAAGATGTGCCACACTCCCAACGGAGTCAGATCAACTCGCCACATTGCAATCCCTGGCTACATTGCCACACTCGCATGAACGCCACCAAGGCCATAGCGCCAGAGGCTGGGCAGCCGCGACGACGAGGTGATCCACTCAAAGACAGTCACGCCTAACGAGTGAGATCAACTGTGCAACATTGCCATTCGCATCGGGCATTCTACCGGAACGCCCACCAAGGCCATACACACAAGGGCCAAGCAAACAAGATTGACGAGGGTGATCCATTCGCACAGCCACGCCGCCAACCAGTCGATCAACTTAGGGTCTACGTTATCTCTGGCCACGCCACTGGTCGGAAGGCCACCAAGGCCATAGCTCGTAGAGCCAAGCAACACATTGACGAGGAGATCCACTCAGCACAGGCCACGCCCAACAGCCGATCAACCCGACCATATTGCCATTCCGCTACATCGCCTCACGGCTGGAACGCCACCAAGGCCATAGCCAGAGCCAAGCAGCCAGCATCGGACGAGGTGATCCACTTCGTGACAGCCACGCCGCTCAACGCAGCCGCATCAACTCGTGCCACATTGCTATTCGCCACACGCCACCGACCGGAACGCCACTAAGGCCATAGCGCCAAAATAAGCACTTCATTGACGAGGTGATCCACTGAAGACAGCCACGCCAACTAGTCGATCAACTCAGGTTCACGCTTTATCCGGCTAAATCACCACTGTCGAACGCCACCAAGGCCATAGCCCAGGAGCCAAGCACCACATTGACGAGGTGATCCACTCAAAGACATGCCACGCTGCCTAACTAGGTCCCGATCAATCAGCTACATTGCTATCTCGGGCCACATCACCACTTACCGAACGCCACTACTACATAACCAATGTGATTTCAAGCAATTACATCGACGAGGTGATCCACCCCAAGATGTGCCACGTCTAACGAGTCGATCAACTTCGCTATGACATCGCTTATTCACCCACATCGCACTGATTGAACGCCTACCGCGTCATACGCCTGTGAGCCAAGCAGCTCACATTGACAAGGTGATCCACTGCTAATGCACTACGTCGCCACCGAAGCCAAATCAACCCAAAGTTACTGCTATCATACTCACACCGCTGAACGCCACTGCTTTAGCGCCAGAGCCAAGCGTACCACATTGACAGGTGATCCACTCAAACACAGCCACGCTGCTCAACTGAGTCCGATCAACTCAGTTATCGCATCCACAACACATCGCCACATAGTCGAACGGCACTGCCATAACACAAGAGCCAAGCAACCATATCGACGCAGGTGATCCACTCAACACAGCCACGTCGTGTTTCAACGATTCATACAGGTCAACTCAGTTACATCGACACTGCCACACGTCACTAAGTTGAACGTCGCGAGGCCATACCGCTAGGAGCCAAGCAAACAAGATTGACGAGGTGATCCACTCAAAGACAGCCACGCTAACAGTCCGATCAACTCAGCGACATCGCCACAAGGTCGAACACCACCAAGGGCTATAACGCCAGAGCTAAGCAAATTCATATTGACGAGGTGATCCACTCGAAGATGTGCCACGCCCGCCTAACGGTCGATCAACTCAGTTACTATCGCAACTCGGCATCGCCACTCACCG